>CM059265.1:44992927-45107927 GCA_030347295.1 Setipinna tenuifilis
TCTCTGGGAATCATAAATTCCGCAGGACCTCCAGGAGGGCATAGAGCACACACAGACACACACACAGACACACACACACACACACACACACACACACACATGCGCGCATGGTGCTTTTCCCTCTCGCTCTCCCCCCTCTCCTCTCTCTCTCTCTGCTCTCTCTCTCTCTCCCTCTCTCTCTCTCTCTCTCTCTCTCTCTCTCTCCTTTCTCTCTCTCTCCCTTGATTCTCTGTCTCTCCTTCTCTACCCCCCTCCTCGAGACCAAGCAGCTAGCTTTCGGTACTAGTTTAGTAGAAAAACCACCAGGCCAAGCTCACCCCGCAGTCTGCCTGAGCCTCTCTGTCATGTCCCAGGAGCCCTTCTCAAGTCAGCAGGGATGGGGCATGTGATGTGACTTTGGTCTTCAGAGCCTCTACAGTCTCACTGCATGCTGCCATATATGCACACACAGGTTGCAGACAGCAGCAGGGTGCAGAGCTGCCATGCTGGACTTAAGGGTTAGTGGGTTTGGGGCTCCATCCAGATTGGTTCTATGTTTGCCAATTTAGAATTAAGAATTAAGAACCGGAATTTACAGGGTAAATGTTTCTTTGTCTGCCAGCATTCCAAGTTGGATTTGTTTGTGCAGTTGCCAGGGCGATGGAGAGAACTGCAAATTCCCATTAGTAAGGCAGCTGCTCTCACTGTGACTCAACAGTGGCATGACGACCAAACCACAGCAGGAAGCATGCACATCACTTCCTGTTTGCTCAGACAAAACTGTACACATCTCTGTAAAACGACTTTTATAAAATGTCCTTTTTAAATAGCCATTGCATATTCACACACATATATAAACACATTTACAAACATACATTCCTAATACATAGGCACATAGTCCTACATGCTCACATAGAGTTAGATGGCCTATTTTTAACTTCAATTTATTACAAAAAAAGGTGCTTTCTCATAGCTTGCCCTGCCTGTTAGTCAGGCTGTTTGTGCATGCATAATCGCGCATAGATCGTAGAAGTTCATTGAAAAACATAAAACTAATGATAATGATGATGATTTAAAAAGTTATTGCATTATCAAAGAAACAGGGGTAGGGAGGGGTATTTTATACAAAAACAGATTCGTAAGAGGGATCAGGGGACGAGGGTGGGTTGCTTGTTGTCACCACAGGTGACTGAGGGGGCAATGAGTTAGTGCATCAGGTCAGCATTACGCATTGTAGGGGGGTTGGGGGTGGTAGGTGACATGTTCAGGAAGTAAATTAGTTGTTTGTGTTTGACATACTGTAAGCCTCTGAGCAGTGATGCAGCCAGGGTAGATTTAGCTGCTAAATGTCTGTATTTGAGAGGTGGCAGCTAAATGGTCAAATGATCAAACTCCTCCCTTTCCCTTGAGCTCAGTTTACTCCCCTACCAACCATGCCCTACCAGCCATCCCCTAGCAACCATGCCCTATCAACCATGACCTAGCAACCATGCCCTAGCAACCATCCCCTAGCAACCATGCCCTAGCAGCCATGCCCTAACAACCATCCCCTACCAACCATCCCCTACCAACCATGCCCTATCAACCATCCCCTAGTAACCATGCCCTACCACTTCCTACCCCTCCACTCCAGCTTCAGCTACAGCAGAAACCACAAGACCACATGGACACCTCAAGCTTTTTATTGCAGTTAATATTTTCTCTTTGTAAATATCTTGCTTAACAAAGCCATGTTTATTCTTGCTGTAAAGAACAGACTATAACCACACAAACCTGCCAGAAATCAAAGCTGTAACCATCCTCAACGTTATACACAGAATGTGTATAGAAAGAAAGCACAGAATGTTCTGGAAATGTACGGACAGCGGTTTGTCCTGGAAGAATGTTGTTGTTCAGTACAGTTGTTCTTTTAGATGGTGGTGTTTTATAAAGTCACGGGTGCTTCAGCATGGGTAATGGGGAGGGGAAGTAAGGTCTATAGTAGATGTGAGAACTGGATCTGTTGCAGACTTTGTTTTGTGTGTTTTTTTATTTTATGCCAAATTGTACACCATTATTATATCTAAATGGATATAGAAAGTTTACATTGTGGTTGTCAAAGTATTTTTCTGAACCCTTAAAAGGTTAATTTATTTAATAATACTTTCCAAACTTCTAGACACAAGATGCCCTGACAGAGAAGCACAGCATACTCAAACTGTTGAGCAGGAAGCGAGTATTTGCAAATTCAGGAAATGAGGGAAAAAAAACTGTGTGGAAGGTGAACACTGAAACAACACATTGGCTGTTTGTTTTGCTACATGGTCATGCGTTTTCACAGGCAGTGGTCCTGATCCACATGGTCATGCGTTTTCACAGGCAGTGGTCCTGATCCACATGGTCATGTGTTTTAAAAGGCAGTGGGCTTCATCCACAGGGTCATGTGTTTTAAGAGGCAGTGGGCTTCATCCACATGGTCATGTGTTTTAAGAGGCAGTGGGCTTCATCCACATGGTCATGTGTTTGAACAGGCCAAGCGATACTCTTAGGGAACATGCCTCAATCAGCGCCTGCACTAAAACATGCTGCTTTGACAATTTCATGTTTTTACAGATTTGAATTAATTAATGATGAATGATTTTATTTATTTATTGAAAGGAACATTGTTTTATTTATACCTTCAGAAGACTTTGTTTATTTCTTGCTACTCTGGGTTGATGATTCTGACATGAAGATGTATGTATAAAATTCAGATTGGGTTGTTGGCTCTTTCTCCTTTTTTTCAATTTTACAATAAATATTGAAATGCATTTTTGACTCTGAATATTGATATAAAACGCACGCACACACACCTGTACACACAATGCTATGCACTGTCAATTCCTTACCACCAGGTGTCACCATTGACTTTCTTTTCATGTAAGACTGAGATTTGAAAGTTGAAAGATTAAGGGTGTGTGTGTGTGTCTGCATATACTGTATATATGACATTATATTTGGCAGACGCTTTTATCCAACGCGACTTACAAAAAGGAGGACACAAGCAGACAGAGGTGTAAAGGGACACAGAGTAGGCAGACAACCTTTATACATGCAGGGAGGTGCATGTAGCCTATCTGAATAAGTTTCCCGGGGCAGGGACACTACAGACATATGTACTTCCACATTGGGAAAGAGAAAGAGAGAGTTGGTTTAGTGATTGTTAGTTTTGTTAGGAAGGGAGGCACTCACGGAAGAGAAGGGTTTTTACAAGTTTTTTTAAAGGTACGGAGGGGTGTTGCTGTTCTTGTCGCAACTGGTAGGTCATTTCACCATTTGGGGACAACCACAGATAAAAGTTTAGAGTGACCTCGCTTTGTGAGAGGCGAAGGTACAGACAGACGATTTGTGTGAGCGGATCGTAACGCCCTGGACGGGACGTGAGCCTTTCGTAAGACGTTGAGATAAGCGGGGCGGGAACCTGAAATGACTTTGTAGGCTAGTGTCAGAGCCTTATGTTTAATTCTGGCAGCTAGTTTTTTTTCAAACAACCTTGCCATAGTGGTCACACCCTGCTGCTGCTCTGTCTTTGAAACAGGTGCGTTCATCTGACACAACCCAAAGACATGCAATGTACTATTTTACTCACTCATTTGTAACCACTGACCTGCCTGCTTATGGTTAATGATTAACTCTGATAAGGAGCTGTGGCCATGCACACTGAGCTACTTCTGCAGTATGAAAACTACATTCCAGGCTTTGATATGAACTGCAACTGTATCAAGGACATCAGTACAATGAGACCAGCAGCTGCAGCCTCTGTGGGATGGCCTGTGTCTGCTCCTGAACTCTCCGCCCGCAAATCAGCACCAGAGTGATTACAGGGCTACATTTGCATGGGGGGAGTAAGGTGGAAATGGGCATCACAGCAGTTCACCTCAGGTCTCCGCAAAAGTGAAACTAATGTGTCATCTATTATAGTTTATTACCCATTGTAGCGGTATGCCACAGACCAAAGGTCCTGGTAAGGCTACAGTGTTCAGAGACATGCCATGGAGTAACACCACGCCACAGTGCTAAAGATCAACTTCCTTTAAAACGTAAGTGTTCCAAACATATTTAAATGTTGTATTCAGGTGTTTATAATTATAGAAGTGATAAACGTTAGTTGATATGCTTCATAAATATTTCGAACCTTAATGAAGTGTAATATTGACCACCAGTCGAACATGAATGAAATGTAACTTTTATATAATTGACAACTGTGTGGGGGATTTGGCCTAGCGATGTCTCATACTTGGTTTAGTGTGAAGGTAGGCAGTCATGCACCTGTCTATTTGGGACAGTCGTGTGATACACTAGGAGTTACAGGAATATGATTTACCTCACAGCTGTGGACTTGATTGTCTCAGATAGACACCCAAGCGCTAAGTTCAAGTGTGTGTGTGTTCAAGTGTGTTCAAGTGTGTGCGCATGGGAGCATGAGTATATGTGTGTGTGTGTGTGTGTGTGTGTGTGTCTCTGTGTGTGTGTGTGTGTGTGTGTGTGTGTGTGTGTGTGTATGTGTGCATGCAAGTATGAGTGTGTGTGTGTGTAGTGGTATGTGCAGTGGCGTGTGTGCGAGCATGAGTATGTGTGTGTGGTGGTGTGCACGTCATTAACGCAAAGCCTCTCCTGTTTGTTTAGTGTTCTGTCCTCACGTTTGGAGCTGGCTGGGAGTTCAACATTGTGTTTGTGGACTTACTGACCCTACTGACCCACTGACGTAGTGGGTAAACACTACCAGTGAATACCCATAAAGGTCTCAATGTATGCTTTGGGTTAAATATATACTGTATATGTGTATTCACAAATTAGATGATGACAGCTGACTTGTTAATGTAAACATGAATATGAAAATGCATACGACTGTATGTAAAAGATATACTGCATGCAAGTATGAGTGTGTGTGTGTGTAGTGGTATGTGCAGTGGCGTGTGTGCGAGCATGAGTATGTGTGTGTGGTGGTGTGCACGTCATTAACGCAAAGCCTCTCCTGTTTGTTTAGTGTTCTGTCCTCACGTTTGGAGCTGGCTGGGAGTTCAACATTGTGTTTGTGGACTTACTGACATAATCATGGGTAAGACACAGAGCCCAGTCTTGAACCTGCAGAATTAGAAAGGGGCAAACTAAGTGTATTAAGTGCTACTTAAAAAAGTTAATTGCTATTCCAAGTAGTATTCCAAAGCTAATACCATAGTTACTGTTTCCCAGTTTCCACTTTGAAATGCAGTACAGGATTTCTATAGAGGTAGTGTTTTTATTAGGGTTGCCAAGTGAACAATTAACCTGTAAAGTGCCACATGCGTAAACACTACCAGTGAATACCCATAAAGGTCTCAATGTATGCTTTGGGTTAAATATATACTGTATATGTGTATTCACAAATTAGATGATGACAGCTGACTTGTTAATGTAAACATGAATATGAAAATGCATACGACTGTATGTAAAAGATATACTGGAGCAGCCTATAAGCTCAAAGATGTGCAGGATATTGGCTATAGTGTATACATGCGAACTGCCTTGAAAGAGAACAGTTCATGTTCTCCCAACGGGTCTGGTGTGTAATATGAGCTCTTCTGCCTCCCATACCAGAGCTGCTGAGCAGGAAGGCCTCAGTTACACTTTTTCCAAATGAACGCCTGGTTTATGTGCTTATGTGGGACTGTAATGGTGTTGCGTTAGTACGGCTGATATTAATACGGTTGTTACAGTATTGACTTTACGAATCATCTGTCTCATAGCTCTGCCAGTGCTCTGGGTGTATCTCCTGGTCTTTGTCATCTTCAGAGAAGCGGCCGCAGGTATGTGTGCTTCAAATGGCATCCTATGGCCACAGATCTCTTTAAGTCCAGGTGCATTAAATAAGGAAATCTTAAGTCCAGGTGCATTAAATAAGGAAATCTTAAGTCCAGGTGCATTAAATAAGGAAATCTTAAGTCCAGGTACATTAAATAAGGAAATATATTTAATCTGGAAATACAATCGGATTACTTCATGCCATTATAAACTCTATGGCAGCTCTGTGACAGCTATCACAATCAGCTATTACTGATGATCTAGCCAGTATCCACAATGGGACTTGCAATGGATAATTGTCTGACCTATGTTAGAGTAATGATGATATACGTGATAAGTGACAAGTAGTAGTAGTAGTAGTAGTAGTTCTTTACTTGTCCCACATTTCAAAACATAAAAGGATTAAAATAGTTCATATAGATAAAATGAAGAAAAAAATAGTGGTTGCCTACTGATTTAGCGTTGTGTTTGTGTTATCCTTGGTGACAGATGATTTTTCAGTGCAAACCGCACAGAAGTCCATCTCAGCTCCCTACGGTTCCTCGGTCACGCTACCCTGTGGACTCTCCCCTGCCATCAGTGCAGTAGACCTGGAGGTGCGCTGGCACCGACCAGATGGGTTCAAGGTCCCGGTTCTGCTCTACAAGAACCCTCAGAACCAGGATCAGGCTACAGACCCGGAGTACAGGGGCAGGGTGTCTCTGGCAGGGGCCCTGGAGAAGGGAGACGTGTCCCTGAAGCTGGAGAACCTCACACTGGCAGACAGAGGAGACTACGTGTGCTACGTCAAGAGCACACAGTGGTACGACTCAGCCACAGTCAGCCTGCAGGTCAGAGGTGAGAGGGGTCAGATCATGTGTGAAATATTACAGTAGCAGTAGTAACAATATTGTGTTAGTGGTTTACTTGTGATTATACTATTTAGCTTATTATTCTGACTAAATGGGCTGTCTTTTCAGTTTATAAAAGAACATTTAACTGCGTAATTGAACAGTTGGCAGAGGTCTGCACTGTCCAAGTGCTTTTCTAATTTAAAAATCTAAAATTTCAGGTTTATACCTTTGTAACAGTTGTGGTATATGACTTATATTAATTATATTAAAGTATACATTCCATTATTAGTTTCCATAAAAAAGGGACCAGCAGGTCAGTCATATTGGTACACCTATACGTATGTATGTTTTTGATAAAGGTGTATCATTTTTACCTGACATGTTTTGCCATCTCTGTTCCTCTTATGTCCTCCATATTGGTCAATGCCTTAGTGGTGGGCTCAGCTCTGGCACTCTCTGTAGCTGACACAGGTGAAGGACAGGTGAACGTTACCTGTGCATCAGATGGGTGGGCTCCAGCGCCCCAGCTCACCTGGACAGGCAGAGAGGGGAGAGGCCTACCTGCACACCCCGCAGTGCTGTCTGCAGGTATCACACTGGCTGACATAATGGCCATCTGTTTAAAAAGGATGCTCAAGGCTTTTTGTTTTGTATTTTATCTTTTGAAGTGCATTCTTTAAATGTTAGCTATAGAGTTTGTATGGACGTCACTTCCAAGACCAGTGACAGAAACAGGCAGCGGAGAGTTCGTTGTTTGTTTATATAATATGCTCTTAAAGGGGAACTTCCATCGTTAATTTTATTCATATTTCTGTGTCGCCACTATGGTTGAATGCATTGTGCGTCATTTCTGTGAAAAATTATGTCCTAGATCTCTTGTTTGACACTTTTTTCTGTAAGCTATAACAGGTCTAGTGGTTCAACGACTGTTTTTCCCGGTGTCCCTTGTGAATATCCATGACGTGTTAATAAGGCACCTCTGATTGGGCAAATTCGCTGTCTTTCGCTCACCTAGCTTCTGTCCACCAATCCTTTGGGATGTGGGCTTGCCATACATGACTCTGGGCGGGGCTTACGACCTAGTGACGTAGATAGGTTTAGCATGCTCTGATCCTCTCGTTTTGGTTAGCTCAACCCTTCAATGACCAGTAAAACCATGAGGGTCGAATTTCACGTCTTGGAATGCTGCGTGCATATACTGCTTGTTGTGAAAAAGTGGTTTTTGACGGAAGGACCCCTTTAACTCTCATATTCTTGTCCTCTGGGTGACTTGTGGTCCATCCCTCCTCTGTTGTACTGATTGGCTCACCAGATTGGTTGGAGCCTTACAAAATGCTCTGCCAAACAGATTAAAACAGCTAAATATCGTATGTGTGGTTCACTAATAACTCCTGTGTGGCTATTACATTTCAGTCATGTGAATACACAAGACTACCTCATGTGTGTGTTTTCCTCTCAGATGATGATGGTTTGGTGCGAGTGAGTTCCTGGCTGCTGTACTCTCCCTCTGAGTCAGAATGGCTCTCCTGTTCTGTGGGTCTGTCTGATCAGGAGAGGAGAGAGAGCAGGATCCTACCATACATCTCCAGAGCACAGACAAACACAGCAGCAAACACATCTGGTGAGGAGTGTTTAAAAACTTGCTGAATGGTGACTAAAATATCTAAATGTCATCAGCATAGTGTCCAGAAATACACCAGTGTTTTATTTTATGTTCTTTTCAGGTGCAGGGACTGTTGCCTTCATTATTACCCTGCTTTTGTTGATGGGCCTGCTCCTTGGGATGTTTGTCCTGTACAGGAAAGGTAAAGCATGTGGCTTATCCATTGGCTATTTAATTATTTGAACTGTATGAGGACACACATATCAACCATTTGAAGAGGAAAATGATAGGACTCACTGTTCTCTTGTGCTGCATGTGTTCTTAACCCTGCAGGCTTTGTCCAATTGTCTGGGATTCCAAAGACATCACGAGGTACTGCTGACATCTTTGTTCAATGCTGCATGAGTTTTTAGAATAGTAAAGAGTTCTTTAGAATTGGTAAAAACCTTTACAATTAACTATTTTAGATGCACTTGTTTGCTTCTCCATCTGCGTTCATGGGGAAGGAGAGGGACCAGCATGCACTGCTGCAGGTACTGCTGATAGATTTCTGCTCTTATTCTCAATAATGTCACGACCCAAACATATTATTGTTTTATTTTATTTTGTCCACTAACTTTATCATTATCTTGTCTCCTCAGAGGAGTCCTTAATGTCTACAGGTACCTAATGTAATACCATGTATCAAAGTGTGAATATGCTGTTAGTGATTAGCTTCATCATAAACAGATCTCTGAGGTAGCACATGATTGTTTATGATACTAGATGTCCTGAACTTACTAACATCACTGTATTGTCACTCATCTGATTTTAAAAGGTAACAATGAAAAAACGCATCCCACAACAGACAAAGAAGCAAACACAGGTACAGACTTTAAAAGTTTATGAAAAATTGCTATTACAAATTATCACATTTTTTGAAGTCAGTGAAAATGTTCTATACAATATTTTAAACACACCATTCTCTCCATCTGCTTTCTCTGCAGACGAACACAGGCCAGCATGCACAGGTGCAGGTATGACAGTACAACAACACTTTTGTTGTTTGTCTAAAAGATGTCATGACCCATTTGCATAATTTAATTCATCATTTTTCCCCTCAGAGGAGTCTTTACTGCCTACAGGTACTTACGTAGTCAATCAAAAGAGCATTCTTCTTCCACAAATGGCAGCGAAGGGAACAGACACAGAGGGTATGAGTATGATCATTCTGACCCCAGGTACTCCCACTATGGTTCCTACTAGTAAAGCATAAGTGATGCTTGGTGACTAAACTGAAGTATGAGAAAATACTATCTCTGTGTTTCAGAATGGGACTGTCTGAAATTACATAAAGGTAATTTCATCAGCAGAGAAATAATCATTTAATGACTTGTTATAGGTCCAAAGATGTATTAAACAATATGATGATGTTGTTTGTTTCAGTGAAGAGCATCCATGTAGGCACTGACACACTCCCTCCCTTTCTGGAGGTGAAGGATTTGGGTGTGAACATAGAGGTGTGGTGTCCTGATCCACTGGGAGTCCAAGGCCATGGGAACATGGCTGCCCATATTCTGTGTAGGGAGAAATTCATCTCAGGACAGCATTGCTGGGGGGTGAAGATTTGGCACAAAGATGCAATACTTGGCAAGATTCAGGATGAGAAAAAGATTAAGCAGAAGCAGTCGTGGTATGTGGGGGTGTGCAGTGGCACAGCAGAGAGAACTAAGAAAGTCCCTCTAACCCCACAGAACGGCTTTTGGGTTCTCCAGTATGAGAAGGGAACTGGACTGTTTGCCAACACTGACCCCCCAACTCCAGTGCCAATGTCACAACTCTTTAGGAAACTTGGAGTGTTTCTGGACTGTGACAAACACACTCTGTCCTTTTATAATGTGGACACCAAATCACACCTGTGCATGTTTGAGAATGTGGGAGGTGGCAGGAAACTGATTCCTCTGGTCAGTCCTGGAGTCAGAGACTCAGAGGTCATGACAGTGTGTACATATGATGAGATGAAAAAAAAGAAAATAATGCCCTAATACTCATGACATGTCACATCATGTTTACAGCAGTATCACATCATCCTTATGTAGACAGCTGCAAATAAAGTGTTAGCCCTTTGATTTGCTTGTGATTGCTGTACATAGTAGGGAATGTCTGAGTATGCAAGAATTGTCTATATGTGCTGTATTTCAATTAGGGACATTTTAAGAATGGTCTATATGTGCTGTATTTTAATCAAGGACATTTTCATTATCAGTTGTCACATTCTTCCCAGTTGTGAAATTAACAATTTAGCAAAACCCAAACAGACTGGCACTGTGTGTTGCTGTGCTGAGAGTGGGCAGGTAGCTCAAGGTTGACACAGATACGTTTACTCCTCATTCCTCATCAGCTGCTGAGCAAGCCCATTTAAACAGAGTCTCATAGCTCTTTACTGTGGGAATGTATCCATGACATTTTAATATACTCATACACAATGTTCATTTTACCCCGCACATGTAATTATTCATGTTGTGCTTTTTTAATTCATTAAGTCGATTTATGGTTCATTTTCTGTCACCTACTGTTGAGTTTACTATATGTTGAAATTGTGTAAATAAATCAAAATTATGATGGATAAGGGTTGGGTCAGACCAATCAGTCATACATGTAGGTTTGTTGTGGTCTTGTGCTGGTAATGTAATACTGATATCAGACATTTATTATGCTTATGGTTGTAAATTGATGAATAAAGAAGTTCAAAGTTTTAGATCATATAAGCCTTATATGTGAATCTATCAGGTTCATTCTGAAGTTGAAATGGACTGACAGTATACATGTACCGTGAATGAACAACTCTTTTCATGTTCTTGATTTCTGCATCGATGATTATGTGCAACTTGAATTATCTTTACATGATAATCTACCCTAATTGTCGTTGCACATAATCTACCCTTTCTTCCTTTCCATCCTGTCCATGTGGGGGTGTTTGTGAGTGTGTCAGTGGGAAATGGACTCTGCTAAGGCAAATCAGTGTAACTCATAAAGGCTGTCTTGACATTGTGTTGGCGTGTGGACAGGAACTTATTATCATGCTGACATTACTAAAACCAAGATAAGGTAATCACCCCTGGACTTTCGACCTTAAGTTAATGTGCACGCTTTTATGCCTGCGCATATTCTACTGCTGACTTAAATCTGTGATTTATGTGTGATGACGCTAGTTATGCACTTCAGGTGGAGCAACCCCAAAACTGGGGCATTTCTGATGCAAGTTAATCTTACACGTACTTAGGACTCAAGCATATTTCTCCTTACGCACTTCAGAGGGCTGTAGCAAAGTCAAGCACCACTACAGGTAAATCCGTATATTACAACGTAGCCCTTTGTTTTCAGATTTCCGATGATTTTTTGCTTCAGTGGAAGGTAGTACTTTTCACATTAGGCTCATGTGGCAATGACTGCAGGGGAGGGTTAGAACGAGTTAGATCTCATGATCTGCATGTAAGTAAATAAGAATTATTCTACAACAGTGAAATAAAAAAACTGACACTAGCATTGATTATTTAAGAGATTTGTCCTTAGAATGACACAATACTGAAGTAATAGCCCTGCCATGCATTTAAAACCTTACAAATATGTCACCCACAGAGGTCTATGTTATAGGGATGGGGGCCCACAGAGGACTATGATATGGTTGGGGTGGGGCCCACATAGGACTGTGATATGGTTTGGGTGGGGGCCCACAGAGGACTATGATATAGTTGGGGTGGGGCCCCACAGAGGACTATGATATGGTTGGGGTGAGGCCCCACAGAGGACTATGATATGGTTGGGGTGGGGGCCCACAGAGGACAAGGATATGGTTGGGGTGGAGGCCCACAGAGGACTAGGATATGGTTGGGGTGGGGGCCCACAGAGGACTATGATATGGTTGGGGTTGGGGCCCACAGAGGACTATGATATGGTTGGGGTGGGGGCCCACAGAGGACTATGATATGGTTGGGGTGGGGGCCAAAAACTATTTTCCTTCTAGGGGGCAGACAATTTCTAGCAGCGCCCCTGCTGATGAGGTAATTTATTAGGAGGTGAAAAACTGCAGCGAATACCTGCTGCTTTTAGATGCCTGTCAGTAGGCTTCTTTCACATAACTAGAAATAACAGCATTGCCAATCACAGACACTATATGCTCACCCATCTAAGTTACAGAGTAGACAAAAATAAGTCCACAAACTTGTCCCCTGTGAAAACCTACACAATTTTAAAACATATTTTAAACATGTATGTACCACAGGATTTTAAAATATGTACAGTTTACAGCAGACCTTTCACTGCAACTAGTTTTGGTTGTTGCTTCGCCTCCTTTTTCAAAATTAAAGCCTAGTGGCATTCCAGTGATTACATTCATATTGCCACCATTGACACAGAAGTACACATTCCATGTTTTAGGGTTAACCACATTAAAAGAGGGTGTGGTCAAGGTTTCCCAGTGTTAGAGAAATGCCACCTCTTTTAAGAGTCCGCCTTAATTCCGAAGTTAAGTGTTGGGGGTGTGTTGAAAGTGTGTGGGGGATTAAGAACTGTGTCCTGCATGCTGTGTGAGGTGGGAGGGGTGGTCGAGGCTGTGTCCTGTGTGCATGGATGGGGGGGGACATGATGACATCTAGTGGTTGGGAGGCTGGCTGTGTGTGTGTGTGTGTGTGTGTGTGTGTGGGGGGTGTCCTGTGAACGCTGTCCTGCGTGCTGTGTGTGTGTTGTCTCTGTGCGATGGCCTGTGTCTGCTCTTAAACTCTCCATCCACAAATCGGTACCAGAGTGACCACAGGGCTACATTTGCATGGGGGGAGTAGGGTGGAAATGGGCATCACAGCAGTTAACCTCAGGTCTCCGCAAAAGCGAAACTAATGTGTCATCTATTATAGTTTATTACCAACTGTAGCAGTATGCCACGGACTGAAGGTCCCGGTAACGATACAGTGTTCAGAGACATGCCATGGAGTAACACCACGCCACAGTCCTAAAGATCAACTTCCCTTAAAACGTAAGTGTTCTAAACATATTTAAATGTGGCATTCTGTTTTATATAAGCTATAAACTTTAGTTGATATGCTTCATAAATATGTTTCCGCCTTAATGAAGTGTAATATTGACCACCAGTCGAACATGAATGAAATTTATACACTTGATAACTGTGTGTGGGATTTGGCCTAGCGATGTCTCATGCTTGGTTTAGTGTGAAGGTAGGCAGTCATGCACCTGTCTATTTGGGACAGTCGTGTGATACACTAGGAGTTACAGGGATCCAATTTACCTCACAGCTGTGGACTTGATTGTCTTGGATAGTCATACACCCTGACACCTAGGTGCTAAGTTCAAGTGTGTTTGTGTGTGTGTGTGTCTGTGTGTGTGTGTGTGTGTGTGTGTGTATGTGTGTTCAAGTGTGTGCACATGTGAGCATGCGTGGGTGTGTCTGGTGATGTGCGTGCGAGCATGAGTGTGTGTGTGTGGTGATGTGTGTGCGAGCATGAGTATGTGTGTGTGTGTGCAAGCATGAGTATGTGTGTGTGGTGGTGTGTGTGTGGGCATGAGTATGTGTGTGTGGTGATGTGTATGCGAGCATGAGTATGTGTGTGTGTGTGTGTGTGTGTGTGTGCGAGCATGAGTATGTGTGTGTGTGTGTATGGGCATGAGTATGTGTGTGTGTGTGTGTGTGCAAGCATTACTCTGTGTGTGTGGTGGTGTGCATGCCATTAACAAAAAGCTTCACACTGGCTGAAATAATGGCCATCTGTTGAAAAGGGATGCTCAAAGTTTTTACACAGTATCTCTTGTGGTGATTGTGCATTTAAGACTAAATTGTGGAATGCCCTATCAATCTTAGGTTTGCTGTCTGTGGACTCTCTAAAAGGCAGCTAAAACCCATCTTTTAAAACTAGCTTTTGGCTGACGGTAATACCTACACTTTATTTTCTGTGATTATGTTTTACTTTGATTGTGTTCTTGGTCGTTTAACAATTCTGGCACTGTAAAGCATTTTGTGTCTGCTTTGACTGTGATAACACGTTTTTAGTTTGTCTTTATAATCCCGCCACTGTGAAGCACTTTGTGTCTGTTATGTCTGTAAAAAGTGCTATATAAATAAAATGTACTTACTTACTTTACTGAATAATTGTTGACTAAAATTGCTTAATGTCTTCAACATGGTGTCCAGAAATACACCAGTGTTTTATTTTATGTTCTTTTCAGGTGCTGGGACTGTTGCCTTCATTATTACCCTGCTTTTGTTGATGGCCCTGCTCCTTGGGATGTTTGTCCTGTACAGGAAAGGTAAAGCATGTGGCTTATCTATTGGCTATTTAATAATTTAAAAATGTAATTATTTAGTTCTTTTCTAATGATGTAAAAGTCATATGAATGCGATGTGTTTGAAACTAAACACCAAGTTGTTGATTGGCAGACATGTTGGTGGTGTTGGTGCCGTGTCTTCTCCTCTCTGCTGCCATGTGCACTGCTGCTGATGTCAAAGGTGCCTAACAGAAGAGTTTTAGTTAAACACACATGCAAATGTGCCTTTTTCAGTATGACATTAAAATGCCTAATACCTTTAAAGACCATGTTCATCCTGGCAAAGGCTTTCTAATATTTTCTTTCTCCATGACCCACTTATCTGTCCCAAAGAAATCTTCTCCCTCCGAGTTCCTGAGGGTCCGATCTCAGCTCCGTTAGGAGGTTCTGTGGTTCTGTCCTGTGTGGCCTCCTACCCCTTTGACCCAGACGAGATGCACTGGTACCGACCCGAACACCCCAAACCTCCAGTTCTGGTGTATGAGAGGAAGCGGCTGAAAGAGGAGCTCTCAGACCCTCGGTACAGGGGCAGGGCATCTCTGACAGCAGGGCTGCAGAGGGGAGACGCGTCCCTGAGACTGCAGAACCTCACACTGGCAGACAGGGGGCAGTATGTCTGCTACACTCACAATGGCATGTGGTATGAGGAGGCTACTGTCTCTCTCATAGTGACAGGTGCGTTTGATGCCGAAACATTAACTGATAATTACGTATCAGGATGATTTTTTAAAGATTCATCTTCGGTCAAGGAATTATTTTTTCATCTGAAGACGAAACAGCTTTTCTTTATAACTTCATAACTTTCCTTATAACTGTGTTTCTGTCTTAGTCGTGGGCTCCATTCCAGTCATGTCAGCCAGCATGAGTGAGACAGGAGGACAGGTGAATGTGAGCTGTGTGTCGGATGGATGGACACCTGAACCCACACTCACATGGAGAGACAGACATGACAAAGACATTAAGCAGACCAGCAATCCAGTCCACTCTTATGGTAACTACATTTCCCACAAAGCCTCTGAACTGATTGCCATGGCAATGTCACATATATAAGATGATTTTTATAATTATAAATCTAATGAATGTGTCTCTTTATCAGATGATGATGGCTTGGTCGAAGTGAGTTCCTGGCTGCTGTACTCTCCCTCTGAGTCAGAGTGGCTCTCCTGCTCTGTGGGTCTGTCTGATCAGGAGAGGAGAGAGAGCAGGATCCTACCATACATCTCCAGAACACAGACAGACACAGCAACAAACACAAAACCAGCTAGTATGGCAACTGACTCAACATTTAAAAACTTGTTCAATAATTGCTGGCTAATTCAACATGGTGTCCATAAACACACCGGTGTTCAATTTTATGCTCTTTTCAGGTGCAGGGAATGTTGCCTTCATTATTACCCTGCTTTTGTTGATGGCCCTGCTCCTTGGGATGTTTGTCCTGTACAGGAAAGGTAAAGCACGTGGCTTATCTATTGGCTATTTTATTATTTGAACTGCATGAGGACACAAATATTAATCATTTTAAGAGGAAAAGGATATGACTCACTTTTCTCTTGTGCTGCATGTGTTCTTAATCCTGCAGGCTTTGTCCAATTGTATGGGATTCCAAAGACATCACAAGGTACTGCTGACATCTTTGTTCAGTGTTGCATGAGTTTTAGAATAGTAAAGAGTTCTTTGGAATCAGTAAAAACCTTTACAATTAACTATTTTAAATGCACTTGTTTGCTTCTCCATCTGCTTTCATGGGGAAGGAGAGAGGCCAACATGCACTGCTGCAGGTACTGCTGATAGACTTCTTATTCTCAATAAAGTCATGACCCAAACATCTGTGCACTAACTTTCTCATGATCTTTTTTCCTCAGAAGAGTCCTTAATGCCTACAGGTACCTAATGTAACAACATTTATCAATGTGTGAATATGCTGTTAGTGATTAGATTTATCATAAACATATCTGTGATTAGCTTCATCATAAACATATCTCGGAGGTAGAACATGATTATTTAAAATACTAGATGTTACCCTGACATTACTAACATCAGTGTATTGTCACTCATCTGATTTCAAAAGGTAACGAGGGAAAAATGTATCACACAACAGACAAAGAAGCAAACACGGGTACAGACTTTAAAAGTTAATTAAAAATTGTACACTATTACAAATCATCACATTTTTTTGGAATCAGTGAAAAATTTCTAAACAATATTTTAAACACACATGGTTCTCTCCATCTGCTTTCTCTCTAGACGAACACAAGCCAGCATGCACAGGTGCAGGTATGACAGTACAACAACACTTTTGTTGTTAGTCTAAAATATGTCATGACCCGTTTGCATAATTTAATTCATCATCTTTTCCCCTCAGAGGAGTCTTTACTGTCTACACCTACTTACGTAAGCAGTCAAAGGACCCTTATTCTTCCAGAAAAGGCAGATAAGGAAACAAACACAAAGGATATGATCATTCTGACCCCAGGTATCCCCACTATGGTTCCTACTAGTAAAGCATAATTGAGGCTTGGTGACTAAACTAAAGTATTAGATAATGCTATCTCTGTATTTCAGAATGGGACTGTCTGAAATTACATGCAGGTAATTTCATCAGCATCATGCCTTTGACACATACTCATTCAATGACTTATTATAGGTTCAGAGATGTATTAAACAATATCATGGTGTTGTTTCTTTCAGTGACGATCATTCATTTAGACACTGAAACATTCCCTCCCTTTCTGGAGGAGAAGGATGTGGGTGCGAACACAGGAGTGTGGTGTCCTGATCCACTGAGAGTCCAAGGCCATGGGAACATGGCTGCCCATGTTCTGTGTCAGGAGAAATTCAGCTCAGGACAGCGCTGCTGGGGGGTGAAGATTTGGGTAAAGCCAAAAATCAATGATAAATCAAAAGCAAAACAAAAGCAGTCGTGGTGTGTGGGGGTGTGCAGAGACACAGCAGAGAGATTTAAGAAAGTCCCTTTAACTCCACATAACGGCTTCTGGGTTCTCCAGTATGAGAAGGGAACTGGACTGTTTGCCAGCACTGATCCCCCAACTCCAGTGCCAATGTCACAACTCTTTAGGAAACTTGGAGTGTTTCTGGACTGTGACAAACACACTCTGTCTTTTTATAATGTAGACACCAAATCACACCTGTGCACCTTTGAGAATGTGGGAGCTGGCAAGACACTGATCCCTCTGGTCAGTTCTGGAGTTAGAGACTCAGAGGTCATGAGAGTGTGTACATATAATGAGATGAACAAAAAGAAAATAAATCTTGATTAAGACAATTCAATTGATAGGCAAACTGGTGATGCTGAAAAGGGGGTGGACCAATGCAGAAAAGCAAAACAAAATAAGAAAAAAGTCTAAAAAAATGTCCAGCCAAACAGGGACATGTCAGTCTCCACTGCTGATTACCTTTCATGCATACACTGTAACCGACAGATTTTAGGCCAACACACATACAGTTACTGTATGGCCCAGTGGTTGGATTGGTCTGGAACTCTCAGGTGCTGAGGTCATGCCCTTTCACAATCATGCCAGATTTTCATGATGAAATCGTAAACATAAATAAGTAGCCACACTTTGTCAGGCTTACTCTTATAGAGACATGGCTATGCAAAATAATTTTGCTTTCGAAGTTAAAATCATGAACAGGTTACATTTTCCTGACTAACTTTAAGTTGTCATGACAAAGATTCTGCCTGGTAATGTCATCTCTATTAATGTGAAGTTGTCATAATGATGGCCACCACAACTTGTGTCATTCATGATGTCATTATTAAAAGGAAATGACACTTAATGACTACAGTTATAAACATTAATAAAGTGTCATTAATGCTCATGACATCTGTACTACCATGTTTATAGCAATATCACATCATCCTTATGTAGACACCTTCAAATAAAGTGTTACCCCTTTGTTTTGTCTCTGATTGCTGTATGTAGTAGGGACTGTCTGATTATGTAAGAATGGTCTATATATGCTGTATTTCAATCAAGGACATTTTCATAGGGGCAGGTGGATCTACAGGGGACAGGGCTCTAGTCTCAGATTCCACACACATTAAGGTCAGCATGGAGGTGTAGGGCTATTGTGTGATGAGCAGGTGTCTTG
Organism: Setipinna tenuifilis; assembly: GCA_030347295.1. NCBI lineage: Eukaryota > Metazoa > Chordata > Actinopteri > Clupeiformes > Engraulidae > Setipinna > Setipinna tenuifilis. The sequence continues at coordinate 45,011,567 of CM059265.1, forward strand.
TGAAACATAAACATTACACACCAAAATCAATGAACTCACAAAGGCCGTTGTGACATTGTGTAAGTAATGCTAATATTGCCCCTGGCTAATAGGAGGGGGGTAGAACCGCTACTGGTTTTCCTCCTTGATATGTAGTAAATCACCCTGTTACAGATGTTCTCTACTGGTACGCCAAATCAAATATAACAAACAAGTTATCTCTCCCAGTGGGAATTTAAAAGTTCTTCTTTTCAAGAACAATATCTTTCATGAGCAGCAGGTTCCGAATTATGTTGCTGTAACGTAGGCAGGAAGCAAGAAGAAGTGCCGAGGCTGTTTTTTATACTCATGCGTCAATTGGAGCTTAACGGTTTGTTCAGTTCCTCTCAATTTGGGTTTTATGGCAGCAAGTTTCAATAGAGTTTCTCAACAGCATTTCTGTAAGCAAATCAGTTACTGCTGACTAGAGCCATGCTGTGGCTAATTTGTATTGCATATTGGTAGAGAGAAGCACACACGATCACAGACGTTTTCGAAATGAAATTACAGACTTTTTAAAACTTTAGCCTACAGACAAATTAAGCCTTCAAGCTGTTCTTTATATGTACTGTATCAGCTTAAATAAATCATATTCCATTCCAAAAGTACGTTTTTCGTTATTATAAAACTGTGATTTGGGCGATTTGAAATATGGACCATAAGAGACCATATTTTCTGTATGCTATTACTAATAACATTTGATTATTATGGCAGAGCTTTACATAATTAAACATTTTACTCTTGTTATGCTGACTACTAGATGATACTACTTTTATCAGGACTATGAGTTAATGTCTAGATTTAGCATTTTTTTCAATACCATGCAAAATCATATTATCATCATTTTAAAAAAAATCTGTTTAACCTGTAAAACCTTTACTGAAGGGAAATATGGCTAACCGACTGGTGTTATAATTAACGTGAATTTCCTAAATGATATGTGACCGTCACAAAGGAATACATTTGTGTTTTTAAAGATGGTGTGTCATTTGTATATTAATGTCGTTTATAGTAATACAACTGTGAATGTGTGTGAACGCATTTTATTTTACAATAATATTTGAGGGGGCATACAGAATGGTGTGATCTGCATAGCACCAATATATAAACCCAAGGCCTCTGAAGATAGACCTGCTACATCAGTGCACCAGTATGTATAGTAATAGTAGTAGAAATAAAGATTCTTATTATATAGCTTTATTATATAGCTATTTAAAAGACGTTTAACTGGAAAAAGAAGGCAGGAACACATCACCCCTGTCTTCTTTTCTCTGCACTGGCTCCCCATTTGTTTTAGAATTCATTTTAAGATGCTTCTTTTTGTTTTTAAGTCACTCCATGGCCAGGCCCCATTGTACATTTCTGACATGCTTCACCATTACTCTGCCCCCAGATCTGCACACAAAGGTCCCCTCCATGTTCCCCCTTCCCGCCTCAAAAACAAAGGGGACCGTGCTTTTGCTGTGGCAGCTCCACGTTTGTGGAATGCTTTGCCTCCCGACATCAGATCTGCTCCCACAATCACTACTTTTAAGTCCAGACTCAAATCACACCTGTATACTTTGGCCTTTCCCTCCTAAGTCCTCTCTTTTCATCCCTACCCTTTACCTGGTCTTTTATTGCACCTGTCTGATGAAATGCTTTTGGTATTTTATTTTTTTGCTGATTGAAAATGTATTGCTTTTAGCTTTTTTTCTATCTTCATTTACTTTTAATTCTAGCCTTTTAGTTTTTGACACTGTACAGCACTTTGGCCAGTCCTAACTGTTTTTAAATGTGCTATATAAATTAAACTTATATACTACTTACTTACTTACAACAATGTTATAACATATGAACTACTACTGAACTAATGTCAGAAACGCAAATAACAGCATCTTGCTGAAATGAAAAAAAAAAGCCCGTTTTTTAAAAACACTACAAAAATAAGACGGATAGCAAAAATCAATTCAGCTTTAAAACATGTCCTCTTTCTCCATGTGCATCTTTCTGTGTTTTATGTTTGTGTTTTGTTTTTCCATGTGCTTATGTTTAGTTTCCAGAGTACACCTCAGCTGCAAAAATAGAATCATATGTGACATTTGTCAGACATTCAACTAGAACAAATAAAGTGTAACCTCTTTGTTTTGTTTGTGATTGCTTTATTTAGAAGAGAGTATGTAATTATTACGTGAATGAGTGACCTGTGGACAGGGTGCGCCGCAATCTCTGTAACTTGTCTGCTACACATGTCACCTCAGTTGTTGCTTCCGCCCTGCCCCCTCCCATTCTCCCCACTAGGGGTTAACGTTGCTATTGAGTCACTCAGCTCCACACTGAGCTCTTGCTGGGATAGCCTGTGTTCTCTTTCCACTAAACGCGCACGCTCTACCCAGGCTGACTGATACCATCAAAGCTGCAGAAAGAGAATGCCATAAGACCGGCAATGCTACTGATCTGCAGGCCTTTTAGTCTCTCCTCGCCTTTTTTCCCTCCTCTGGTACACCCAACTGCACAACAGCATATGATTGTGAATATGGATATGTTCATGCTGTAACAGTATGTTATATAACAACTAAGAAAACAAGTTAGACAAGCTTCCTGAAGAACTCCACTGCAGCTGTTAGCAGCCTCCCAGTGTAAGGGTAATGACAGCTACCGTGATAGGTGATCACCGCTATTGGTGCAGCCTCTCTCCAACAGCTGTCAATCAGAGATGTCAATCAAACCAAACCACGTTGGCCATTGGACACTTGAACAGCAATGCATTACAAACAGCTTCTGGGTAAAAAATCATTGTTTTAATTGAAGTATAAGGAAAGCCATTTGTTTTGAATAAAATTGGTTAGACTCAAGGATAGTTTTAAGGGAGAAAAGTGACATGGAAAATGTGCAGCTTTGCCATAGAGATACATGGGAAAGGGCGGGGTTAAACGTTGTACTGCAACCGGCCACCAGGGGTTGTTTACACTTCCAGTTGCTTCATTTGTGATGGCTGTTAATGTGTGCAGTATGTACAGTCATTCATCCTGCTGTTATGAGTGTTATCAGAGCCTTCATATCAAAGTTCATTCCTTATTGTCAGTCCACTGCAGAGCAGGTCTGTCTCACAGTCTCGTAATGTGTTTCCGTGCTGAATCTGTTTAAATGTAATATACTTATACTTGTCACTGTGTACATCTGGCAGATGTGCACATTATTACTCATGTTGTGAAGAGTTTATTTTATTTCAATGACTGGATTTATGATTTTTATCTGCATCAATGAGGCTTACAGGTAGGTGCAGGCATGTTTTTGTATTCTGTTAAATTTGGTATTATATGTGAACTTATGTCACATTTCATCATGATCAATGAGTTTGTAGTTTGTAGTCCCCTCAAATAATTTAGTTCAACTCAGCAGTTGAAATCATTTGTGTTACAGCTGGTCAGTAAATGTAACAGTACTTTAATAAACAAAATAGTACAGAAAAAAACAACATACTATATCCTGAAATAATTTTAGTGTTTATCAGGGCTTAATACTAGAGTAAATGTACATAACTAAGTCTCACTAGAGTGTTGCAACACACTTCATGAATGGAGAGAAATGACTGTGCAGCCAGCACAGCGGCCATCTTGTGTGTGTGTGTGTTTGTGTGTGTAACAACAAAAAAACATACCTCTAACACATATTAGAGGTAGAGGTAGCTTTAGTATGTGTGTGTGAGAGAGAGAGAGGGAGAGAGAGAGAGAGAGAGAGAGAGACAAGTACAAAAGTATTCAGTCCTCTGCAGTAGTCATTCCTCTGTTCGTTAACCTGCACTGATTCCCTGTGACTGCTCCAGTTAAACACAGGACTTTGACTCTACAAAGTAACTTTATGGTCCACTGCTGATTATCGGAAGGCTATAATAAAAGTTTATGTCCCTCCAGCGCGTTGCAATCATCACATACATACAGTCTGGCCTTCCACTTACACAAGGTTATCTCAGTCTAAACTGTTCTCCGTTGTTGTCTCTCAATGGTGGAACAAGCTACCAGCTGCTAGCAGAGTAGGGTCAACCTATTCTACCTTTAAGAAGCTTGTGAAGACTTCTCCGAGAGTACTGCTCTTCCTAACAAAAATGACTTACACTCACCAAAAGTGTCTGCTAAGTGTAATGTAATGATGATATTAATTTAGTATCTTAAAAGTATAGACACTACATGTCTAAACAACATTATGCTATGGTGCCACTTAATGACATAATTACAATACTGAATTTATAAATAATCTTTCTCATAGCTATGCCAGTGATGTGGGTGTGTCTGATTGTGCTTGTCACCTTCGGAGAAGCCAGTGCAGGTATGTGTGCTTCAGATGACCACAGATAACAGACAACACTGTACTGTACATCATCATCATCCCAGCATGTTTATGTGACTGATTTGACTTTAGAGGCATTAAGGCTAAGAAATGGTGTTCCACAAGGCACAATCTTGGGCCCGTTATTGTTTACACTATGCATAAATGATATCTGTGTATCACCAGACCACTGTAATGTCCATTTATATGCAGATGATACAATTCTGTATACTTCTGCAACATCCATTTAGAAGTATCAAATCTTCAATGTGCTTTGGGCATGTCCAGAACTCATTAAAAAGTAAGTTCATGATTTTTTTCTAAATTAAGAAAGTGTGATTCACATGCCATCAAAATTTCCTCTCTAAATGGGACACAAATTGAGCAAGTTGCTCAATACAAATATCCTGGCATCTGGTTAGATGACAAGCTGCCTTTAAAACATGTAGCTGTTAAAATTAAATTGGGAGCGTTATACAGAATAAGGGCATGTTTCTCTCTACAGAACAGAGTGTCTATTGTTCAGTCTACTATAATGTCAGTGTTGGACTATGGTGATGTTTTGTATATGCATATGCATGCAGTCCCATCCACCTTGAAATTACTTGAAGATTTCTTACAGGTGGTAGTTTCCTGTTTATTTATAAGTCATTACGAGGTAAATTACCTCCTTACCTAACCTCACTTTTAAAAGTCAAGCACAGTCTTCACAACACACGCTCCCAAAGTTGTATCTGTATCTGAGGTTGGTAAATTAACTTTTAGTTTCTTTGCACCTACAAAATGGAGCAGGACACAAGATGTTATTAAAGTAGACCAGCTTGTGTCATTGGACACTTTTAGGTCTTTGTTGAATTATGTGCCTATTGTTCTTGTTTGGATTGATTTGATGTGTTGCTGTAAAAGAGCTTCATGTCAGTTCTCCCTGAACAAACATGAGGTTGATGATAATGTTTAAACAAAGTAAGAATGACAAGCTCAGGTCGTAGCCATCACATATACTGAATCTGTGGTGTGATGCATATTTCCCTCCACATCAGATAGATTTGCAGTGCAAACCCCACAGTCCATCTCAGCTCCCTACGGTTCCTCGATCACGCTACCCTGTGGACTCTCCCCTGCCATCAGTGCAGTGGACCTGGAGGTACGCTGGCACCGACCAGATGGGTTCAAGGTCCCGGTTCTGCTCTACAAGAACCCTCAGAACCAGGATCAGGCTACAGACCCGGAGTACAGGGGCAGGGTGTCTCTGGCAGGGGCCCTGGAGAAGGGAGACGTGTCCCTGAAGCTGGAGAACCTCACACTGGCAGACAGAGGAGACTACGTGTGCTACGTCAAGAGCGCACAGTGGTATGACAGAGCCACAGTCAGCCTGCAGGTCAGAGGTGAGAGGGGTCAGAGGTCAGATCATGTGTGAAATATTGCTAACAAAATTGCCTAAGATTTACTAGATTCAATAATAAGAAGTACTACATTTCACAAGTGCTTGTACAAGTACAATTATTTTACTTTCGGCCAGAGCACATTTTGGAGGTGATTAACTTACAGAATTGACAGCAGGTAGAAACATAATGGAGAGAGCGTTTGTGTGTTGTTTTGGCTCCCACAATGGAGAGCCTGGCCATTAAGGAGAATGACTGCAATAGTGATGTTAAATGACTAAAAAATAAGTTTATGAACGTGTGCATATTTACAGACTAAAAATAAGAAACTGACCTAATATCAATATAGCCTACATGTAATATACTTGTATCTATTTACATGTTCTCATCACAATATTTTTGCAAACTTTGGTAGTGTCTCAAAATTCCATATTTAAGGCAAAAATTTTAATTATGATCATCATTGTCACTACATGGGTTTCACTATGAGAGGGGGTAAAATGACGTTTGTCCACACATTTTTGTCTGTCATGTTTACAATCTCCTCGTCTGTTTGTGTGTCAGCGGTGGGCTCAGCACCAGTGCTCTCTGTAGCTGACACAGGTGAAGGACAGGTGAACGTTACCTGTGCATCAGATGGGTGGGCTCCAGAGCCCCAGCTCACCTGGACAGGCAGAGAGGGGAGAGGCCTACCTGCACATCCCACAGTGCTGTCTGCAGGTATCACACTGGCTGACATAATGGCCATCTGTTGAAAAGGCATTTACGGAGTATCTATTTTTACATTTCTGGTGTCTTTTAAAGCGCATTCTTTAGATGTTAGATGTAGAGATGCTCTGCCAAATAGATGTAAAAAGCTAAATATTGTATGAGCGGTTTACTAATACTAATACTGTAGCTATTAAAGACTACCTCATGTGTGTTTCCCTCTCAGATGATGATGGCTTGGTGCGAGTGAGTTCCTGGCTGCTGTACTCTCCCTCTGAGTCAGAGTGGCTCTCCTGCTCTGTGGGTCTGTCTGATCAGGAGAGGAGAGAGAGCAGGATCCTACCATACATCTCCAGAAACAACACATATGGTGTGGCAGTTGAGTCAATGTTTACAAACTTGTTCAATAACTGTTGACTAAAATTGCTAAATGTCTTCAACATGATGTCCAGAAATACACCAGTGTTTTATTTTATGTTCTTGTGAGGTGCAGTGACTGTTGCCTTCATTATTACCCTGCTTTTGTTGATGGCCCTGCTCCTTGGGATGTTTGTCCTGTACAGGAAAGGTAAAGCATGTGGCCTATCTCCTATTTTATTATTTGAATTGTATGAGAACACAAATATAAATTATTTCAAGAGGAAAAGGATATGACTCACTTTTCTCTTGTGCTGCATGTGTTCTTAACCCTGCAGGCTTTGTCCAACTGTCTGGGATTCCAAGGACATCACAAGGTACTGCTGACAGTGTTGCATGAGTTTTTAGAATGGTAAAGAGAGTTCTTCAGAATCTGCAAAAACCTTTACAATTAACTATGTTAAATGCACTTGTTTGCTTCTTCATCTGCTTTCATGGGGAAGGAGAGAGGCCAGCGTGCACTGCCGCGGGTACTGTTGATAGACTTCTTATTCTCAATAATGTCATGACCCAAACATCTGTGCACTAACTTTCTCATTATGTTTTCCCCACAGAAGAGTCCTTAATGCCTACAGGTACCTAATGTAATATCATTTATCAGTGTGTGATTATACTGTTAGTGATTAGCTTCATCATAAACATATCTTTGAGGCAGTACATGATGGTTTATGATACTAGAAATGACTCTGACATTCCTAACACCAGTGTTTTAACACTCATTTGATTTTAAAACATAACAAGGAAAACATGGCTATTTAAACAAAAATGGCACACTATTAAAAATCATTAAAAGAAATCTTTTCTCAAAAGAACATTATTCTTCCAGAAATGGCAGAGAAAGGAACAAACACAAAGGACATGATCATTCTGACCCCAGGTATCCCCACTATGGTTCCTACTAGTAAAGAATAATTGATGCTTGGTGACTAAACGGAAGTATTAGATAATGCTATCTCTGTGTTTCAGAATGGGACTGCCTGAAATCACATGAAGGTAATTTTATCAGCATCTTGCCTTTAAAAAATAATAATTCAATGACTTGTGGTAGATTATGGAATACAATTATTGTTATACCCACCCTACCCCTATTCCACCTATTCCACAGCCATCCCCCAACTGCACTCTATGCACTTTACTTCCCCTGCCCATGCACAGTATGACAAACAGCAATTTCACTGTCTTACTTTACCCCTTATCTGTATGCATGTGGCAAATAAATATCGTTGTATGCTTCATTTATCTTGTATACTGTAGATCTAAAGTTGTGTTAAACAGTGTCCTGATGTTTGTTTCAGTAAATGGCATCCGTCTGGACACTATCACAGTCCCTTTTTTTCTGGAGGTGAATAAGAAGCTGAAGGAGGTAAAGGGTGTGAAGGTGGGTGTGAACACAGGAGTGTGGTGTCCTGATCCACTGAGAGTCCAAGGCCATGGGGACAGAGCTGCACATGTTCTGTGTAAGGAGAGATTCAGCTCAGGACAGCACTGCTGGGAAGTGAGGATTTGTGTTTTTGACTGTAGGATTAAACACAAGCAGTCGTGGTATGTGGGTGTGTGCAGAGACACAGCAGGCAAAACACAGAAAGTCCCTTTAACCCCACAGAATGGCTTCTGGGTTCTCCAGTATGAGAAGGAAACTGGACTGTTTGCCAACACTGATCCCCCAACTCCAGTGCCAATGTCAAAACTCTTTAAGAGACTTGGAGTGTTTCTGGACTGTGACAAACACACTCTGTCCTTTTATAATGTATACACCAAATCACACCTGTGCACCTTTGAGAATGTGGGAGCTGCCAAGACACTGATTCCTCTGGTCAGTCCCGGAGTAGGAGACTCAGAGGTCATGAGAGTGTGTACAAGTGATGAGATGAAATAAAAGAAAATAATGCCCTAATGCTCATGCACGTGTCATATCATGTTTATAGCAGTATAATATCATCTTCAAATAAAGTGTAACCCCTTTGATTTGCTTGTCATTGCTTTACGTAGTAAGGAGTATCAGATTATGTGTGAAAAATGGACCCCGCAGTCCACAAAAAAGGGATGAGCGTGTCTGGCTCACTGAGGTGAAGGTGACGTGACAAACCACAAACAGGTGCAAAAAATTGTGATAAATGGTGCTGGTTTATTATACAGTGCGCAAAGGTGACAAACAAAAAGACTTGAAAAACTACAAACAAAAATCAACACGAGGGTTGTTCAATATTTACACAAAGCTAAAGTTTTCGGCTACCTATCAATGACGTCAGTGCTACATGGCGGGAAAATTACTAATAATGTAATTAACGTTTTACAAACATAAATCAATATTGAAAAACCATGGACATAATCAACATAATATAACAAATCATTTACCGTCTCTGAAATATTCCAAACAATGTTTTAAAACAGGTTAACAACGCTCCTGAGTGATGGCATGATTGTTCACAGAAACAAAAGTATAAAAAGTTTGTTACCCCGACAGTGCGGCTTTCCTGGGGGAAGAGAGAGAGCGGGGCACAGAACGAAGAAGTGTGTGGCTGTGTTACTGTCATGGCGTGGGAAGTGTAGGTGCGTGTGGTGGAAGTGTTTGGTGGAGCAGAATCAGCAGGTACCTCGCTGTTCGCGGAGATGTTATTCAAAACCGGGTGAGTACTAAAAATGTATGACGCTATGTGAATGAAATAGGATACGATGTCCAAAACGCGCTAACCGGTATCGCGGGCAGTGAACATTCAGGGGGATGCGGGCAGGTGTGTGCGTGTATGTCGGCGTGTGCAGGGATGACATCGGGAGATATGGAATAAATTCCCTGCCAAAACGTCTGTACTCGTAGAAATATCTTGTGCTTGTAAAAAGAATTTGTGTACACGTGGAAATATTTTGTGCTTGTAAAAAAAATGTGTGTGTGCGTGAAAATCTGTTTTGTCTCTGTAACAAAGTTTTGTGCTTGTAAAAACAAATGTGTGTCTGCGTGAAAATCTGTTTTGTCTCTGTAACAAAGTTTTGTGCTTGTAATAAAAATTTGTGCTTGTAAATATATTTTTTGTACATGTAAAAATACTTTGTATTTGAGAAAAAAAAAACAAATCTCCCACAGGCACATTTTTTTTACGAACACAGATTCTTTTTACGAACACAAAACCCAAGTGTGAAATCTCTGCCAAAACTTCTCCTCCAATCACCAAACGTCTTACTCACTGGTCATTATAGCTACAATAGTTAGATCCGGTCGATTTTTTTTATCCATTGATCTGGGAGTGAGGTTGTTGTGGAATACCCTCACGGGTGTGATTCGCCGCAGGCTCACGATCACGAGTGTTATATTGCTTTTATACGATAGTTCCTTTGGTAACAAAAATAATTACACAAAATGATTAAAATATATATTATTTTCTTTATTTGGGTTGATTGTTTATTCGATTGTTCCTCCGCTCCAGAAAATAGTCCCAGTTGGCGTCTTGGTTGCTGAGCAACGCACAGTGCACTGTGCACCACTGCCAAAGAGCAAAGATAGATAAGTCAAGTCAAGTCAAGTCAAAATTATTTGTATAGCGCATTTCATACATAAATGCACTTCAATGCGCTTTACACAAATTTTAAAATAGAATACAATTAAAGATTTTAAAAGTAAAATACAATTTAAAATAAAGCAAAACCATTAAAATAATAATAATGAGAAGAAGAATGAGGAAGGAATAAGGAATCTAAGCTCTTTGCCACTGCTCTACTTGTAGACTTTGAATTGCACATTGCCGTTGATTGTGCAGCCGCTGAGAAAAGGGCCTGGATGTTCAGTCCGAATAACTAGATGGTCTTACGTGCTGATCTAACTATACCGTACCCTGGCAACTTAGCTAATTTTACGTGTTTTGCTAGCGGAGTTTGGCTAAGCTAGCTAGCCAGGTCATACTGAATGTAATGAGCCAAACCATATGTTGCCATGTGTAGTTAAATGTTAATCTAGCGATCTTTTTAAAACTCGTATATCCAAAATGTATACTGTGTTAGTTGTACTGAATTGTATAACATGGCCCTGTTTACTGTAACCCTGGGGAAGAGGACTGTGAAGGAGGACAACTCTAAGCCCCATTGCCCGTGTGTATTGTCTGTGATGTTACAGAACGCTTGAGTAAAACGTGGATCAGATCACCTGAGTCGGCGTCAGTCCTTCTTCTCCTCCCCACTGTACATACATAATCAATCACAACAACGCAGAGTCATACGACCGGTTACATTGGGTGATATAGGGTATGGTCTATAATTTTCCCATTGCTTAAATGTTCCATGGGAGACGACGCGGGAGCAATGGTAGCCTACGTGAATTCTATATGTAGCCATGTACAATAAAGTAGCCAGGTTAACGGCGAACTTGCTGCATATTCACGTCCCCTGAAATGAAAAGAGGTGTCGGAACACCGCGGCCCACTTCAAGCACGCCTGTTCATAATGTAATTTAGAACTTGTCTTAAAACTGATTAAACTGAAAACCGATTAAAAACACCAGACAACTGCAGCAAGTTCGCCGTTAACTTGGCTACTTTATTGTACATGGCTACATATAGAATTCACGTACCATTGCTCCCGCATCGTCTCCCATGGAACACAGCAGATATGATCATCAGTGTCCGGAAAATATGCCTCCTCGCCGTTTCTAAATAAAGGCGGCAACTTGATTGGCCGGTGAGTAAGACGTTTGATGATTGGCTGAGAAGTTTTGGCAGAGATTTCACACTTGGGTTTTGTGTTCGTAAAAAGAATCTGTGTTCGTAAAAAAATGTGCCTGTGGGAGATTTGTTTTTTTTCTTTCTCAAATACAAAGTATTTTTACATGTACAAAAAATATATTTACAAGCACAAATTTGTATTACAAGCACAAAACTTTGTTACAGAGACAAAACAGATTTTCACGCAGACACACATTTTTTTTACAAGCACAAAACTTTGTTACAGAGACAAAACAGATTTTCACGCACACACACATTTTTTTTACAAGCACAAAATATTTCCACGTGTACACAAATTCTTTTTACAAGCACAAGATATTTCTACGAGTACAGACGTTTTGGCAGGGAATTCATTCCAGGGAGAGTTTGGGAAAAAGTCTTAACTGCAGGGGGATTTTTTCACATTATGTAAGAATGGTCTGTATGTGCTGTATTTCAATCAGGGACATTTTCAGTAACAATTGTCACATTCTTCCCAGTTGTGAAATTATCAATTTAGCAAAACCCAAACAGACTGGCACTGTGTGTTGCTGTGCTGAGAGTGGGCAGGGAGCTCAAGGTTGACACAGATACGTTTACTCCTCATTCCTCATCAGCTGCTGAGCAAGGCCATTTTAACAGAGTCTCATAGATCCTTACTGTGGGAATGCATCCATGGCATTTTAATATACAGTACTCACATGTCATTCATCTCACATTGTGTACGTAATCATTCATGCTGTGCATTTTCTTTTACACATTAGATCGATTTATGGTTCATTTTTTGTGTCTCCTACTGTTGAGTTTACTATACTTTAAAATTGTGTAAATAAATTAAAATCATGATGGATAAGGGTTGGGTAACACCAATCAGTCATAAATTTAGATTTGTTATGGTATGATAATGCGACCCTGGTATTGTAATTTTGTAATGTTTATGGTTGTAAATTGATGAATAAATAAGTTCAAGTTTTTATATCATATAAGCCTTTGTGTGAATTTCTAAAGTTCATCCTGAAATTGAAATGAACTAAAACGATTGAACAACGATGAGACGATTTTCTGCTTCAGTGGAAGGTAGTACTTTTCAGATTAGGCTCATATGGCAATGACTGCAGGGGAGGGGTAAAACGAGTTAGATCTCATGATCTACATGTAAGTAGATAAGAATTATTCTACAACAGTGAAATAAAATAGCATAAAACAGACAATAACATTGATGGTTGGTCCTTTAAATGATACAGCACTGAAATAGCAATAGGCCTACCATGGATCTAAAATCTCCTTACAAATGTCTTGGCCCACAGAGGACTAGATATGGTTGGGATGGGGGCTCACAGAAGACTATGATAGGGTTGGGGTGGGGGCCCACAGAGGACTATGATATGGTTGGGGTGGGAGCCCACAGAGGACTATGGTATGGATGAGGTGGGGCCCACAGAGGACTACAGTATGATAAGGTTGGAGTGGGGGCCCACAGAGGACTATGATATGGTTGGGTTGGGGGCCCACAGAGGACTATGATATGGTTGAGGTGGGGGCCCACAGAGGACTATGATATAGTTGGGGTGGGGCCCACAGAGGACTATGATGTGGTTGGGGTGGGGGCCCACAGAGGACTATGATGTTGTTGGGGGGGGGGGGCACAGAGGACTATGATGTGGTTGGGGTGGGGGCTCACAGAGGACTATGATATGGTTGGGGTGGGGGCCAAAAATTATTTTCCTAGAGGGCCGACAATTTCTAGCGGCGCCCCTGCTGATCAGGTAATTTATTAGGAGGTGAAAAACTGCGGCAAATACCTGCTGCTTTTAGTTGAGTTATTTTGAGGGAACAGCAAATTTGCACTGTTACATAATCTGTACAATGCCTACATTACGTTGTAGACAAGTATTATATCTTTAGACTTCTCCCATGGAAAGATATAATTAAAAAAGTACAAAAATGTTAGGGGTGTACTCACTTTTGTGACATACTGTACATTATTTAGACACATGGAACAAAAAGTATCAGTTCTTGGTAGCAGTTATTTGAACAAAATGTTTTTAATTAGGCCTATTTAAATCACAATTATTTCATATCTGACTTCTGATATTTAAATCACTTTAAAGTATAAAACAATACAGTGACTCAATATGAGACTGTGAACATGTGAATAGCAAACAATAAGGTACATCAGTAAGTATAGTGCAGTATCGGATATCATTCGGAGCATTGCAGGAAAAGAGTTCAAAGACTTACCATAACAAGAACGTATTTCCTGAATGAAATATATTAATTGTGGAAGTTGCAACAGGACAAAAAAAACTATTTGGCTTACAACTGCATTAGAAATGAATGCGGGTCTTTTTAGACCCATGTCTGAAAATTAGAGTAGAGGGCTGAGCTACTTCTGCAGTCTGAAAACTACATTCCAGGCTTTGATATGAACTGCAACTGTATCAAGGACATCAGTGCAATGACACCAGCGGTTGCAGCCTCTGTGGGATGGCCTGTGTGCTCCTGAACTCTCTGCCCACAATCAGCACCAGAGTGACCACAGGGCTACATTTGCATGGGGGGAGTAGGGTGGGTCCTAATGGCCAACTTCTTCTAAAAAGTGTTCCAAACATATTTAAATATTGCATTCAGGTGTTTATCACTATAGAAGATAAATATCAATTAATATGCTTCATAAATATGTTTGTGTAAATGCTGAACCTGAATGAAATGTAACTTTTATACAGTTGATAAGTTGATACAGTTGATGTGGGGGATTTGGCCTAGCGATGTCTCATACTTGGTTTAGTGTAAAGGTAGGCAATCATGCACCTGTCTATTTGGGACAGTCGTGTGATACACTAGGAGTTACAGGGATCAGAATCCCTGATTCCCCCCACAGCTTGGTTGTCTCGGGAAGTCATACACCCTGACACCCAAGCACTAAGTTACATTACATTACATTGCATTTGGCAGACATTTTTATCCAAAGTGACTTACAAAATAAGCAAACAGAGGTGGAAAGGGACACTGAGTAAGCAGACAACCTTTATACATACAGGGAGGTGCATGTGGCGATTAGAAACACTGAGGTCCTCAGATGGACGTCACATTTAGCCACTCTGTCACTGAGGGACTCTTACAGGTGTTAAAGATTGCAGTGTACACCCAGCACTGAGGGACTCTTACAGGTGTTAAAGATTGCAGTGTACACCCAGCACTGAGGGACTCTTACAGGTGATAAAGATTGCAGTGTACACCCAGCACTGAGGGACTCTTACAGGTGATAAAGATTGCAGTGTACACCCAGCACTGAGGGACTCTTACAGGTGATAAAGATTGCAGTGTACACCCAGCACTGAGGGACTCTTACAGGTGTTAAAGATTGCAGTGTACACCCAGCACTGAGGGACTCTTACAGGTGATAAAGATTGCAGTGTACACCCAGCACTGAGGGACTCTTACAGGTGTTAAAGATTGCAGTGTACACCCAGCACTGAGGGACTCTTACAGGTGTTAAAGATTGCAGTGTACACCCAGCACTGAGGGACTCTTACAGGTGTTAAAGATTGCAGTGTACACCCAGCACTGAGGGACTCTTACAGGTGTTAAAGATTGCAGTGTACACCCAGCACTGAGGGACTCTTACAGGTGTTAAAGATTGCAGTGTACACCCAGCACACAGGCATTCCCCCGTTGCTGTAGTTCAGAGGACATCCACACTGCCAGTCCAAGAGGTGGGGGCCACGCAGTACCCCTCCAGTTGCCCACCAGCACCCTGTCATCATCCTGACAGTTCAGCTAGGGAGGGGCTGAATAATAGTAATAGTAATAATAGAAAGTATATAATATAATATAATATAATATAATATAATATAATATAATATAATATAATATAATGGGTGGATGAGTGTCTATAAGCTCATTGGTCTCTGGTAATGGGTTCATGTGCCATTTTATTAGTTCTTTCGGCGGCTCAGACTGCAGGAGATGTTCCACAAAGCACCAACTAATGAACCCACTACCAACTACAACACAAGGGAGGGTGACTCAGACTCCACTGCAGAGGTTACAAATATGACACTTGACAGGGAAATATTCAGACCCAAGTCCACCTTCATTCCGCCTAGGTGCAGGAATGCCTCCCTTGACACGTATTGCCGTTTGGTAGAACAAGATGTACATTCTGCTTTGAGAAAAAAACGTCAATACAAAGTATACAACAATATGTCCAAACTAGAAAGGGAAGCGCTAATGGAACTCAACAAAGACAAATCTGTGGTTGTCTATCCAGCCGACAAGGGTGGTGCGATTGTTGTACAGGACATTCTGGATTATGAACAGGAAATTAAAAGACAACTTGGGGACACTAATTTTTACAACAAGGTGTCCAATGATCCAACTAAACGATTTCTGACTTTGGTTCACGACAAGCTCCAATTTTGGTTAGACCAGGGGGAAATTAACAAAAGTGAATTTGGATTTATGAAAATTGACCATCCTGTGACTCCAGTAATATATACAGTCCCCAAGGTGCATAAGTCACAAACACCTCCTCTACTGGGCAGACCTATAGTGAGTGGCATAGGTTCTCTTACATCTTGTGTTTCCACGTTTGTTGACCATTGCATTAAACCTTTTGTTTGCTCCTTACCCTCTTATATCAGGGATTCTATTGATTTTATAAACAAATTGAAAAAGACAACTCTACCTGAAACTGACACCTTACTTGCGACTTTTGACGTCTCCAGTCTCTACACAAACATCCCGCATGAGGGAGGCATAGAGGCTGTGCAGTTTTTTCTGAATGAAAGGGCCCCTACACTGAAACCGCGCACTGAATGTATCCTGGACCTTGCGCATTTAGTCCTCACCACAAATTACTTTCTCTTTAAGGAGGAATATTTTGTACAAATCAAAGGGACAGCCATGGGTAGCACCATGGCTCCAAACTATGCAAATTTATACATGGGTCACTTTGAGAATCAGTTTGTGTTGAATTCCACAAATCCACATTTCGATAATCTTTTACTTTACCAACGTTTTATTGATGATGTCTTTGTATTGTGGAAAGGCGATGAAAAGTCTCTCAAACAATTTCACCAATACCTTAACTCTGTTAATGACCATTTAAATTTCACCATGGACTTCCATTCAACCACAATCAGTTTTCTGGATGTTTTTATCACCAGAGATGGTACAACACTGCACACGGACTTGTTCCGCAAACCCACAGACAGGAACACATTGCTTCGAGGAGACAGTTACCATCCTAGCCACCTCATTAGAAGTCTCCCCATAAGTCAATTCCATCGTGCGAGACGGATTTGCAGTAGCGATGACACATATACCACGCAGGCCTCTGATCTTGCGCGCCGTTTCCACAAGAGGGGCTATAGAAAGGAGTGGGTAGATTCAGCAAGCGCGCGCTTTGCCGGTATTACGCAAGAGCAATGTTTGGTCCCCAAACCCACAGGTCAAAGACGCACGCGTAATTCCACCCTATGCATCACCAGATATTCCCCTCTTGGTGCAGAATTTGGAAACATCATTCGCAAACATTGGCATGTTGTCTCAACTGACCCCAAACTGAAAACTGTTTTTACAGATCCTCCGTCCATGGTTTTTAGACGAGCTCCGAATTTAAGAGACATGCTTGTAAGGTCACACACCCCCGTGAGAAAACCGAAGACATTCAATCTACCCGACGGAAACTACAAATGTGGCAATTGCGCTCAATGTGGTTACACGCAGAAGAGCAAAACATATACACATCCACACAGCGGAAAAAAGCTAGATATTCGTGGTGTAATCACATGCAATACACAACATGTTGTTTATTTGATTAAATGCCCATGCGGACTGGCATACGTTGGCAAAACCAGCAGAGCCTTACGCACCCGAATATCTGAGCACCGCAGCAATATAAGATGCGGTGACATTCGTAATCCCGTCGCGGCGCACTTCATTTCTGCAGGGCACAGTGTGTGTACCATGAGATATACAGATATTGAACAGGTGGAGAGGCCTCCAAGAGGTGGCAACCACGAGCGCCTACTCCTACAACGCGAAACATATTACATCTATTATCTCAATACTATGTCTCCACACGGGCTGAATGAGGAGTTTGATATCAGACCCTTCTTATAAGATGATGATGTATGTTGTAATGTTTACCATCACATTTCTATATTTTTTCTAGTCATATGGGAAATTACACAGGTGCTGGTGGTGACATGTATATATTTCACTATACGTGAGTTTTTATTCTACTTTTATTCTATTTTTGCCTGTATGATTGTCTTTCATTTCTTTACTTTCTTTGGGATATTTGACATTGAATACTATTATGAGTTTGTTTTCTGTTGTGCTGGGGCTGTGGAACTATTGTGTTTTTTTACCAGCTGATGCAAAGCCCGCCCCTTCCTCTTTTATAAAAGAACTGTCACTCAGACACAGACCAAGAAACAAACACCTGACGAAGACCGTGAGAGGTCGAAACGTTGTGTTCAATAAATTTCGGTGAGCAGTAACAGTGTGCGGATTTTTTACACTTTCTACACGTTCTGCTTGATCCAGCACCTGTCCTTTGGATGTGCGCGTATCCACACACTACTTTTGGCCATTTTATTAGTGTGGCATAATGCCGTGGGGCCATGGCATTTATACGACAGTAAGGTAAGCTATAGGTTCCACTTTTGTTTTTATAGTGACACATGCTGCAGTTGTCATTAAAGAGGTTAATTAAAGTCAGAGGTAGTCATAAACCTGATAGAAAAAGAAATTTATTTGCATTTCTTTAGTTAGGAAAATGAAGCCCTGGGTTCTCCTACTATGCGGTTTACAACTACACTATCTCTGGGTTAACATACCCTAGGTTTATTACCTTTGTAGCCTACTGCCCTAATGATAAATGATACCCACATCATTCATCACACAGTCCTCTCGCTCTGCCTCATCCTCCAGAAACACAGCATCCTCTGATACACACATACAGTACACACACATGTGCAAACACAAGCATGCACCAACACACACACACACACACTTGCGCACACATGCATGCACCAACGCACACACACACAACCAGACATGCCAGACAAACCAGACATGCACACACACACACAGACACAAACACACACACACACACACACACACACACACACACACAGACACACATACAAGCAAACACTTTTTTTTACATTTATCAATAGTACTACGTTAATAATTTAAAGTAAGGTTCTGTTTCATTACAGGGTGCAGGGTGATATTTCATCAACAACCCTTATGAAATAAAATCCACTCATTAGATGTGAAAAAAGACACATGGTGCCAAACCTATGGCCCAGGGATTGAACGGCACATAGATGTCGAGGTTGGGGTCGCTCCTGGTCCACCTGATACCAAAGGGTGTCTGCACGGCGACATACAGGCGATATTTCCCCAGGATGCCCATGGTAAGGACGTTGTCAGAGGTTGTTGTCACCAGCCGGTCCTTCCATTGTTGGGGAACACAGGGATGTACATGCCCTTGCTGAGCTGAGGATTGCTCCCTATTGGAATAGAGAGAGTCAGAATCTTGCACGAACGAGTCAGCAAAAAAATATTCAGTGCTTTTTTGGCTTTTTCAGATTAAGTGCCATCAAGCCCAGTGCTCGTCTTTGTCATGGTGCCTGCAAATCAAAGAAAATGCCTGTCCAACCAAAAGCCATGTGCCTTAGTATCACCAAATAGTGATGTTTGAGTGGACACATACATATCTCCTGGACTAAAAGTGGAGAAGGTCACAAAGCTGCTGGAGAGAGAGAGCACATTCCGGCTATCAAGTGGCACGTGCTCAAGGATGCTGCCAGCCTGGCACTTCTGAGGGTAAGGCTTCACGCCGCAAGGATGTGACTTCTGTGTAATGCGCATTTAAAATGCATTCGAAGTAAATACATTACACAGAGCAATCAAATGGAAATAGGGAATTGTAAGTTCTTGCTTCCTCAAAAAAAAACACATTGACACAAACTGAACTGAGTCAGCACCAGTGCTGTCTGTGAACACAATTCTAGCCTAATAACTGCCAAGGCAGACAATAGAAAACACACTGAATGTAACATTTCCCCCTACTAAATGAGAAAAGAAAGGGGGAAAACATTGTTTTTGTTCTCGTGTTTTTTCTTCTCCTCAAGCCATCATAATGATTTAATGTTCAACGTCTTTAAGAAGGGGGGATATAAAAGAAAACGTTTTCCCGATCTGCTTGTTGAGAGAAGATCCACCACCTGGTTATTCCCAGACCTTTATTGAACGTTCTCTGTTGTGCCTCTCAGAAGCCCATGGAAGTGTCTGCCGCCTAAAGGACAGGTATAAATGCTGCGTCACAGTCCAAAACAGAAAGTGAAAAGGGTAAACTGAAGAGGCGGTAGACACACCCATAGGCTGCTGAGAGCAATCTTACGACGTTTGCGAGACGACATTTTACGCCTTAAGTAAAACATTTTCTGGATAGCAATATCAACACGTTTCAATCTAGTTATGTATAAACAGTTAAACGAATTTAAGAACAGTTAACGAATACCGTTGGGTGTTTAGACGTCGACCACCTATCACGGCTTCCGTGTGCGCGTTTGGTTGTCTATAGCGCGGAGAAATGTAGCCTACACAACCAACTGGAAGGTGAGTGTTTTTTTAACATCATCTAATTTAAATTAGCAAGACACAAGTAAGTACTAGGCCTACTTAAATACAGTCATACAAGTAGGCTACCTTAAAGTTGCCAGTAAATACATAAAAGGATTTCTCAGCCCATATTTCAGAGGTCCTTGTTCCTTTTAGGAATCACCAACGGCAAAACTACCCTTAGCAAAAAGTAGTGAGCACACCGTGCACACAACGAAATTCAGCGTCTGCTTTTAACCCATCACACATGTGACCATGCTCAGGGTACCTCAGTCACAGTGGAGGACTCCACCATTATATTATATTAATATATAAATTAAATGCAAAGCACGAGTCAATGACTTGACTAAAGGAAAAGTATATGTTTTCATTTTAAAGTATAAGTGTAAGTATAAATGTACTTAGTCTTAGACTTTGTTTATAAGTTTCAGTATAAGCCAAGTATACTTTACTATAAGTATATAAAATATAGTTTATAAAAGTCAACTTCAAGTATACTTACTCAGTTTTAGTATAAAATAAGTATACTTATAGTAAACTTTAATAAACTTCTTTTTGCTAAGGGTAGCATATGTACAGAGTGCGAGGAAATTGTTACATGCTCTTTCAGTGTTACGTCTTGCTATTTTTTAGAGGGGTATTTTTTCAACGGAGCCTTGGTAGAGGACTGTCAGTCGATATCGATAAGGAAGAACTGTCCAATGGAGAAACAGACGGAGGAGCAGAGGTACGTCAAATGCGGGTCTGCTGTAGTTCGTGTGCTTCGGGGTTACAATCGTTCAACTGATCTACATGCGAAAAGGGTTTATGGTCTATGTTCATGTGACTACCCTTAGCAAAAAGTAGTATACTTAGAGCTCCTTAGCCTGCCATGACTGCCCCATTCAGTACACTTTTTTCACACTATTTTACTAGTTTGCTTGGCATATTACTTGTACCTTACTACTTATATACTTAAAATATACTCCTTAAAGTACTCTTAAAGTTTACTCAAACTGTATGTACACAAGAGTGTGATGCATTTACAAAATCAGAAGACATAAGTTTGATATATTTTCAAACATACAAACAAAAACAAAGACCAATGAAATCAAATACTTCCTTACTAGAGAAAATAAAAGGAAAAAGTGCACATTTTCACGTATAACTGTAAACTGAGAACTAAAGTGCTTCCTTGTAAAAAAAAAAAAAGGTAAAAGAAAATTGCACACCTTTTTAACCAAAAATAAATAACTAGATAAAAACAAATTCTGTAGTTTTATGAGTTATTTTCATTTCTTTTCTTGATATACCCTTAGCAAAAAGAAGTTTATTAAAGTTTTAGTAGCCTATACTTATTTTATTTTAACTTACTATAAGTGTACTTATTTCATCCTCCAAATATCTTCTATATGGTCCGTTTCGATATGTTAGCTCTAATGAGCTGGTTGTTCAGCTTTTTCCAGCTGGCTGGATGGTATCGCGTTGCACTTCTGTTTTTGTGTATGATTTTAAGGTATAAGATAATGCTGGTGTGTGGTGATGTTTTGATGGTGATGGTGTGGACTGGCCAGTGTTGAATGTTCCCACAGAGGCAGAGATGATGCATAAGCAGTCTTATATTTGATGTGTTCAATGACTCTCATTAGAATGTCAGTCTTTCTCCATGCTCCACAGCTCACCTGGATATGCATCCAGTTCAGCTAAAGTTCAAGCTGTAAAGGAAGAACAGCAGTTATCATGTGATTATGTATTATTGTATTTATTTATTTTGTGAGCTATGAACAATATGTCTTGTATTGCCAACACATACATTTAATTCTTAGGAACAGCATCAGTCAGCATTAGTCAGAATAGTTTGTAAAAATCACCTTGACCACCACGTGACTTGGACCATTCATGTGCAGTATTTCAGTAGGAGTGAGAGGGGAGACCTCCATCACCTGTAACCATTTATCATTTTGGATGCGAATGACTGTAGTTAACCATGGGTGATATTTTTTGTAGGACACAAGTCCATCAGAAGAGACCTCCATCACCTGCTCCCAGTGGTGTGTCTATGAAGAGTGACAAGTCAGAGGAGCGAGGCATCACCTTCCAGCATGGAGATGCTACAGAGGGATCAAGGCAAGTCTAATAAACAGACTGATGTCAAGAGAGGCCGAAATCAGTTTTTACACTTTGGTACATGTCTGTAGTAAAGCCTGGCTGCTCTTTTGTTACATAGACAAGTCCATCAGAAGAGACCTCCATCACCTGCTCCCAGTCGTATGTCTATGAAGAGTGACAAGTCAGAGGAGCGAGGCATCACCTTCAAGCATGGAGATGCTGCAGAGGGATCAAGGCAAGTCTAATAAACAGACTCATGTGAAGGGTTTGCTTTAAAGGTGTTTATGGTAACTCATGTTAAGAGAGGCCGAAATCAGTTTTCGCAGAATAGCTTGGCAACTGTTGGTGGGGATGTAGCCCCATCTGTACGAGTAGAAGGTTTTGCTGGACAGGGGCCATCGCCACCTGCACTGGACCCCCAAAAAGCCTGGAAGGCCAAAATTAGTTTTCACAGAATAGCTTGGCAACTGTCGCAACCAAGATCAAAAAATGTTATACCTTGGGCTCGACACAGTGTATAAACATTGGTCATTTGGTGTGTAGACACATTTTGTGTTGAATTTCATTAGTATCAATACATTAGCTTCCTTTTAAAATATGTTTACAATTTGGTACATGTGTGTAGTAAAGCCTGGCTGCTATTTTGTGCCATAGACAAGTCCATCAGAAGAGACCTCCATCCCCTGCTCCCAGTGGTGTGTCTATGAAGAGTGACAAGTCACAGGAACGAGGCATCACCTTCCAGCATGGAGATGCTACAGAGGGATCAAGGCAAGTCTATGAAACAGACTCGTGTGAAGGGTTTGCTTAAAAAGGTGTTTGTGGTAACTCAGAAAAGATAACTGAGGCAAACAAATAGTGGATTAGGAATATTGCAAGAGCATAACCAGTGAAGAAACCAAGAATCTCACAGTGTTCAGAATTTGTTCAGTTAAAGCTGTAAAGGCTATACAGCAATCAACATGGGAATTTAAAGCAGCAAAACAACATACATAATGTACTGTAGTTGTGCCTTGTCTGGTTTTGGTGGGCTACAGACAACACAACTTGTATTGCCAGTCATGACATTTACAGTTCTGAGGAGCAGCATGTGTTGTGTATTGGAGCTGTGACCAGCTGGTGTGGTGATGTTTTGATGGTGATGGTGTGGACTGGCCAATGTTGAATGTTCCCACAAAGGCAGAGATAATGCATAAGCAGTCTTACATTTGATCTGTTAAATGATTCTCATAAGAATGTGAGTCTTTCTCCATGCTCCACAGCTCATCTGGATATGCATCCAGTTCAGTGAAAGTTAAAGCTGTAAAGGGAGAACAGCAGTTACCATGTGATTATCTATTATTGTATTTATTTATTTTGTGAGCTATGAACAATACTTCTTGTATTGCCAACACATGCATTTCGTTCTTAGAAACAGCATCAGTCAGCATTAGTCAGAATAGTTTATAAAAATCACCTTGACCACCTTGATGGAGGGGGACCTCCATCACCTGTAACCATTTATGATTTTGGATGTAAAAGACTGTAGTCAACCATGGGTCATATTTTGTGTAGGACACATGTCCCTGAGGAGAGACCTCCATCCCCTGCTCCCAGTGGTGTGTCTATGAAGAGTGACAAGTCAGAGGAGCGAGCCATCACCTTCCAGCATGGAGATGCTGCAGAGGGATCAAGGCAAGTCTAATAAACAGACTCATGTGAAGGGTTTGCTTTAAAGGTGTTTATGGTAACTCATGTTAAGAGAGGCCGAAATCAGTTTTCGCAGAATAGCTTGGCAACTGTTGGTGGGGATGTAGCCCCATCTGTACGAGTAGAAGGTTTTGCTGGACAGGGGCCATCGCCACCTGCACTGGACCCCCAAAAAGCCTGGAAGGCCAAAATTAGTTTTCACAGAATAGCTTGGCAACTGTCGCAACCAAGATCAAAAAATGTTATACCTTGGGCTTGACACAGTGTATAAACATTGGTCATTTGGTGTGTAGACACATTTTGTGTTGAATTTCATTAGTATCAATACATTAGCTTCCTTTTAAAATATGTTTACACTTTGGTACATGTCTGTAGTAAAGCCTGGCTGCTCTTTTGTGCCATAGCCAAGTCCATCAGAAGAGACCTCCATCACCTGCTCCCAGTTGTGTGTCTATGAAGAGTGACAAGTCAGAAGAACGAGGCATCACCTTCAAGCATGGAGATGCTACAGAGGGATCAAGGCAAGTCTATGAAACAGACTCGTGTGAAGGGTTTGCTTAAAAAGGTGTTTGTGGTAACTCAGAAAAGGTAACTGAGGCAAACAAATAGTGGATTTGGAATATTGCAAGAGCATAACTAGTGAAGAAACCAAGAATCTCACATTGTTCAGAATTTGTTCAGTTAAAGCTGTAAAGGCTATACAGCAACCAACATGGGAATTTAGAGCAGCAAAACAACATACATAATGTAGTGTAGTTGTGCCATGGTGGACTACAGGCAACACATCTTGTACTACTTTGGGTTTTGGTTGGCTACGGGCAATATGTCTTGTATTACCAACACATGCATTTAATTGTTAGGAACAGCATCAGTCAGCATTAGTCAGAATAGTTTGTAAAAATCACCTTGACCACCACGTGACTTGGACCATTCATGTGCAATATTTCAGTAGGAGTGGGAGGGGAGACCTCCATCACCTGTAACCATTTATGATTTTGGATGCCAATGACTGTAGTCAACCATGGGTGATATTTTGTGTAGGACACAAGTCCATCAGAAGAGACCTCCATCACCTGCTCCCAGTGGTGCGTCTATGAAGAGTGACAAGTCAGAAGAACGAGGCATCACCTTCCAGCATGGAGATGCTACAGGGGGATCAAGGCAAGTCTATGACACAGACTCATGTTAAGAGAGGCCGAAATCAGTTTTCGCAGAATATCTTGGCAACTGTTGGTGGG
This sequence comes from Setipinna tenuifilis, assembly GCA_030347295.1. Lineage (NCBI taxonomy): Eukaryota > Metazoa > Chordata > Actinopteri > Clupeiformes > Engraulidae > Setipinna > Setipinna tenuifilis. The sequence continues at coordinate 45,036,743 of CM059265.1, forward strand.
GATGTAGCCCCATCTATATGAATAGACAAAAAGCCTGGAAGGCCAAAATCAGTTTTCACTGAATAACGTGCCAACTGTTGCAACCAAGATCAAAAAATGTTATACCTTGGGCTCAACACAGTGTATAAACATTGGCTATTTGGTGTGTAGACACCTTTTGTGTTTGATTTCATTATTATCAATATTTTAGCTTCCTTTTAAAATATATTTGCGCTTTGGTACATGTCTGTAGTAAAGTCTGGCTGCTATTTTGTTACATAGACAAGTCCATCAGGAGAGACCTCCATCCCCTGCTATCAGTGGTGTGTCTATGAAGAGTGACAAGTCAGAAGAACGAGGCATCACCTTCAAGCATGGAGATGCTACAGAGGGATCAAGGCAAGTCTAATAAACAGACTCGTGTGAAGGGTTTGCTTAAAGGGGTCCTTCCATCAAAATCCACTTTTAGTAGCTCTATTTACAATGTTGTAGGTCACAACAAGCAGTATATGCACGCAGCATTTCAAGACGTGAAATTCGATCCCCATGGTTTTACTGGTCATTGAAGGGTCAAGCTAACCAAAACGAGCGGATCAGAGCAGGCTAAACCTATCTACGTCACTGGGTCGTAAGCCCCACCCAGAGCCATGTATGGCACGCTCACATCCCAGAGGAAGAACAGTGGACAGAAGCTAGGTGAGCGAAAGACAGGGAATTTGCCCAATCAGAGGTGCCTTATTGACACGTCATGGATATTCACGAGGGACACCGGAAAAGCCAGTCGTTCAATCACCAGACCTGTTCTAGCTTACAGAAAACAACATCAAACAAGAGAACTAGGACAGAATTTTTCACAGAAATGACGCACAATGCATTCAACCATAGTGGCGACACAGAAATATGAATAAAAATAACGATGGAAGTTCCCCTTTAAAAAGGTGTTTGTGGTAACTCAGAAAAGATAACTGAGGCAAACAAATAGCGGATTTGGAATATTTCAAGAGCATAACCAGTGAAGAAACAAAAAATCTCACATTGTTCAGAATTTGTTCAGTTAAAGCTGTAAAGGCTATACAGCAACCAACATGGGAATTTAGAGCAGCAAAACAACATACATAATGTACTGTAGTTGTGCCATGGTGGACTACAGGCAACACATCTTGTATTGCCAATCGTGACATTTACAGTTCTGAGGAGCAGCATGTGTTGTGTATTGGAGCTGTGACCAGCTGGTGTGTGGTGATGTTTTGATGGTGATGGTGTAGACTGGCCAATGTTGAATGTTCCCACAAAGGCAGAGATAATGCATAAGCAGTCTTACATTTGATGTGTTAAATGATTCTCATAAGAATGTGAGTCTTTCTCCATGCTCCACAGCTCATCTGGATATGCATCCAGTTCAGTGAAAGTTAAAGCTGTAAAGGGAGAACAGCAGTTACCATGTGATTATGTATTATTGTATTTATTTATTTTGTGAGCTATGAACAATACTTCTTGTATTGCCAACACATGCATTTCGTTCTTAGAAACAGCATCAGTCAGCATTAGTCAGAATAGTTTATAAAAATCACCTTGACCACCTTGATGGAGGGGGACCTCCATCACCTGTAACCATTTATGATTTTGGATGCCAATGACTGTAGTTAACCATGGGTGATAGTTTGTGTAGGACACAAGTCCATCAGAAGAGACCTCCATCACCTGCTCCCAGTGGTGCTTCTATGAAGAGTGACAAGTCAGAGGAGCGAGCCATCACCTTCAAGCATGGAGATGCTACAGAGGGATCAAGGCAAGTCTAATAAACAGACTGATGTCAAGAGAGGCCGAAATCAGTTTTTACACATTGGTACATGTCTGTAGTAAAGCCTGGCTGCTCTTTTGTTACATAGACAAGTCCATCAGGAGAGACCTCCATCACCTGCTCCCAGTCGTATGTCTATGAAGAGTGACAAGTCAGAAGAACGAGGCATCACCTTCCAGCATGGAGATGCTACAGAGGGATCAAGGCAAGTCTATGAAACAGACTCATGTGAAGGGTTTGCTTAAAAAGGTGTTTGTGGTAACTCAGAAAAGATAACTGAGGCAAACAAATAGTGGATTAGGAATATTGCAAGAGCATAACCAGTGAAGAAACCAAGAATCTCACAGTGTTCAGAATTTGTTCAGTTAAAGCTGTAAAGGCTATACAGCAACCAACATGGGAATTTAGAGCAGCAAAACAACATACATAATGTACTGTAGTTGTGCCATGGTGGACTACAGGCAACACAATTTGTATTGCCAATCGTGACATTTACAGTTCTGAGGAGCAGCATGTGTTGTGTATTGGAGCTGTGACCAGCTGGTGTGTGGTGATGTTTTGATGGTGATGGTGTGGACTGGCCAATGTTGAATGTTCCCACAAAGGCAGAGATAATGCATAAGCAGTCTTACATTTGATCTGTTAAATGATTCTCATAAGAATGTGAGTCTTTCTCCATGCTCCACAGCTCATCTGGATATGCATCCAGTTCAGTGAAAGTTAAAGCTGTAAAGGGAGAACAGCAGTTACCATGTGATTATCTATTATTGTATTTATTTATTTTGTGAGCTATGAACAATACTTCTTGTATTGCCAACACATGCATTTCGTTCTTAGAAACAGCATCAGTCAGCATTAGTCAGAATAGTTTATAAAAATCACCTTGACCACCTTGATGGAGGGGGACCTCCATCACCTGTAACCATTTATGATTTTGGATGTAAAAGACTGTAGTCAACCATGGGTCATATTTTGTGTAGGACACAAGTCCATCAGGAGAGACCTCCATCACCTGCTCCCAGTGGTGCGTCTATGAAGAGTGACAAGTCAGAGGAGCGAGGCATCACCTTCAAGCATGGAGATGCTACAGAGGGATCAAGGCAAGTCTATGAAACAGACTCATGTGAAGGGTTTGCTTAAAAGGTGTTTATGGTAACTCATGTTAAGAGAGGCCGAAATCAGTTTTCGCAGAATAGCTTGGCAACTGTTGGTGGGGATGTAGCCCCATCTATATGAGTAGAAGGTTTTGCTGGACAGGGGCCATCACCACCTGCACTGGACCCCCAAAAAGCCTGGAAGGCCAAAATCAGTTTTCACAGAATAGCTTGGCAACTGTTGCAACCAAGATAAAAAAATGTTATACCTTGGGCTCAACACAGTGTGTAAACATTGGTCATTTGGTGTGTAGACACCTTTTGTGTTTAATTTCATTAGTATCAATATTTAAGCTTGTTTTTAAAATATATTTACACTTTGGTACATGTCTGTAGTAAAGCCTGGCTGCTATTTTGTGCCATAGACAAGTCCATCAGAAGAGACCTCCATCACCTGCTCCCAGTGGTGTGTCTATGAAGAGTGACAAGTCACAGGAACGAGGCATCACCTTCCAGCATGGAGATGCTACAGAGGGATCAAGGCAAGTCTATGAAACAGAGTGATGTGAAGGGTTTGCTTAAAAAGGTGTTTGTGGTAACTCAGAAAAGATAACTGAGGCAAACAAATAGTGGATTTGGAATATTGCAAGAGCATAACCAGTGAAGAAACCAAGAATCTCACATTGTTCAGAATTTGTTCAGTTAAAGCTGTAAAGGCTAAACAGCAACCAACATGGGAATTTAGAGCAGCAAAACAACATACATAATGTACTGTAGTTGTGCCATGGTAGGCTACAGGCAACACATCTTGTATTGCCAATCGTGACATTTACAGTTCTGAGAAGCAGCATGTGGCGTGTGTTGGGGCTGTGACCAGCTGATGTGTGGTGATGTTTTCATGGTGATGGTGTGGACTGGCCAATGTTGAATGTTCCCACAAAGGCAGAGATAATGCATAAGCAGTCTTACATTTGATGTGTTCAATGACTCCCATTAGAATGTCAGTCTTTCTCCATGCTCCACAGCTCATCTGGATATGAATGCAGTTCAGTTGAAGTTAAAGCTGTAAAGGAAGAACAGCAGTTATCATGTGATTATTAATTATTGTATGTTTTTATTTTGTGAGCTATGAACAATATATTTTGTATTGCCAACACATGCATTTAATTCTTAGGAACAGCATCAGTCAGCATTAGTCAGAATAGTTTGTAAAAATCACCTTGACCACCACGTGACTTGGACCATTCATGTGCAGTATTTCAGTAGGAGTGGGAGGGGAGACCTCCATCACCTGTAACCATTTATGATTTTGGATGCGAATGACTGTAGTTAACCATGGGTGATATTTTGTGTAGGACACAAGTCCATCAGAAGAGACCTCCATCACCTGCTCCCAGTGGTGTGTCTATGAAGAGTGACAAGTCAGAGGAGCGAGCCATCACCTTCCAGCATGGAGATGCTACAGAGGGATCAAGGCAAGTCTATGAAACAGACTCATGTGAAGGGTTTGCTTTAAAGGTGTTTATGGTAACTCATGTTAAGAGAGGCCGAAATCAGTTTTCGCAGAATAGCTTGGCAACTGTTGGTGGGGATGTAGCCCCATCTGTACGAGTAGAAGGTTTTGCTGGACAGGGGCCATCACCACCTGCACTGGACCCCCAAAAAGCCTGGAAGGCCAAAATCAGTTTTCACAGAATAGCTTGGCAACCGTTGTCAAGATCAAAAAATGTTATACCTTGGGCTCCACACAGTGTATAACCATTGGTCATTTTGGACACTTTTTGGGTTTTTAATTTCATTGGTATCAATATTTTAGCTTCTTTTTAAAATATGTTTACACTTTGGTATATGTCTGTAGTAAAGCCTGGCTGCTCTTTTGTGCCATAGACAAGTCCATCAGAAGAGATCTCCATCACCTGCTATCAGTGGTGTGTCTATGAAGAGTGACAAGTCAGAGGAGCGAGGCATCACCTTCCAGCATGGAGATGCTACAGAGGGATCAAGGCAAGTCTGTGAAACAGACTCATGTTAAGGGTTTGCTTTAAAAGGTGTTTGTGGTAACTCAGAAAAGGTAACTGAGGCAAACAAATAGTGGATTTGGAATATTGCAAGAGCATAACTAGTGAAGAAACCAAGAATCTCACATTGTTCAGAATTTGTTCAGTTAAAGCTGAAAAAGGCTATACAGCAACCAACATGGGAATTTAGAGCAGCAAAACAACATACATAATGTAGTGTAGTTGTGCCATGGTAGGCTACAGGCAACACATCTTGTATTGCCAATCGTGACATTTACAGTTCTGAGGAGCAGCACGTGTTGTGTGTTGGGGCTGTGACCAGCTGGTGTGTGGTGATGTTTTGATGGTGATGGTGTGGACTGGCCAGTGTTGAATGTTCCCACAGAGGCAGAGATAATGCATAAGCAGTCTTACATTTGATGTGTTCAATGACTCTCATAAGAATGTGAGTCTTTCTCCATGCTCCACAGCTCATCTGGATATGCATCCAGTTCAGTGAAAGTTAAAGCTGTAAAGGGAGAACAGCAGTTACCATGTGATTATGTATTATTGTATTTATTTATTTTGTGAGCTATGAACAATACTTCTTGTATTGCCAACACATGCATTTCATTCTTAGGAACAGCATCAGTCAGCATTAGTCAGAATAGTTTATAAAAATCACCTTGACCACCACGTGACTTGGACCATTCATGTGCAGTATTTCAGTAGGAGTGAGAGGGGAGACCTCCATCACCGGTAACCATTTATGATTTTGGATGCCAAAGACTGTAGTCAACCATGGGTCATATTTTGTGTAGGACACATGTCCCTGAGGAGAGACCTCCATCACCTGCTCCCAGTGGTGTGTCTATGAAGAGTGACAAGTCAGAGGAGCGAGGCATCACCTTCCAGCATGGAGATGCTACAGGGGGATCAAGGCAAGTCTATGAAACAGACTCGTGTGAAGGGTTTGCTTAAAAAGGTGTTTATGGTAACTCAGAAAAGATAACTGAGGCAAACAAATAGTGGATTTGGAATATTGCAAGAGCATAACTAGTGAAGAAACCAAGAATCTCACATTGTTCAGAATTTGTTCAGTTAAAGCTGAAAAAGGCTATACAGCAACCAACATGGGAATTTAGAGCAGCAAAACAACATACATAATGTAGTGTAGTTGTGCCATGGTGGACTACAGAAAAAAAGAATGCATAAACTAAACTTATATGTATTGGCAAGTGTTTCATACCATGAAAAGATCACCATGTACATTTTGAGTGAGTAATGAATGTGGCTATACAATGAAATTAAGTGTCAAAGTGGTGTATATAGGCGACACTTTCGGTCCTTAATTCTGTAGCCGTATCTGTTCAAAGCCTAAGTGTCATCTTCAAGAACAGTGGGAAAAATGACTTGTTTAAGGAGGACTCACATTTTCCTTGTCTTAAAACCTGACACAGGCCACCATAACATCTGCTAGTCTTTATGTACCCTCGCTTACTGTCTTAGTTTAGTGCTAGCTTAGTGCTAGCTTAACATAACATCTACAGTACAATTAAGCAGACTGCATCTAACTGAGATCTACCGTCAAAAGTTTTTAAACTGAATACAGCTGTTCAACTGCACAGAGTGAAACTGTATTTTAGACACATTTTGACACGTCTAAATGGGGTGCTTGAAGCACACAACATAGGGTAAGAGTATCTGAGCTTGTGGGGGGATTGGAAGGGCTTGCTACACCCCCCAAAGTAACTATACCTGCCTCCAAAAGATGTGAAGTTTGTAGAAGCAAGTACTGTACAATGTGACTTTTATTTTCTGGAATAAACATTAATGTCATTGTATAATTCACACATCCAGTTTCCAGTGACATCATACTTGAAGGAAAACTTTGGTCTAAATCACTTCATAGCCCTGTTGTTCAAAGTTACAGAGTGTTGTTGGTAGGAGAAAGAACAAGAAAATTTCATGCAACGTAAACTGAATAATGAAATGCTAACTAACACTTACTGAATGGGGCATAGGGAAATGAAACTGAAAGTGAATCTCTGTGCCCCATTACGTTACACATATTTTATACAGATAAGCACTTTGTCAGATAAGCAGTTTGTCTATACTAGTTACTGAGTCTATTTTTTAGGTCTCTGCCTGAAACCCTGTAAAAGTCAGACCAGCAGTTACAGCACAATGTTGCCCAAATGCATCAGTTAGCATGCTGAATATGTAATGTCAGACAGCGGTTCTGTTGATGTTTAAAAACGAACAAAATTAATTGCTGTGACCTTATCCTTGCCAGAAACAAAATGGAGGAAAGCAAAGCAGATGATGTCAGTTTCCATGTAACCCAGAGTCAACAGGGGAATCTGGAGCAAATTTTCCAGGTTTGGATACAGGCACCTTATGTAATGCTGGACAGTAATATACATATTAATAACAACTTAGGATTGCCCAAATAGTAAATATTGTAGAAGTTATAAATGACTATTACTACTTCATAGATAAAGTTGAGCATCTCCATAGATGACATTACATTTTATTGTATTTAGCACAGATGATTCTAGAATCAGACTTTTAGAAGGGCTCAGCCCATAATGTGAGCAGCTGATAGAAGCTCTCGGCCTGTGAAATTAGGCTACTGGGTTTAGTTGACTTTTCTGATCTGGCTGATTATATTTTTTGAAAGTCAGTATTGCTTTCTGTTGTGTTGCCTATATATATATACTACAGTGTGTTGCCTATATATATACTATAGGAATACTAACATGCAATGTAATGATTTAATTATATAAACCCAGAGTTATCATTATCAGAGGTACCTTTGAAAAAATGATTACAGTGTTGTGGAAAGCTGCACTGAGAATCTCAAAATAATGCAGGGTCCCATGTTTGGGTCTAAAGAAACAGTAAGTGGGCATTTAGTGTTCTTTATTGTAGTGTGCTAATGAGTGCATTTACATATTTGTCCTCTAGGAGCTTGGAAAGAAGATCATTACATTTGTGATGAATGAGCTGAATAGATTCAAGAGAATTCTCAGTCCAGATTACCATGAGGATTTTGAGCATAAAGATGATGATGAGAGTGATGCCAGAGAAGGGACTCTGAAGATGGCACTGCACTTCCTTAGAAGCATGAACCAGAATGACCTTGCTGAACAACTGCAAGAAAGTAAGGATTGCTTCTTAATTCTCATTTGTTTTCATTAGCTTGAAGTATGTTGGTATAAAAACATACTGTATTGTCTGCGTCAGTGGCTTACAAAAATCTGTTTTATTGTCTGTGAAATAGATGAAATGGATGTAGTTTGTCAAGCTGAGTTGAAAAAAAATCTGAAGAACAAATATCAGAGTGTGTTTGAAGGAATACAAAAGCAAGGAAGCTCTGCTCTGCTGGAAAATATCTACACAGATATCTACATCACAGAGGGAGGAAGTGAAAAAGTAAATGAGGAGCATGAGGTCAGACAGATGGAGTCAAGGTTCAAGACATCAACAGGGCAGGAGACATCGATCAAATGCAAGAACATCTTCAAACCCTTACCTGGACAAGATAAACCAATCAGAAGAGTCATCACAAAGGGAGTGTCTGGCATTGGTAAAACTGTGTCAGTTCAGAAGTATATAGTAGACTGGGCTGAGGGAAAAGAAAACCAGGACATTCACCTCATATTTCCACTACGTTTTCGAGACCTCAACCTTATGAAAGGCCAACACTCTTTGATTGGACTCCTCCATCACCTTTTCTCAGAAACCAGGCAGTTAACTTTTCCCATACAGGGAAAGCACAAAGTGTTGTTCATATTTGATGGTCTGGATGAATGTCGACTCCAACTAGACTTTCAGAATAATGAGAGTCTGACTGATGTGACAGATGTTTCTTCATTGGACATACTCCTGACAAACCTCATGAAAGGTACTCTTCACCCCTCTGCTTTAGTGTGGATCACCTCTAGACCAGCAGCAGCCCATCAAATCCCACCTGAGTGTGTTGACCGTGTTACAGAGATGCAAGGGTTTAGTGACCCACAGAAGGAGGAGTACTTCAGGAAAAAGATCAGTGATCAGAATCTTGCTGAAGGAGTAATCTCCCACCTCAGATCATCTAGGAGCCTCCACATTATGTGCCACATACCAGTTTTTTGCTGGATTGCTGCCACTGTTCTTCAACTGCTTCTTTCAGAAGGTAAACAGGTTCCAAAGACTTTGACAGAGATGTACACATACTTCCTTCTCTTTCAAAACAGACAGAGGAACATGAAGTTTGAAGGAATCTATGACACTGATCCTCACTGGAACGAGACTAGCCTCCTTGCTCTCGGAAGATTAGCCTATGAAAATCTGGAGAAGGGAAATCTGATCTTTTATGAAGAAGACCTGAAAGAGTGTGGTGTTGATGTGGAAGAGGCAGCAGTTCGCTCTGGCATCTGCACCCAGATCTTTCAAGAGGAATCAGGCGTTCACCTGGGAAAAGTGTACAGTTTTGTACATTTAAGTATCCAGGAATATCTTGCAGCTTTATATGTGTCAATGCGCCACCATTCCCAAGGAGGTGTTTTTTCCTTTACAAAGCTTTTTCTTCCAACAATGCAGAGATCTGTGGGCATCATGCAGAAGAGTGCTGTGGACAAAGCTTTGAAGTATAAAGATGGACGTTTTGACCTTTTCCTGCGTTTCCTTCTTGGCCTCTCACTGACCTCCAACCAGAGTCTACTGCATGGCTTACTACGGAGAAGACACGTTCGGATCGACAATGAAGCAACAATCAGCTACATTAAGAAAAAGATCAGAGAGTTTCCTTCATTGGAGAGGGTGATCAACCTCTTCCACTGTCTGAATGAACTGAATGATCACTCCTTAGTGGAGGAGATCCAGAGCTTCCTGAGTGCAGGGACTCTTTCTAAAGCCAAGCTCTCACCTGGCCAGTGGTCAGCTCTAGTGTTTGTGCTGCTGACATCAGAAGACAAGCTGGAGGTGTTTGACTTAAGTAAGTACAGCGCATCTGATGAAGGCTTGGAAAGACTGCAGCCTGTAGTGGAGGAATCCCAGAATGCTCTGTGAGTAAGATGGCAGTACATATTGAATGAATGTAGTACCTCTGCTGTGTGAAGAAATGTTTTGTTTGACTTTTTTATTTCAATAAAAAATACTAACATGCACACAGCAGCAAAGGCCTGACATAACCTAATGACCAGTGACTAATGACCAGTTTTCCTCTTTAGGCTCGGCGGCTGTAGACTCACTGAACGGAGCTGTACAACTCTGGCAGGTGTCCTCTGCAAAGCATCCTCAAAACTCAGAAGTTTGGATCTCAGCGACACCAGCGTTGGAGATATTGGGGTCGAAGAAATCTGTATTGGGCTGAAGAGCCCAAACTGTGCACTGGAGAAGCTCATGTAAGACATTTTGGTATTTAATACTGAGTAATCACTTCTGTGGGTGGTATGGACTCTTATGTGTAGATAAAATATGCTATGGTGAAAAGCAGTGCACTCATAACTGACACACATACTCATTAAGTTATTATTTAAAGCTCTCTAAACAAATACCAGCCTGGAAAGGTCAGGAATTAAACCTGTGACAAGCATAGTCTGAAACAAATACAGATGATTGTGATTGTGTTTATTATTTGTTGTTTGGACATGTGTAACCTGAACCAAGCTGAGGTTGGTGGATGCTTATACTCTGATTAACAGAGCTGGAGCTATAGTGCTGTTGTTTTTTCATTTCTGGTGGTCTCTTGGAGAATCGTAATGTTTGGAAATAAACTGTTATCGTATTTGTGTAGGAATCTATTTTCAGCATTATAGTTTTGTATAAATTATGTATTGTCTAATGACATGAAAGATTCATCCTTGTCCCATTTCAAGCTGCTCTTACACTGTCAGGACTCTAGGCAGATATCTCTAGGTCAGTATATATTGGCAGAAATTGCTTCTTACATCTGGGCTTGTCATTTATTAACAGGAGGTAAATTTAACTCATATTCACCTTGGCACAAATATTTGGGAAAGTTCAAATGTGCCAATCACAAACCATTTACCAAGGCCAGTGTCACAGTGGGCTCATGTGTGGGATAGAATTACATCAGACTTGGTCTTGCCTGAGTCAGAAAATAAGTTAACAATTGATTATCAATAATATTTAAATTGACTTTGACTTTACACAAACTCAAGTCATTCTCTTCCATTGCCTGTCAAGACAGGCACAGACCAGACGAGGAGTAGTCTTTATACACAGTTTATTTCCAGAGTCCAAAACTATAACGCTCAGAAGATAAAGGCAGAACTAAAGACACAAACCATAGGGGATAAACAGACACGGCAAAGTACAAAATCACAAAGCTCAGAAGATCATGAATTAACTAAAAGACACAGGAACAAAAGACGGGCAAAGCAGGGAGTGATACAATCTTAACACAAAACAAAGACAGGCAAAACAAGGCACAATACCGGAGCAGGGGAGTCCACAAACTCAGAGATTCAGGCAAAAGCCGAGGAGCTGAACAAGACGCTACTGACACGGAGCAAACCTCAGGGAAGTGCGAACGAGGTAATGAGTCAATTAAGGAGCTGTGCGTTTGTGAAGCAGAGTGAGGGGGCGTGGTCGTGGCCAGATCTGGTGCAGACCTGACACAGACTGTAGTTGAGTAGAAGACAGAAACTTTTCTGAAACAGACTAGATGTGGTGGTGGAGAGTAGGGAGGCAAGTGCCAGGAATAAATTAGGAAATGGAGGACTGTGAATACTGGGGCAGCTGTGGCCTGGCGGTTAGAGACCTGGTCTTGGGATCGGAGGGTCGAAGGTTCGAGGGTGGGGGAATGAACGACTAGTGCTCTCCTGAAAAATATGCATACACATACTCCTAACCCCTGTGCCCCCCTGCTACACACACACACACACACACACAGACACATATTGAGGAAATCGGAAGAAACCAATCCACAGAAATTCTTGCAAAGTCAAGTTCATAGAAATACACACATTCATACACACACTAAGGCATACATGCATCTGTAAAACACACTCACAAATTTTGGCAGAGGCAGGGACACTGAAAAACACACTTACCCATTAAGGCAAAAAAAAAAACATAGCATACAGAAAGAAGTGCACACACACACAGCACAGTACACACACTTCTGTTCAACACACATAAGAACAAGCACACACCTTCACCCCCCATTACATTTAAACACAACATGATCTAAAAGGTTCGTTTAAACGTGATGATAATCATGCTCTTGTCTAAAACGATGATGTGTTATTTTCTCTCTACAGCCTGTCAGACTGCAGTATTACAAAGAAAGGCTTCAGAGCTCTTGCATCAGCACTGAGATCAAACCCCTCACACATGAGAGAGCTGCAGCTGAGGGGGAATAAAGCAGGAGACTCAGGAGTGAAGCATCTTTCTTCTCTTCTGGAGGATCCCAACTGTAACCTGGAGAAACTAGAGTGAGTATCACAACATACTGAGTTTCTGTCTGTGTTTAATAGTGAGAATGAATTGTCATATTCTTTGTCCCACACACACATTTACTGACAACACACACACACACACAACCATGCGTGCGGACACACACACTAACACACACTAGAGAAGACCAATTAAAGCACACACAGAAATACAAAGACACACATACACATAGCCCCACCCACACCATACACCCACATTCAAGCACTAAAGCAGTACACAAAGAATTTATGCCTAGTCACACACACACACACACACACACACACAGACACACACACATGCGCTAGCAGACATACACACAATCACATTGTGGGACATCACTCTGACATTAAGGGTAACTATTATTTCAGTATTACATTTTTACATACTGTTTTCCCAGGTTTATCATTTTTTACATACTCTACCTCTCTCTTACACACACACACATACACACACACACACACACACACGTTTGTCCAATCATACACATATAAGAACAAACGCACATCTTCATTCCTTATCACATTTAAACACAACATGATATAAAAGGTTCATTTGAATGTGATGATGATCATACTCTTGTCTAAAAGGAAACAAGATGATGTGTTATTTTCTCTCTACAGCCTGTCAAACTGCAGTATTAGGGAGGAAGGTTTCAGAGCTCTTGCATCAGCACTGAGATCAAACCCCTCACACATGAGAGAACTGCAGCTGAGTAGGAGTGAAGCAGGAGACTCAGGAGTGAAGCATCTTTCTTCTCTTCTGGAGGATCCCAACTGTAAACTGGAGAAACTAGAGTGAGTATCACAAGACCACATACTGAGTTGCTGTCTGTGTGTTTGATAGTGACAGTGAATTATCATGTTCTTTGTCCCACACATATTTACTGACAACACACACACACACACAACCACGCGTGCGGACACACACACACTAACACACACTAGAGAAGACCCATTAAAGCACACACAGAAATACAAAGACACACATACACATAGCCCCACCCCCACCGTACACCCATATTCAAGCACTAAAGCAGTACAAAAAGAATTTATGCCTAGTCACACACACACACACACACACACACGCTAGCAGACATACACACAATCACATTGTGGGACATCACTCTGACATTAAGGGTAACTATTATTTCAGTATTACATTTGTACATACTGTTTTCCCAGGTTTATCATTTTTTACATACTCTACCTCTCTCTTACACACACACACACACACACACACACTTTTGTCCAATCAGACACATATAAGAACAAACACACATCTTCATTCCTTATCACATTTAAACACAACATGATATAAAAGGTTCATTTGAATGTGATGATGATCATACTCTTGTCTAAAAGGAAACAAGATGATGTGTTATTTTCTCTCTACAGCCTGTCAAACTGCAGTATTAGGGAGGAAGGTTTCAGAGCTCTTGCATCAGCACTGAGATCAAACCCCTCACACATGAGAGAACTGCAGCTGAGTAGGAATGAAGCAGGAGACTCAGGAGTGAAGCATCTTTCTTCTCTTCTGGAGGATCCCAACTGTAAACTAGAGAAACTAGAGTGAGTATCACAAGACCACATACTGAGTTTCTGTCTGTGTGTTTGATAGTGAGAGTGAATTATCACGTTCTTTGTCCCACACACACATTTACTGACAACACACACACACACACAACCATGCGTGCGGACACACACACTAACACACACTAGAGAAGACCAATTAAAGCACACACAGAAATACAAAGACACACATACACATAGCCTCACCCACACCATACACCCACATTCAAGCACTAAAGCAGTACACAAAGAATTTATGCCTAGTCACACACACACACACACACACACACACACACACACACACACACGCTAGCAGACATACACACAATCACATTGTGGGACATCACTCTGACATTAAGGGTAACTATTATTTCAGTATTACATTTTTACATACAGTTTTCACAGTTTTCTCATTTTGTACATACTCTCCCTCTCTTACACATACACACACACAATGGCCACACACAAAGAAGTAAAACACAGACAGTCATAACCCCCGTGTCCTCACACACACACACACACACACACACACACACACACACACACACACACACACACACAGACATAATTTTGTCCAATCAGACACATATAAGAACAAACACACATCTTCATTACTTATCACATTTAAACACAACATGATATAAAAGGTTCATTTGAATGTGATTATAATCATGCTCTTGTCTAAAAGGACACAAAGAAGAAGATGTGTTATTTTCTCTCTACAGCCTGTCATGCTGTAGTATTAGAGAGGAAGGTTTCAGAGCTCTTGCATCAGCACTGAGATCAAACCCCTCACACATGAGAGAGCTGCAGGTGGGTGGGAATGAAGCAGGAGACTCAGGAGTGAAGCATCTTTCTTCTCTTCTGGAGGATCCAAATTGTAAACTGAAGAAACTAGAGTAAGTATCACAAGACCACATACTGAGTTGCTGTATGTGTGTTTGACAGTGACAGTGAATTGTCATGCTCTCTTTGTCTCACACACACATTTACTTACAACACACAGACACACACAAATAAAAACACATTATTGCACACACAGAAATACAAAGACACACATACACTCACCCCCACCTCCCCATACATCCACACTCAAGCACTAAAGCAGTACAAACAGCAAACACACAGAAATGCATGCCTTCTCTCTCTCTCTCTATCTCTCTCTCTCTCTCTCTCTCTCTCTCTCACACACACACACACACACACACACTCACATTGTGTGACATCATCCTCCTATTAGTGTTGTCACGATACCAAAATTTTGGTACCGGTACCGATACCAACATGTGTTTCGATACTTTCCGGTACTTTTCGATACTTTTATATAATAAAAAAAGAACACAAAAATGTCATTACTGATTTTATTGTAATAGAACATACACAAACAATAACGTATCAAAATTCTTATTTTCTTATTACACTCAAAAAACAATTTTAGAACAGTCAGTGTGAAATAAATAAAAAGTATTTACTGACTATTTTAAAAGAACAATACTTGGTCCATGCAGATATACTCAGCGACTGCTCTGTTCAGCCTTTTGGCATCTTTTTTGGAGTCTTTTGCATATTTTGTATGCTGCTCAAAAACAGCCTGAAGGGTAGGTTGTGTCCGAGTGGGGGCACTGAGTCTTGTCTCCGGACCAGAAGCACCAGACGGTCCAGACCTCTGCAGTGGAAAAAAAATAAATAAAGGTGATACATTTGTCATACAAGCTAAGGCCTTTTTTACATAACCTAAAAATATTTCTAACACACAGCCTGTATTAAGTATGTAAAACTTTGTACTTTATAAAGATCATGATCAGAGTTTCTTAGAGTTCGTTTTTTGTATTTTCTGTCTACAAACGTTCCAATCAAAGCCCTCTGTCTTACCTGATTATTAGGTGTAATGCCTAGCGTGGCCACTTGACAGTATGGCGCTAATTCATTAATTGGCCTCTCCTTTTTTGTATATATCCGCTATATATATGCTATTAACAACAAAGTTAACACTACCGTCGTCGTTTTGTGTTTAATGCGTTCCATGGATTTTGTGCAATAAATCAACAAACTCATACGGATAACTTCGCTGTCTGATTGTTGAAGAAAGTTGCTGAAGTAAGTTTGCTGCTCACTGCACTGCATGACTGTGCTGTTACGAACTGAAACGAACTTTTGGGGTGTACAATTGCAAAACGTGAAATGTGGTGGTCGCTGTGTTTTTTCTGTTTGATAAGAACTCTTCATAATGTGTTGCACTTAAAACTATTAAACTATTGCATTTGAAAAAGGTACATGTCAAGAGTAAATTACCTGTCGTTCCTTGAACTCTGCGTGGAGGTCTGGGTGGTGGTCCTTTAAGTGTTTTGCTAGGTTGGAAGTGTTTCCACCCTTGGCCGAGCATGTTTTTAAACACCTTTTGCACAATGGTGCATCCGGCTCAGTTGCCTGGCCTTTCTCGTTTACTCTCAACCCAAAGTACTGCCATATAGCACTTCGAGCCCCTGTTTTGTTTACAAGCTTCGGCGTAGCAGCAGCAGCCATTCTCGACTTCGTGCTTCTCTCTCCGTCTCCAGCGTTGTTTTTTTTACAAGCTCCGGCTTTCTCTTAGTCATCACCTGTAACGTCACGACGTCACATGCAGGTACCGGTACTGTCCAAAACGCAGTATAGTACCGTCGTAAGTGCCTCAGTACCGCGGTACTATACCAATACCGGTATACCGTGCAACCCTACCTCCTATTAATGGTAACTATTATTTCAGTTTTACCTTTTTTTCCTACTCTTTTCCCTGGTTTATCATTTTCTTACACACACACAAAGACACATTAACACATACACACAAAGAACTCCAAACACACAGTCATACACACCCACCCTGTGAACAAACACACACACACACAATACCCACACACAAAGAAGTAAAAACACAGACAGTCATAACCCCTGTGTCCACACACACACACACACACACACACACACACACACACTTTTGTCCAATCAGACACATATAAGAACAAACGCACATCTTCATTCCCCATCACATTTAAACACAATATGATATAAAAGGTTCATTTGAATGTGATAATAATCATGCTCTTGTCTAAAAGGAAACAAAGATGATGTGCTATTTTCACTCTACAGCCTGTCATGGTGCAGTATTAGAGAGGAAGGCTTCAGAGCTCTTGCATCAACACTGAGATCAAACCCCTCACACATGAGAGAGCTGCAGGTGGGTGGGAATGAAGCAGGAGACTCAGGAGTGAAGCATCTTTCTTCTCTTCTGGAGGATCCAAACTGTAAACTGAAGAAACTAGAGTAAGTATCACAAGACCACATACTGAGTTGCTGTATGTGTGTTTGACAGTGAGAGTGAATTGTCATGCTCTCTTTGTCTTACACACACATTTACTTACAACACACACACACACACACACAAATAAAAACACATTATTGCACACACAGAAATACAAAGACACACATACACTCACCCCCACCTCCCCATACATCCACACTCAAGCACTAAAGCAGTACAAACAGCAAACACACAGAAATGCATGCCTTCTCTCTCTCTCTCTCTCTCTCTCTCTCTCTCTCTCTCTCTCTCTCTCTCTCTCTCTCTCACACACACACACACACACACACACACTCACATTGTGTGACATCATCCTCCTATTAATGGTAACTATTATTTCAGTTTTACCTTTTTTCCTACTCTTTTCCCTGGTTTATCATTTTCTTACACACAAACAAAGACACATTAACACATACACACAAAGAACTCCAAACACACAGTCATACACACCCACCCTGTGAACAAACACACACACACACAATACCCACACACAAAGAAGTAAAAACACAGACAGTCATAACCCCTGTGTCCACACACACACACACACACACACACACACACACACACACACACACACACACACACACACACACACACACACACCTTTGTCCAATCAGACACATATAAGAACAAACGCACATCTTCATTCCCCATCACATTTAAACACAACATGATATAAAAGGTTCATTTGAATGTGATAATAATCATGCTCTTGTCTAAAAGGAAACAAAGATGATGTGCTATTTTCACTCTACAGCCTGTCATGGTGCAGTATTAGAGAGGAAGGCTTCAGAGCTCTTGCATCAACACTGAGATCAAACCCCTCACACATGAGAGAGCTGCAGGTGGGTGGGACTGAAGCAGGAGACTCAGGAGTGAAGCATCTTTCTTCTCTTCTGGAGGATCCCAACTGTAAACTGGAGAAATTAGAGTGAGTATCACAAGACCACATATTTGAAGACCACATAGTTAAATTGTCATGTTCTTTGTCTCACACACACATTTACTTACAACACACACGGACACACACATGTAAGAACTCGGAAGAACTAAACTACACAGAAATACACACACAAACACAAACACACACACACACACACACACACTGAATAACTGAATTGAAGAAACAAATGCACACATATTCTTGCTCAGTCAAGTACACAGAAATACACACACACACACACACAAACACACACACACACACAAACACACACACTCACACTAACACTAACAAAGACACATTAACACACACACAGAAAGAAATACAAAGATACACATACACACACCCCCACCCAGAGAAAGCGCACACACACACATATACACACACACTCACTAACGCTAACAAAGACACATAAACACACACATAGAAAGACACGCATACACACAACCCCCACCCATAGAAAACACACACACATGCAGAAACAAACCAACACATTGAAGAACTCAGAAGAAACAAACACACACAAATTATTGCCTAGTCAAATGCGCAGAAATACACACAGACACACACACATGCACTGTAACAGTAACAAAGACACATTAACGCACACACAGAAAGAGATACACATACAGAGCCCCTCCCTCCTCTACCCAGCTAACAAACACAAAACACACACAAATTCATGCAAACACATGTCTGCCTCTGTTGACAACGACGATGACAACGACCCTGACAGGGACGGCTCCATCTCCAGCGCACCTCCCCCACCTGCCTTTGTTGACAACGACGTTGACAACGACCCTGACATGGACGGCTCAACCTGCGACATCACACCTCCCCACCCCCCACTTCTGCTCATGGACCCACAGCCATCACCCCCCACACTCACCCCCTCACCCCAGGTTACGGACCCCCAACACTCACCACCCACAGTCACTGCTGACCAGGTGAGAGGAGTACTGCGAAGGCTAAAGCCCAAGGCTGCAGGCCCTGATGGCGTCTGTGCTAGATTGCTCAGGACCTGCGCAGAGGAATTAGCTGAGCCTCTCCAACACCTCTTCAACAGGAGTCTGCAGACAGGCAAGGTCCCCACACTGTGGAAAACTTCTTGCCTGATACCTGTACCAAAGAAAGCACACCCGAAAGAACTCAATGACTACAGACCGGTTGCCCTAACCTCACACTTAATGAAGGCCCTTGAGCGGCTGCTGCTGCTCAACCATCTGAAACCCCAGGTTCGCCATGCACTGGACCCCCTGCAGTTTGCCTATCGGGAGAGTGTGGGAGTAGAGGACGCTATCCTGTACCTGCTGCACAGGGTACACTCTCACCTGGACAAAGGAGGCAGTGCTGTGAGAATCATGTTCTTTGATTTCTCCAGCGCTTTCAACACCATCCAGCCACTTTTGTTAAAGGACAAACTGCTGCGGATGGGAGTGGAGCCTAGTCTGGTAACCTGGATCACAGATTACCTCACTGAACGGCCCCAGGTTGTCAGACTGGGGAACTGCTCATCTGAGACTGTGATCAGCAGCACAGGGGCGCCACAGGGAACGGTGCTCTCCCCAGTGCTGTTTACTCTGTACACCACTGATTTCAGCTACAACTCAGAGACTTGTCATATGCAGAAGTTCTCTGATGACACTGCAATTGTGGGGTGTATCAGGGATGGACAGGAGGGGGAGTACAGGGACCTCGTGGAGGAATTTGTTGGGTGGTGTCGGACTAATCAACTGCAGCTGAACACCACCAAAACCAAGGAAATGGTGGTGGACTTTAGGAGAACCACCCCACCACTGGAACCTGTCTCAATTGATGGGGTAAATGTTGAGGCAGTCTGCACATACAAGTACTTGGGGGTACTCCTTGACAATAAACTGGACTGGTCTGCTAATTCAGATGCCCTATACAGGAAGGGGCAAAGCAGGCTGTACTTCCTGAGGCGACTGAGGTCCTTCAATGTCTGCAACAGACTGCTGCTGATGTTCTACCAGTCTGTTATGGCCAGTGTGCTCTTCTATGCTGTGGCATGTTGGAGTGGTAGCACTAAGAAGCGGGATACTGGTCGTCTGGACAGACTGGTGAGGAAGGCAGGGTCTGTGGTGGGCACGGAGCTGGATGCTCTCTCTACCATAGCTGAAAGGAGGACCCTGAGCAGGCTGCACTCCATATTGGACAATGACTGTCACCCCCTGCACACCATCTTCATTAATCAGAGGAGTTTGATCAGTGACAGACTCCGGTCCCTCCCCTGCAGGACTGACAGGCTTCGGAGGTCCTTTGTTCACAGGGCCATACAGCTTCACAACACCACACAGAGGGAGCTGGGCATAATTGATTGGACTGCTTGAGCTGCACCCCACATACACACACACACACACACACACACACACACACACACACACACTCTCACACCACGCTGTGCTGGTGACCCCTACACCTTCCTGGACATACATTGCACTGCACTACCCGGATTACATCCTCCACTACATGACTATTCCATGGTCAACCTACACTATCCTACCTACCCTGGACAACGTGTACTGCACTGTTTGCATTGCCACTTTGTTTTTACTTGCACTAAGGACTATTCTCCAACTCAAACTTAACCTGTTCACTTGAATTGCGGCAATGCACCTTATATAGACACGTCTTAGTACCCCCCCCCCCCAACCCATTTCAGTGAATGTTGTATGTATGTATGTTGATGTGTGCTATATGGTGATTCGTCTTGATTCGTCTTGATTCGTTTTGTAATGTGTATTTATTATGGGTAATGTGTATTATGTGTATGCTACAAGACACCTTAATTTCCTTCGGGATTAATAAAGTTACTCTACTCTACTCTACTCTACTATGTAAAACACACCGTCTTACTCTTAAAGGGGCAAGTACATAGAAACACACTCTCACATCCTTTTACATTTACACCCCCCCCCCCCCCCCCCCGTCCACACACACACAGCACTGCCCCCCATTCACTGAAAGGTCTCCAGGATGCTGCCCCCCCCTCCTGCCCACTCAACTCCCACACGTTTGCCCATCTCCACCTCAGCACTGCTCACACACAGCCCATCATTACCCAGTGGCGGCTGGTGGAAAAAATGTTTGGTGGGACACAAAGGTAGACATCATGAGCATATGTGTCCTACCCCTAGCGGGGGGTCTGGGGGTCCTCCCCCCAAACATTTTGGATTTCTTAGATGCAATTTCTTGCATTCCAGTGCATTTTGGGGTAGCCTGTTTCAAATAGCAAATGCAAAATCCATTCTGATTCAGCTTACATTGTCAGTTGCATGACCTTAATAATATTGACACGTCATGGATATTCACGAGATACACGGGAAAAGCCAGTCGTTCAACCACTAGACCTGTTCTAGCTTACAGAAAACACCGTCAAGCAAGAGAACTAGCACATAGCACTAGCACACACAATGCATTCAACCATAGTGGCGACACAGCAATATGAATAAAAATAATGATAGAAGTTCCCCTTTAATAAAAGGGCCGCCGCTGTCATTACCCCCTCCACACACACACACCATAACTTTCTCCCACTATCAGCCAACACTCCCCTTATGCCCACACACACACACACATATTGGACACAGCCCTCACTTCTGCCACCCTTATCCCCCTAATAGCATGAAGGACACAGCCCTCGCGTACCCCCATCCCCGCTGCCCTACACACACATGAAAGCCACTGCATGTCACTGCAGCCCCCCGCCTGGACCAACAAGCCACCTCATCCCCACACGCATTCCCCCATCCCCACCTCCGCACTCCTAACTTCCCACACACACAGCCCATCATCGGCCACCAAAGCCAATCCTCCCTCCCAACCCCAACTGCACTTTATGCACACACACTTAGAACCCCCAACCCCCAAACACACACAGCGTAGTTCACACACTTCTGCCCAGTCGGACACACACAAGAACAATCACACATCACCCCGATCACATTCAGACACAACATGATATAAAAGGCTCATTTGAATGTGATTATAATCATGCTCTTGTCTAAAAGGAAACAAAGAAGATGATGTGTTATTTTCTCTCTACAGCCTGTCAGGCTGCAGTATTAGAGAGGAAGGCTTCAGAGCTCTTGCATCAGCACTGAGATCAAACCCCTCACACATGAGAGAGCTGCAGCTGAGTGGGAATGAAGCAGGAGACTCAGGAGTGAAGCATCTTTCTTCTCTTCTGGAGGATCCAAACTGTAAACTGAAGAAACTAGAGTAAGTATCACAAGACCACATACTGAGTTGCTGTCTGTGTGTTTGATAGTGACAGTGAATTGTGATGTTCTTTGTCCCACACACACATATTTGCTGACAACACACACACAACCACACATGCACACACACACACACTAACAATGACACCCAGAAATACAAAGACACACATACACATAGCCCCACCCCCACCATACACCCGCAGTACACAAAAAATGTATGCCTAGTCACACACACACACACACACACACACACACACACACACACACACACACACACACACACACACACACTCTCTCTCTAGTAGACACACACACAATCACATTGTGTGGCATCACTCTGACATTAAGGGTAACTATTATTTCAGTATTACATTTTTACATACAGTTTTCCCAGGTTTATCATTTTGTACATACTCTCCCTCTCTTACACACACACACACACACACAATGGCCACACACAAAGTAAAACCACAGACAGTCATAACCCCCGTGTCCACACACACACACGCACGCACACCCACACACCCACACGCGCACACACACACACACACACACACACACACACACACACACACACACACACAAACACACACACACACTTTTGTCAATGCACAAATGCACATCTTCATCCCCCATCACATTTAAACACAACATGATATAAAAGGTTCATTTGAATGTGATAATAATAATGCTCTTGTCTAAAAGGAAACAAAGATGATGTGTTATTTTCTCTCTACAGCCTGTCATGGTGCAGTATTAGAGAGGAAGGCTTCAGAGCTCTTGCATCAGCACTGAGATCAAACCCCTCACACATGAGAGAGCTGCAGGTGGATGGGAATGAAGCAGGAGACTCAGGAGTGAAGCATCTTTCTTCTCTTCTGGAGGATCCCAACTGTAAACTGGAGAAACTAGAGTAAGTATCACAAGACCACATACTGAGTTTCTGTATGTGTGTTTGACAGTGAGAGTGAATTGTCATGCTCTCTTTGTCTCACACACACATTTACTGACAACACACACACTTGTTGTCTCACAGTCATTTACTGACATTATTCTGATATTAACCCTCTGGAGTCTAAGGCCTTTCAGAGACTTTTGCAACACCCTGACATTTTAAAGTATTTCAAGTAACTGTAAACATCTATGCAAAAGTGGCATATATGGTTGTATTCTGAAAAGCCTAACAAGAAACTAGATGTACCGCGTACATGGTATGATGAGTTTGTGGTAGGTCAGTGTTGTGAGGTGAGAGTTTGTGTGGAAATGATTTACTGGAAGTGGGCATGGATGTGGGTTTTAAATGAATGACATTCTGTATGTTTGTGTATATTTTGTGTAGTTCCCACCTTCTCGGTCCAAGATATTGGCAATGCAAAATCACAGTTTTTGCATTTAACTATATCACTAGGTGGTGCTATGCTTCAAGTGAGTGTTTATGGGATGGGTCGATACGCCTCTTTAACACTGGCATACTGACACAAAATCATTGTCTTGGGCAATTTTTTTGATGAGTTATGTAACAAAAACTGTATTTGTACACCTAGCTTTGATGGGAAACATTGCACCCTGTGACGAAATGTCACAAAATTTGGTGCACATGAAAACAAAGCTGGTCAAAGTTGTCATGTGAACTTTGACCAGATATGAGCAATTAGAAGCCGAGATATGGCCTTTTGAAGAATTTTAAGCTATGTTTTGAATTTTGATTGACATGTAACTTTGAAACAGTCCATCTCAAGATAAATACTTTGATACATTTTTGTCAGCATTGTCTGTAGATGACATGTACCAAATTTGGTGAGATTCACATGAACGGCCTATGACTAGTTCATTTACTTTCACTTTCGCAATTTTAAAATTTCCCGGAAATTATTTTCATTGGAAGTGGCCATTAACCAGTGTTGTCACTGTGGGAGGGTCAGCAGATTTTACAACAAAAAACAATTTGGTTGTCAATCTTACCGTTCTCGTAATAGGCAAAATGACATTTTGTATAATTACAGCGCCCCCTACAGGCCAAATTTATGGCATGTGCTCTGCTTTTAGAAGTCTTTGTGCTGATTGTGCATGCAGGGCCGTTGCTAGCCATTTGGGAGCCATAAGCACAAATGCTTTGTGGTGCCCCATCACACCATCCCACCTCGCCCAGAATGAACAATAATTTAGAATTTATCAATGTGATTCACTTTATTTCCGAAACAAATACACCAAACATTAAAGTTAAAATAATACATTATTTAAAATGGTTAATAAATAAATACCACAACAATTATTAAACAAAGATTTGTGCAATGACTGCAGACGGCTCTACATTCAGAATTAAAAGACAAAATATATAGGAATTCTACTGAAATACAGTTTTAAACTTAGTACAAAAAACTACATCATCAATCACTGGTACATTTCAAAATTCACTCTATTTTATATTTATAAAGAGTTCATATGGGAAAACAAAAACATTGTGTACAGAGTTTGAAATAAATACGAAGAGGGAAATCTACCTAACAGTAAGATTGTTTCTTTTCATATTAGTTTCACCAGATGTTGCCCTTGGCCTATGAACCTGTGAACCGACGAGAACTATGTACTTGTGACTGAGGGCAACCGCAGCATAGCTAGCTAGCAACCTAAGGAAGAAAGTGCTAGTCTTATCCAAACGTTAACTGAAAACAGTCGAGTGAGCATGATGAATTGCTTTCAAATATCCATATCCATATTTATATCCACAACCTAAACTAGCTAGCCAGCATCAATCATTTACAACTTTAATCATTTGCAACACTTGTTAACACAGGCTGAACATTGCTAGTAGCCTGGGAGCTAATGTTACAAAGTTTGTTGACGGTAAGGAGCAAGGGCTACAAAATGAACTTTTTATTATTATGATTTATTTATTTAAAACACTGTCTTATCTGCAAGCGTGAGCTTCATTTCGCTTTCTATTCTTTTTTCCGCTGCCGACTTTCTGCTCCCGACTATCTTTTCAAGGCCCTGTCCAAACATTTGTCTGCCAAACTTAAACTGAGCAATAATCGACCAGACCACTGAAAGGTCAGGGAGGGGGGCACCAGGAGGAGAATGGAGAAGGAGATTTACTTTTTTCTGAAGCAAATTGACCTATGTTGCTTTTGTATTGCTTAAAAATATTAACATGCTTTGCACATTTTAAAAATATCCTTACTAGCACGTACCTAGCCTATTGTGATGATTTTTTCACGAGCCAATTTTTTTGGTGGCGCCCCCACAAGCACTTGGTGCCCTACGCACTCTGCGTTATGTGCGTGTGCGGAGCTACGGCACTGTGTGCATGACATATTTTGTGTAGTTCCCACCTTCTCGGTCCAAGATATTGGCAATACAAAATCCCAATTTTTGCATTTACCCATATCACTAGGTGGTGCTATGCTTCAAGTTAATGTTTATGGGCTGGGTCGATACGCCTCTGTAACATCAGCATACTAAAACAAAATTGTTGTCTTGGGAAAAATTGTTGACGAGTTTTAAAAAAAAAACTGTTTTTGGACACCTAGCTTTGACAAAAAACATTGTTCCCTTTGACAAAATGTCAAAAAGAAGTCAATAAGAAAGCTGTTTAGAGTTGGCATGTCAATTTTCACCACATTAGAGCAATTAGAAGCCAAAATATAGACTTTTGAAGAATTTTAAGCTATGTTTCAAATTTTCATTGACATAACTTTTAAACGGTTTATCTCAAGATAAAGCCCTTGATAACTTTTTGTCACCAATGTGTGTAGATTACATGTACCAAATTTGGTGAGATTCACATGAACGGCCTATGATGAGTTTGTTTGGTTTTGTTTTCGCGATGTTAAAATTTCACGGAAATTGTTTTTGTTGGAAGTGGGCGTCGACCAGTGTTTTCAATGCGGGAGGGTCAATAGATTTCACGACAAAAAAGAACTGCTTGTAAACCTTACCGTTCTCTAGATAATAGGCAAAACGACATTTTCTACAATTACAGCGCCCCCTATGGGCCAAGTTTTATGCCATGTGCTGTGCTTTTAGAGGGCTTTGTGCTGATCGTGCATGACATATTTTGTGCAGTTTCCACTTTCTCGGTCCAAGACATTGCCAACATAAAATCCCATTTTTTGCATTTATCACTAGGTGGCGCTATACTTTAAGTGAGTGTTTATGGACAGGGTTGATACGCCCCTGTAACACCGACATATCACAAAAAATTCATGTTGTTCGGTGAAACGTTCATTGAGTTATTCAGCAAAAACTTTTTGGCGTCTCCCCCCTTTGATGGACACTGGCGGGCGGTGGCCCTTGGGGGCCAAAAGCTTCTATTCGCTCAAAAACTTCTAGGGCTACATGCCTAAAAAAAGCGGTCATAATAATCCCCATGCAAAGGAGATATGCATCAGTTTAAAATGGCCTTTACTGGATGTGTAAAAAATGTCAGAATGCACAAAAATATCATCCTTAGTAGGGGATTAGTAGAAATAGATTCAATTCGAAACCTGAAATCACAACCCGTAAGAGGTAACACAGAGTCCAGCCAGAACAGGGACAAACAGAATACTTTATTTATTATTTAAGTCTGGATCTAATCACCTCTGACACATGACAAGAGGTGAGCTATCATGATTCCCTAATTCCCTGTGCAGTAGATGTAGTATTTTCCTTAAAACAAGTGTAGTGTCTGTTTTGATGCTGCTATTGCTGTTTTCTTGTCAGCAAACATAAAATGTATTCACTTTCTTTCATTGTTACACATTTTACTGTTTCATGCAGTTGAATGCTTTCCATGTCCAACTGTTACTAACATTACATAACTGCCTCTTTCTTTGCCCTCTAATGGTTGGTGGAGCGATTAGTATTTAGTTGCAGTAAAAAGTAAATGAATTGAATAAACATGGTTTGATTTTACTGGTGTGGATCTGAAGTAACTGTAGCCATACAGTTTACCACACAGTCTTGTTGTGTAAACATACAGAGCCTAACCAAACCTATTCACCTAAAAATGTCTTTCTCTCTCTCTACAGCCTGAGTTACTGCAGTATCACAGATGAAGGCTGCAGCTCTTTAGCAGCGGCACTGAAATCAAACCCATCAGCCCTCAGACAGCTTTTCCTGAGCAATACTAAAGCTGGATTCTTAGCAGATAAGCTGCGCTCTGAACTACAGAAAGACCCAAACTGTAAACATATAAAAATATCTGGATGATTCCCATTCCTATGTCGTGCTCTTAAATACCCATCCACACTGGGAGTAAAACAAGTCAATTAACCTGTGAACATACAGAAGCATATGGCTAGTTGGGGGTAAATGTAATTATCGGTGGCCATGGGAATGACTGTCTTCGTTAAGACTCTGTAGATAGTTTTTTAATGGAGTTTGGTAGGTGTCCAACAGCTCCTTTCCCCTGTACATGAAAAAATAATTTTACTTCTGTTTTTCTATAAAACTTGACTGTAAATATATTTTCCCTGTCTCTTTTATAACACTTGCATTAACTCATTACTATTTTTTTTGTAATATGTAATAATGTTGTATGTGCTTTCGTTAATATGTTCTAAACTGTAATTAATTGTAAAAATAATAAACACATGACCAGAGATGACTTAATATGTGTTGTTCAGTGCCCACATATTTGTAGTGAGTGTTTATTTGGAGACTGTGTATGGAGGATGAAAATGTCATTATTAGAAATGAATATGTATATAAAAAATGTAGTGTACATAAATAAAATGACTAAAAATGCACCAAAAATGTGCTGAGGAAAGCATTTGAAAAAATATATTGCACATAAAACTGGATATGAATGGGAAAGAAGTTGTATTTATTTGTATTTACATAAATTCTATTATTTATTTTCCATTTTGTCTTTCTATTTATTTACACATTTTTCCCTGTAATATTTTTTATATGCCCTGTATTTCTTTCCGACATTTTTTTATTGTCAAAACTATAAATTACATTTGCTGAAGTTCTGCATTTTGTGACTATGTCCGTTTTTCCCATGAGCTCCCATCATCTCTGTACATTAGTAGTGATTTGTCAGCACATTACCACACCTCCAGCAGCCAGACCAGTGTGTGAGTGCAGGTGACTCACTAGCCGTGAACCTCGAAGTATTTTTTAGACGCGCACACAACAGAAAATAAACAGTCTTGAATCCAAATCTTGAGTTTGATGTCTTTCTTTACTTAACTTAAAATCATACAAACAAAAGATGAATCCCTAACTTCTAAATAAATATCTATGAAATTTGCCGTTGTGCAGCGGTCAAAAGACTGTGTTGCTCCTATGGCTCGCGGCTTCTATTCTGGCATGTTCTTCTTGCGTCCTGACGGTGTATTAAACCAATAGCCAATCAAAATGCACCACAGTATCTAGGTGAAACTAAATATTTCTAAATAAATTCCTATCAGCACCAAATATGCACACAACAATTCCCACATTCCCAAATTAACCCATATTCTGCAAAAGTATAATATATAGTATATATAGTATATATAAAGTACAAATTCCAAACACAACATTCAAATCCAATAACATACATTTCCATCAAAACATAAAAAATGGCTCTAACACAGTGAATATTTTGCTTTTGCTAACTCACGGAAGATGGCAGGTGCAGCCGATGTGGGCGTGGCTAGTGCTGGACAAGAGACCACCTGCCCACCTGGACAAGAGACCACCTGCCCACCTGGACAAGAGACCACCTCCCCACCTGCACACCTGGCTGCTGGAAGTGGTGTTGGTGTGTCGCAAACAGGTGGCCTTCTTCGCTCTGCCCCAGTGCAGTGATGAGGACACTGTGCTGTAGGAGAGGCCGTCTTTCAGGTAAACCAACATCCTGGCTGGCTGTGGTCATAAAAGGTCCCATGGCACTTATGGCAAAAAGTAGGAGGTTCCCTGGTGTGCTGGATAAATTCCCAATAACGTGTCGACTTCATGTAGGATAAATTCATAGAGATAACAGGCTGCCCGAATCTCACACATACTAACACAAAATTGTTGAAGTTATTGAACAAAAGCTGTTTTGGTGAGAAATATCCCCCCCCCCCCGGTGATGAAATGTCACAAAATTTTGGTCAACATGAAAATAAAACTGTTTAGAGTTGGCATGTTAAGTTTGATCAAATTTGAACAATTA
Organism: Setipinna tenuifilis; assembly: GCA_030347295.1. NCBI lineage: Eukaryota > Metazoa > Chordata > Actinopteri > Clupeiformes > Engraulidae > Setipinna > Setipinna tenuifilis. The sequence continues at coordinate 45,066,275 of CM059265.1, forward strand.
GAAGCCAAGATATGGACTTATGAAGAGTTTTAAGATATATTTGAATTTTCATTGACATGTAACTTTGAAACGGTTCATCTCAAGATAAATCCTTTGTCAGTTTGTCATTGTCATATATCAAATTTGGTTAGATTCACATGAACAACCTATGACGAGTTTGTTTGCGTTCACTTTCACAATGTTAAAATTTCACGGAGATTCATTGGAAGTGGGTGTCGACCAGTGTTTTCAATGCATGAGGGTCAGTAGATTTAAAGACAAAAAACATTGGTTGTAAACTACGCTTGTTTGGGAGTTGCAGTAACACCAATATGATCGCTTTCACTAGAACCGGCCATAATTATTAAAAAAAAAAAACCTTAACTAAGTAATATGGCAGACACACAAACTAAGAACCATGCTAAAGGAATAATCACATAATTTTAATCATCATTTTAAGCAGTGAATTAAATACAATACCATTACAAACAATACACGTGGCTATGTGTTTAAATGGATGTCATTATGTTAAACGTGATTTTTATATCCCTGAATATGCTGTTCGACATTTAAACAGCCTGATGGTAAAACTAATACATCCAATGCCTAATGTCAGTTCACAAATAAATGTCATTTAGAGACTTTAATATCATACACGACAGTCATTTGTTTTATGTTTTTAAATTATTTTCTAAAATTACTTATTCTTAACTGAGTAATTTGACAACATCTATCAGAAACTAATAAAAACACAAACCAATAACCTAAAGGGCAATTTAAATCAGGAATAATTATTTTAATCATCATTTTAAGCAGTAAATTAAATAAAATACCATTAGGAACAATACATGTGGCTATGTGTTTAAATGGATATTGTTTTACATGATAAATCATGTTAAACATGATTTTTATATCCCTGAATATGCTGGGATATAACACTTAAACAGCCTGATGGTAAAACTAACACATCTAATGTCAGTTCACAAATAATGTCAATGTTCTGAATCCACTATGTGTATCATAAATAGAACAGAATGACAATAGAATAGAATATAGAAGCCATTTTGATTTGTTTTCTGTCATTAATTATGAGCATAATTAATTCAAGAATTTCAGGTAAGAGTTTTTTTGTAATGATTTCCGTAGACCTAAACTGATTGTGAATTAAAGCACAATAAAGCAAGCAATGGTAAAACATATTCAGCCAGACATCTCACACTTTCTCTCTCCTACAAATATTCAGACGGGTGTCTTCATCAACATGGGGTTGTACATCTCTGCACTTTTCTTCTCTCAACTGTAAATACAACAGAAAATGACAAATCATCAGTTCATTTCACACAAATGATTTGCTGACTGTTGTACAAGCTATTTAATACAGGTCGTCCTTCATTTGATCTAATGTTCTGAGCAGTTGTCCTCTGGGACACTAGAGCTGCATCAGGGGGCTTGTACTGCTAGGGATGCTTAAAGTACAGGATGACCAAACATAGCAGCTGTTTTTACAGTATATTCCCTCACATACAACCCAGAGTAAGTCTTAGGTCACCAGGGGAATGGCTAGAGAATGTGTAGAAAGCTGCATTATGAACATGTGCCTCTATGTCCTCACCCCACACCCTTGTTCAGTGCCCTCATGCTATACACGCTGTTGTTTACATTAAATGGCCATCCTCACCTCAGCATTACAGGAGACTGGAGACATGGTGGTTGTCTGGATCATTCTGATTTTTGTAGCCCTGGTTGTTGATCCATGTGGTAATGGCTTTGAGATCACCAGGTGTCATCACATTCTTCCCACTGAGAAGGTTGAACCATTTCTGCACCAGATCTGAGGAATGTTGCTGAAAACTTTGTTCAAAAATGTCCAATCTGGTTTTACTCATTGGAACATTCTGAAAGTCCTTGAGGTTCTTGGTGCTGTTTAACATGAATCTGGGCATTCCACCACTGATAGTCAGTTTGAAGGTGCCAACAACATCATCATTGCTTATGGCAGTGGCCAAGCTACAGGGTGCTGACTTTCCACTGGGAAATTCCGTATAGATTTCCTGTGGCACATAAACAGTTGGAAGTCCAAGTCCATGATATTTTTCCACATCACAAATCCGATTGGTGTCCAGGGCAGATGTTTTTGTCACCAATTCAAGCATAGTTTCTGCTAATCTGCTATTTTGGTTTAGCTGCCTAGCTTGCAATATACTGTCCACTGGTGGTTGGTGGTCTACATTAATGAACTGCCCAACACTTGGTCCAACACTTGGATTTTTGATTACATCTTGTGTCCAATGTTTGTACAATTCTACTTTTCCAACTTCTTTCTTGAGTCTTCCTTTGTTTTCCTTGACAATCTTTTCACGGCCAGCTCCCTCTGCCATGTACCAGGCTCCTCCTCGGATGGATTCTGCCCACTCCTTGTGCTTGATGAAAGGCTCCCATTGGCCTGGGTGCTTCAAGAGGGCATCAGCCTCCACAGATCGGAGTCGGTCTGCTTCCCGATCAATCTCTTCTTCACCCGCATCTGGTTTCATACCTCTTGCCAAAGCCTGAAAGAGACAGCCTTTGCCTTTCTTGGTCTCACTCCCTGTCTGATTATTGATATGGACATCATAACGGCCATTTGGGTATCGGTCACTCTTTGGTCTGTAGATCAGTGTCACCGTTTGACTGGCAGGTTTAGTGTTTGGGTTAAGCTCTTGCATTTTCGAAAGCTTGCCATTGCTGTCCGGTGTTAAAATGACAACCTTTGTGCCAGTAGCTTCCGAGAGGACTCTGATATCAAGGATTGTACCTGGTGTTGTGATCTTCCTGATGTTCTCAGCATGAGCCTGTGCGTCTCTACCCAGATCTCCAGCAGGTTTATGTATAGACTTGAGCTCCACTGGCATGTATGCAACGTATCTGTTGTTTTGTCCAGCTTTGAGTCTACCTTCCGTTTCTTCAGTCTTCAAGCCAATTCTGATGTTTTTGCTGATATAGCCACGTATCTTGCTTTGGACCTCATCCACAATATGAGTAGAAAACTTTTGATGGAACTTGTCTGCCATAGCATCAGCCAATAGAGAGCTGATGGTGTCAGCTACCTCCTGACTGAATTTTCCCAGCACATCCATTTCAGAAGTAGAAAGCTCATTCTTATTCACTTTCTCTGAAAAACCTTCATGTTTTTTAAATTCATTTAGCACCGCCTGGTATTTTGAGAAAAACCTGTCTGAGAGGCTGGCTACAGAGTCAATGGCATCTCCTGCCAGTGCTGCCATGTGGAATGTTTTGATGGCAGTCAGAAAGATACGTGCTTCACCTTTGCCCTCTTGATTGGCTTTAACATTGCCAATCACTTTGAAAATGGATGAATTCACCTGTTTTTGTAAGTCAAGGTCAGAGACAAAGGGCTGCAATGCAGTGCTGCTTAAGTCTCTGAAAAGGTCCAGCAGCTTCCTCTTTCTATTCTCATTCTGCAGAAGATCAGAAAATTGTTGTCTGTCCTCAAGATGTGACAGTACAATGGAGTCTACTAAGGAAGCGAAGGGATCCATTCGCATGTTGGATTTCACTTTGTCACCAATTCCTTTTTTAATGTCAGTTTTAATAGCATTTAGAATTTCATTCAGTAATGCCTCTTCTGCCTTTCCTAACCCATAAACGGCAAGCTCTTCAGCCAGTGTTTTTTCAGTGTGGTTAAGTGCATGCTTCATGTTCATCTTCACAGCATTACTGAGAGTGTTTTTGGCCTGTCCTGAGAGGAACTTTGGCATTGCCTTCAGTTTTTTCCCAAACTGCTCCATCAACCCTTCGGTAGGCTTGAGGGCCTTCATAATCAGCTTTCCAACTCCAAACGTGATGAGAGATACACCAATAGAAATGGCTTTGTCTATTGCCCATGATTTCCAACTGAATTCTCTGGTCACCATGGACCTACCACCGGTAATGCAGTCAGATAAACCCTCGCTGACCAGTCCCATGCCAACTCCCAAAAATGTCCCGCCTGTAAGGACAGCGAGTAGAACTCCTGCAGTAATCTGCAGAAGTCCAAGTAAGAACACAGCCAAAGCTCCCCATGGGAAACGAGGTTCCTCTTCCACAGCGTAGACATACTGCAGACCTCTGGTGTACAGGTTATAGGCCTCCTCCTGGAGATCCTCATCAGTATTTGACACTAGGGTGAATGTGGGTGACTTTCTGGCAATTGCATCCTTCTTTCTCTCCTTTATGTCCTCCAGCTTTTTGATAGCCTCATTAATGTTTTCATCAAAGTAACTCAACATATTGCACTTGTTTGTAAATTGTTTTGCAAGACTGGTTGGGCCATTGTCAGCTTGGGCAGCAAAGGACATTTGGAAAAACTGAAGGCAGACCATACACTCCTCCTTGAGGTACTCGAGAGATTTCTGTGCTTTCAAGAGGTAATCCCTGGCTTTAGTGAGGTAATCTCCCTCCTGCCGTTGGATGGTGCAGTATGCATGACTGTAAAATGCTATGGCTGCCCAGCTTTTATCTTGAGCCATAGCTTTTTCAAACAAACTAGCACTGACGTCCCATTTTTTCTCGTCCAGTGCAATATTACCAAACTTGATGTAGTGGTAAATGCTTGAACATGGTGAAGTCTGTCTTTCAGACTGACTTCTTGCCAGAGCTAAATCACACTTTAAGCTCTTTTGCAATTCATCTCTTTTCAAGTGGTCAATGTCTTCTGATTTAGTTTGCAACCAAATCCCCCAGAACTCATTCATGATAGCAACAACAGCTCTTTTTTCATATTCATTTGTGTTCCTATGAATGTCCTGAAGGGTTTTGCAGTACTCTGAAAACAGGTCCTCTCGTAGCTTCATCTCAGTCACATCATTCATCATTTCTTTAATTTTTTCTGCTGCCAGCCTTTCTTTTGTTTTCCTTGCCTTCTCCAGAGAAGACACTGAAGTTCTGAATTCCTCTGGCAGATGATCAGGGGTCATGATGATCTGAGCTGATCCAGGTTTACCTTTGCGTGCAGTGCGACCAAATGCTTGGAGTTCCACTCTTGTATTGTCCGAAAGGAAGGACAGGATCACAAACAATCCTCCACTGTTGTTCACCTGTTTGGACACTTTAATGTCTGTGCCACGTCCAGCAAGGTTTGTGGCAACAATGAGGTCACCAGGAAGCAGTTCCTTCTCTATTTTGCTCAAACTGTCTCTGTCACTGCGGCAGTACAGAATGGTCTCACCAGGGATGATGTCCTTGAGCTCCTCATAGATCTCTGTGGCTTTGTTAATCGTTTCACAGATCACCAATGCAGCTCTCCCGCCTCTGTATGAGTTGGGAGAAAGTTCAGTCATTACCACACGCTTTATCTCAGATTTCCACTCTTCCGTTGAAGGCTGCAGAGTACCTTGGACCTCAAATAGCTTCCTTCGATTGAAGGTTGGCATTTTACAGGCTGAAATTTGTGGATACATGTCTTGCAAAAAATGCACTTCTGAATCACTTCCCAGGGTACCTGTTGTGCCATATATTCTTCCATTATATTTTTCGAAAAAAGAAACATTAGAAATGTAGTTGGTCACTGCTGAAATTGTGCTCAGTTTGATTTGGTGTTTAATCTCAACGAACTGCTGCAGACCATCACCCCATTTCTTACTCAGTTCCACAATTCCAGTGGAGCGGAAGTCAACTGGACAGACACTGTCATTTTCAACCACATACTCCCGTCCTTGTGTCAGTCTCTTTGCCAAAAAGGCATTCTGAACCCACACAGGTGTCTTCTTTTCTATCAGGCTTTTAAGGAATCCAGGGATGCTAATTGTGTCTTTATTATCAGTGCAGGGGGTGTACTGAATCTTCCCTGAAATTAGTCCTGCAATAGGCTTGATGAGAATTTCTTCAGAATCATAGAGAGGGCAACACAAGCCCTCCCCCAAAACAAGAAATGAAAGGTCTGGGATGTCCTGGTTGGTGTACGTGCTAGGCTTTCTGAGCTGAAGCAATCCCTTGTCATCTAAGGTGTAAACAGTAAAATCATAGGGGACATAGCGTTCCATTTCTTTGAAAAAGTCTACAACTGCATCCTGACTCACATTTTTCAATTTCTTGAGCATGTCATCTTTTTTGCTGCTGCACAACTCTTCTGTATATCCTTCTGGCACAATCTTAGACTCTTCAGCAATACGTAAGATGTCAATGGCATCATCGATTCCAGTTTCTTCAGTGTCAATTGAGTCAAATATGGCTTTGAAAAATGACACAGGTGGTCCCTGCACAAATGTCTGGTGACCTGTGGACAGGAAGCCGTACTGGCTGACATGGCTCCAGATCATGGCCAGAATTGTGTTCAGATGCTGCATGGAGACCATGGGGCTGGACAGGTAGGTCAGCTGCACTCCCTCATCCAGCAGCAGTGAGTCTACCTCGTCAATTATGATGCACTGATAGCGGCGATCTGGCCTCACGTCTTTCATCTCAAATATCTGGCGAAGGTGATCTGCAGCAAAGGACTCAATTGTTCCATAGACCACATCCATCTGGTAGCATTTCTTTCGATCTTCATCTTCTGTTTTATTTGTGTTCGTGTCAGCTGTGATACCAAGGTGTGAGTAGAAATCTTTCCATTCTTCCGCATCTCGTTGACATAGCACAGAGGAGCTGGACACCACATCTACCTTTTCCCCCCTAAGGGCACGCAGGGCTGCAAACATTGCTATGACACATGACTTTCCCTCTCCAGTGCCCATTTCCAGCAGCTTTCCAGAGTCAGACAAGGCTAAGAGGCACCAGCTTATCATCTGGTTGACTCTGGGCCACCATTTCTCTTTAGCGTTGCACAAGTGAACAGCATTGCATAAGACCGCTAGAATCTCCTGAAGGTTTTCTGTTGCTGTGCTTTGACTCAGCTTTCTGGCATGAGCAATATCTCTGTGTTGTTTAATGTCACCAGATTTAATCCAGTTGTAAACTGTTGTTACAATTTTCTGTGCTTTCTCTAGTGTTTCTTCATCAAGGTCTTTCATCTGTCGAATTTCAGTAAAAAGAGTCTCAATGCTTTTTTCCCTCTCATCTCTTAAGTTCCTCTCTAAATGTTGGATCAGATCTGTAGTTTTAGATGAGCTAACCAGCTGAAGAAGAGGTTTTTGTTTGTCATCTGTCCACTCCGAAGATATCTGATAAGTCTCCATCAGATGTAAAATCTTCATGATGGAAGTGCTGTCTTCATCATGATGGTGGTCAGTTAAGGCTACAAGGAGGTTTAAGCCTTCAACTGGTGACCACAGTTGTTGTTTTACAAGATTTGAGACCATCTGGAAGAGGCCTTTGCTTTGTTCTTCGGAGGCTTGGAATTTCATTGCACAGGCAAGCAAACTTTCCAAACACTGTAGATCTGCTGGGGATGCCATTTGTTTCTCATTGTCTGTTTGACTCGTAAACACTGTAAGGAGAGCCTCTAGAAATGTCAGGATGTAGACCTCATTAGGAAGCAGTTCCTTTCCAGTGTGTTTTTTTAAGACGGCTAGGATTTTATTGTGGGTATGTCTATGTTTGTTAAGATCAGTGTGGAGCACCTCAAAAAGAGCTTTTAAAAACCTATGTCTCTCATCCATCTGCTCAGTTTGAAAACTACCCATGAGCTTTTGCAGGACCTCTGCACCAAATGCCAGGGTATCATCTTCCTTGATCCTTGAAAGTACTACATGTTGAGAAGCATTGAGACTTCCTTCTTCAATGATAAATCCTCTGGGTGTCCCAGTTGTCATCAGCTCCAAGCCATTTTGGAAGTACTCAGAGACAAAGTCATCCAGGGTTCCATACACAATGTCTGATTCATGATACGGATACCTGGGAGCATTCAGGTTTGTTTGGAAAGAAATTCCAAGGTGCCCGTAGAAGTCTGACCACTCTCTGATTTGCTCTTGTGAGTGAATGCCAGGGCGTATCACAATGTCCAGTTTGTGTCCCATGCAGACTTGTGCAGCTGCAAACATGGCTGTGACACATGGATCCTCTTCCAGGCCAACTAGTTCTGGTGCTCCACCCTTCTCATTGAGTACCAGCACACACCAACTTATCATGTGTTTCACTGTGGGCCACCAGCCTTTTGTGTCAAACACTGCCTTGCAGAGCTGACATAAAGCCTGAGTAATGTCTTCTGCGTTCTGGCCTACACATTTAATAGAATCCTTCACAAATGGCTCGTCTTTTGGGGCATTTTCTGAATATCGCATTACGCTCGTAGTAATGTTTCTGATCATGTCCACCACAGGATCATCCAGATGTCTAATCTTTGCCAATTCTGCTAAAGCTGAATTAAGATTGCGCTCATCCTGCTCCCTTAGAGTCTTTTGGAAATGCAGTTGGAATCCCTCAGGGCCAACAAAGTCAATAGCCTGGGGAAGAGAGAGTCCAGAAGTATCTGTCCAGTGGGGTGATATGTCATACATCTGCACCAGTTTCAGCACTGCGGTTATTGGACCATCCTCTGTATATTTCTCTGACAGGGCTTCAAGAAGAGTTACGGCTTCTGCAGGGGCCCATTGATGCCTTTGTACAAGCTGAAGGACCATCTCAGTGGATTCTGAGTGACTGATTTTGCCATTTAGATGAGTAAGTGTGAATAGGAGAAGCTTCAGGCTCAGGATTTCCATCTTTAAAATGAAGACAGAAGCTCTTCCAATAGCTTTCTGAAGTGATGATATGAGGGTGCCAAGGAATTCTATGAGGAAGAGGTCCTCAGTGGAAAGGTCTTCATCTGTCCACTGTTTTGCTATAAGCACTGCATCAGTTTCACTGCCACCATGCTCAGTGAAGAAGTACACCAGGGTCAGGTACAGAGCTTGAGTAAGTAGAAAGCTCTCAGAAACACTGCATGCTGATTGGCTGATGGATGCCATCAGTGACTGTACATGATCGGAGGCGTTTTGCAGGGACAGACCATCAGACAGCTCCAGAGACAGGGCACACAGCTCAGTGATGAACACCTGAGTGTGCTGCAAAGTGCTTGGGGATGGAGGGGCACTGATCCATTCATCGAACAGGAGTTTGTCCAGAGCTGACAGGATGCTTCCTAGCTGATCACCACTCAGCTGTGAGAGACTAAGGTTTGGAGTTGGAATGCCACACTTTGTTGACAGAACTTCTAGAAGCTCATCTCTGTCATTTCCTGATCCATAGTGAGGCTCAAACTCATCTAGAATGCTAGTAAGAACGTGTTGCTTGGTCTTGCTTTCCTCTGCAATGCTGCTACTCAGTTGTTTTTCATGTTGCTCCTGAGCCTGTTGGCATGATTCTGTAAGCCTTTGATTCAGTTTTTCCAGTCTCATTTCCTGTCTCTTTCTCTCTTCCTCTCTTCTCTCTTCCTCTCTCTTTCTCTCTTCTTGTCTTCTCTTCTCTTCCTCTCTCTTTCTCTCCTCTTCTCTCCTCCTTTGCTCTGCCTCTCTAAATGGCTTATGAAAACAGTCACGACACTGGTAGGCATTATCATAGCCAACTCGCCTGTAGTACTCTCCCCCATTGAAGACATACACTTGCATATTGTAGTGACTCTCTGTGCTGTAATTATTAAAGGACACACATGCAGGCAGGACTCTGGAACACTTCTGGCATTTCAGCAGGGCTCCCATATTACTCTCTGATGGTGCATTCCCCATTTTTAATTAGTTGTTTGATGGTACAACAGTGGTGTTAAAGTTTTTCCTGAGTTTTTCTAAAAGACAAAAAACATAAAAAAAAACAAATGAGAATCTTCACAGACACAGAGACATTAAAAAACACAGCCAACACATATACAGAGAGATAAAAAGCAGACATTAAAGGAAATTACAGTGTTTAATGAAACAATAATCCCTGCAAGGCTGTATGATACAATGATTATAGTGGTGTTCTTAGACACAGTATAGTATAATAATAATAATAATAATAACTAGATGTACTGCATAGCGGTACATAGTATGACCGCCGCAGTGTATTGAAGTGTGGGAACTGAAGGTATGATGAGGTTGTGGTAGGTCAGTGTTGTGAGGTGAGAGTTTATGTGGAAATGATTTGCTGGAAGTGGGCATGGATGTGGGTTTTGAATGAATGAAATTCTGTGTGTTTGTGTATATTTTGTGTAGTTCCCACCTTCTCTGTCCAAGATATTGGCAAAGCAAAATATATATATACTATAAAAAATATATATACTATATCACTAGGTGGTATTATGCTTCAAGTGAATGTTTATGGGCTGGGTCGATACACCAGCATACTAACACAAAATTGTTGTCTTGGGAAACATTGTTGACAAGTTTTTTAAAAAAAACCTGTTTGGGACACCTAGCTTTGACAAAAAACATTGTTCCCTTTGACAACATTTCAAAAAATTTGATGAGCATGATAAGAAAGCTGTTTAGAGTTGGTATGTCAATTTTCACCACATTAGAGCAATTAGAAGCCAAAATACAGACTTCTGAAGAATTTTAAGCTAAGTTTTAAATTTTCATTGACAAATAACTTTTAAACGGTTTATCTCAAGATAAATCCTTTGATAACTTTTCGTCACCAATGTGTGTAGATGGCATGTACCAAATTTGGTGAGATTCACATGAACAGTCTATGACGAGTTCGTTTGGTTTCGTTTTCGCGATGTTAAAATTTCACGGAAATTCTTTTTGTTGGAAGTGGGCGTTGACCAGTGTTTTCAATGCGGGAAGGTCAATAGATTTCACGACAAAAAAGAACTGCTTGTAAACCTTACCGTTCTCTAGATAATAGGCAAAATGACATTTTGTACAATTACAGCGCCCCCTATGGGCCAAATGTGATGGCATGTGCTGTGCTTTTAGAAGTCTTTGTGCTGATTGTGCATGGTATATTTTGTGCAGTTCCCACCTTCTCGGTCCAAGATATTGGCAATACAAAATCCCAATTTTTGCATTTACCCATATCACTAGGTGGTGCTATGCTTCAAGTTAATGTTCATGGGCTGGGTTGATACGCCTCTGTAACATCAGCATACTAAAACAAAATTGTCATCTTGGGAAACATTGTTGACGAGTTTTAAAAAAAATCACTAGGTGGCGCTATACTTTCAGTAGAGTGTTTATGGGCTGGGTCGATAAGCCTCTGTAACACCGACATATCACAAAAATTTCATGTTGTTCGGTGAAAGGTGCATTGAGTTATTCAGCAAAAACTTTTCAGCGTCTCCCCCTCTTTGATGGACACTGGCACAGCAGGGGGGGTGGCAAAAAGCGAAAAATCGGTGAAAAAAAAAAATTTTTTAAAGGGAAAAACGTCTCGGCAACACTATAATGACCGCTTTCGCTAGCTTTGCTAGCGGCGGTCATAATAATAATAATAATAATAACCTTGTATAGCACAGTTCATACATACAAGATGCTAAAAAAACAGACATTAAAGGGAATTACAGTGTTTAATGAAACAATAATCCCTGCAAGGCTATATGATACAATGATTATAGTGGTGTTCTTGGACACAGTATAGTATAACAATAATAATAATAATAATAATAATAATAATAATAATAATAACCTTGTATAGCACAGTTCATACATACAAGATGCAGCTCAAAGTGCTTTACAGTTTGGCAAGGTCACAAACAAGACAGCATTTCTTGCAGTCCAATGGCATCGGAGTAATTGAACGCAATAATGAAATGGCGTAGTGACATAATGCAATGTCACAACAACGCAATGTGGGCTCTTGCATGACACAACAATGCAATGTCACAACAACGCAAATGCCCCGTTGATGCGGGCTCTTGCTCGACACAACAATGCAGTGTCACAACAACCAATTCCCCCGTTGATGCGGGCTCTTGCTTGACACAACAATGCAGTGTCACAACAACGCAAATGCCCCGTTGATGCGGGCTCTTGCGCGACACAACAATGCAGTGTCACAACAACGCAATGCCCCGTTGATGTGGGCTCTTGCGCGACACAACAATGCAAAGTCACAACAAGGCAATGCCCCGTTGATGCGGGCTCTTGCGTGAACACGGGTAAAAAGCATTTGTTGCATCTTGGTGATGCAGGAAGGTTGTTCACTATGTTCAGGTACTGCTGACAGTTCCTGCTTGTGTCCGTAGGGGCGACAGGGGTGAGGAAAAACTCCCTGAATTGCATGTGGTTAATAGAATGAAAAAAAAGGAAGAAACCTCAGGCAGAACGGCGGCCCCTAGGGAAGCCCATCTGCCGGGGCTGTGGTTGACTGGGGGGTTGAATGCGTTCACAGTATTTAAAAAAAGTTTATAAATGTATTAATTAAAAATAACTTTTAAACTCATGTATTTAACAACAAGCATTGGGATTGGCTGATTTGATGTGCTTAGTGTGACGGGATGCGCACCGGCACCTGTACCATTTCACGAAATAAGCGTGTGTAGATTACCTGGCAGGAAAGGTGCGTATTTAAAGGGGTGTACCCAGACGCAGGCGCATGCCTGTCTCTTGTCAGTCTTTGGGGAGAGTACTGCGGGTGTTGCCATGGCGTGGAAGGCCGGGAGCTGTTGCGTGGTAAGTGTAAGTCTGTTGAAATGGAATTTTGCTTGTTTCGTAGCAGCGTTTTTTTTGGCGTGTGAGTGTCTGTGTTGTAGTGCAGTCCGGCGTTGGTGGTGACCTGATTCGGTGTTCCGGTGTGGGAACTATAGGCCACCGGCTAGCTTGGGTGGTGGCTAGCTGGGAGAGTTCGTCAAGGACAGCAGGTAAGCTATCGTATCATAGGATTCGGGTGGGGTTTGGAGTTTGTCTGGTCATTTATCTACACTCTCCATGGTTTTGGTTCAGCAGCAGAGGTGGGAAATGTGGAGCGCGCGGCTTTGTTTGAACAGCTTCCGGATTGACGGTATGTATTGTGCCTGCACCTTACCGTTAACAGGGGCCATTTCCACATTTAATTACTAAATAACGTAGTGCCACTCATTAATTTAACAGTTCCGCTGACATCTGGAACGGTGATTCCTGACCCCTACGGCTTCAGTGGCTGCTTTTTTTGTATGGTGCAAGCAAACAGGAGTATCACTGCCTCTACCAGCTCCGCCAGCTCCTGTTGTGGTGCCGTTCATACGCATCGCGTCGTCAGTGCCTGCTCACCCATTTATTTGTTGTTGTAATTTATTTTGCGGGTTTATGTGTGCGGATACTGTATTGCTACCCCTTCAGTGGTTGCTCTTGTGTGATCAATTGGTTTGCGCAAAGGTGTGCGCATAATGTGCAGAACTATTGGTTACGCTTTTTACTGCACACACCATAGCTTCCATGAGGGGTCGTTAAGTGTTCTAGTTAACTGGGAGTACTAGAACCAGTTATGTGCTCACCATCTAACTAGTGGCAGAGTTGTTGTATATGCACCTCTAACTGGAAGTCATTGTGTCTCCCTCTCTTTCTCTCTCCTCTGGAACAGGATGTGTACGACCAAGGGCGCGTACTGCTGGCCTCCTGGGTGGTGGATTCCCCTCACTATTTCCTTTGCTGTGAGCACACGTGGTGGTTTGATTTTCTTATTGTTTATTTGGTTTGTTATGTATTATTGTGTGATTTTCTTTTTATACCCTTTTGGGTGTAGTGTGTTTTGAGTGTCTTTTATTACTTTCCCCTGGCCAGCGTGGGCTGCTTGAGTGTTGTACCATCTATACTGTCCCACTAGTCTCCCCCTCTCCCTCAGTAGGCACAGGCCTAACCTGGACCCTAGGCTCCTTATTAGTGGCGCGCTGGGGCCCGTGTCTTACTGTGTGTGTGAGTGCGTGTGTGTGTGTGTGTGTGTGGGGTGGGTTTACATGTATGCGGGACACTCTGCGTTTTGTACAATACCAAATTGTGTTTTAAATAAATATTATTGTCGGTGAAGCATACTCCTCTTGCCTCAGAGTGTCAGTGAATCTGCGTGTCTTATGTTCTGGTTGCAATGTATTATCCCTGGGCTTAATTAAATTCTTTGCTCTGGGGGAATAGCCCTCAGGGCTGGCGTAGTCGGGTGGTACCTTGGCCCAAGGTAAAGTAGTTGGTGTGGGCCTTGGCTCCAGGTTACATAGTAGGCCGGTTACATTAGCCATGTTTAAAGCTCAATGTGGAGCAGATTGCAGTGTGTTTACTAAATAACCTAGGACAAGCACCACCAGCAAAAAAATAATAGTGTGAAATGGTACTTTTCATGATTGGTTCTACCTGTCTTGGTGACTAAACATCTAACGAGCTATCATTTTATTGTATTATAGTAAACCTATCTCATGCTACTATAACAACTCCAGTTTGGAAAACACAGGCATGTCTACATCTCTGTAGAAAAACAAGTTTTTGTTGCTGTGATCTGCTATTACTAAAATAGACCAAATTACCATAACATCTGAGAGGGGTGCCCAAGCTTTTGCATACCATTGCACCTTTTTTTTTGGATGGACGTTTTTCTTTTATCAACATTTTAATGAATGGTGACTTGTTGGACTAAAAAGGACAAAGAAGTCTGACATCTATCTATAAATGCAAGGAATGTCTGTGTGTCTGTCTGTTCAACGTTCAACTCTCAAACCATTCATTCCACTGAGCTCAAGTTCTGGGTTCTTGCTAATGGCACAAGTGAGTGCAGTGCCAAGTTTCACCGTTTAACCTATGAACTTGATTTAAACTTTATCATGGAGGTCTGCATTCTATTGGCAGCTATGAGATTTGACAGTTTAAAGGGGTCCTTCCATCAAAAAACACTTTTAGTAGCTCTATTTACAATGTGGTGGGTCACAACAAGCAGTATATGCACGCAGCATTCCAAGACCTGAAATTCGATCCTCATGGTTTTACTGGTCATTGAAGGGTCAAGCTAACCAAAACGAGCGGATCAGAGCAGGCTAAACCTACCTATGTCACTAGGTTGTAAGCCCCGCCCAGAGCCATGTATGGCACGCTCACATCCATTGAGAACAGTGGACAGAAGCTAGGTGAGCGAAAGACAGCGAATTTGCCCAATCAGAGGTGCCTTATTGACATGTCATGGATATTCACGAGGGACACCGGAAAAGCCAGTCATTCAACCACTAGACCTGTTCTATCTTACAGAAAACGGCGTCAAACAAGAGAACTAGGACATAATTTTTCACAGAAATGACGCACAATGCATTCAACCATAGTGGCGACACAGAAATATGAATAAAAAAAATAACGATGGAAGGACCCCTTTAAAAATGAGGCAGCAAATAATGTGACCAACTGCCATTTTTGAATTTTGAATGTTAAGGAATAGAACGCTCAAGTGATGTCATAATACCCATGCCATGGCCTGCATAATGTTCTGACATGGGAGTCTATTGCAGCCTATAGTGGCAGTTGGTAAACTCTTTTGAAATTTGGTATACATATTTGCTCCAATGATGATGAAACTGGCACATTGAAGCACACTTTTTTGCATTTTCTGCAGTCTAATTATGTATTATTATTATTCTTGTTGTTGTTGTTGTTGTTACTTTTATTATTGTTGTTGTTGAGAGTTTGTGTTGAAACTTGCTACCATGAAGCCCCCTAAATTGAGAGGAACTGAAACCATCCGTTGAGCTGCAGCTGGCAAGTAATAACAGCATCATAAGCGATACTCCAAGACCTATTTCTCAATTAAGAGTTATCCTTTTCAGGAGCATTGCATATGTTTCTTAAATAAAAGCTGAATAAATATCTGTACCTATATGCGTTTTCTCAAATTAGAATTTTCCTAGAAAAAGGAGAGCTGCTTGCTTGTGTGTTTTAAATTCCCGGTCAAGAAAAGAGTGTTGGGGGAGATAATTCACTTTTGCAGTTGATTTGGTGTACCCGTAGAGAATATCTGTAACAGGGTGATTTATTAAATAAATTTGAAGGAGTAAAACTCCACCTAGTTACCTCGACAGCACAAGACTGTGTTATTGTTTCTTTTCCTTATGCGCAATGTGTCCCCTTTACCAATTCTGGTGTTACAACGCTGCCTAAACCAAAGGTAAGAGTTTGATGATTCTCAAAATTAAAGAATTATACAGGATGTATATTTTTATGAAGAAATAGACTAAAGTAAGAACTCACTCTCCATCCGTAAGTAAATCTGCCTTCAATAAAGAGTAAAAGCATTTTCAGCTGGGCGGAAGTCAAACTGACTTTAATAATTAAAATAGTACAGAATTTCTACAGAAATTCAACAATTGTTATGCTTTTTCTGCCATAGCAGTGTATAACAACTTGAACATTTGCTACAGACTTGCCAGGATTAATTTCAGCAAGTTTCTGGTTTAAAACGCTCATGCGTTAGTACTACTGACAGCACTAGACATGATCCTGTGAGTATGTTACGTCCTCCCACCACTAGGGGCACCGCCATATTTTTGCCTATCAATTGCTGCGCTTCTGTGTTCTCACCCAGGTGCAGCCCATGGATCCAGTTCCCATTTTCCCATTTAAGCCAGGGTGGCAGACTGGCTCGGTCTCTCTCTCCTGGGCTCCACCTTAAAAAATCTAGCACTGTTGCAATGCTTGAAATAAGCCAAGTGTAACAAAACTCTATTGCATCACAGATTTTCACAAAATGAATTGGACCAGGGCTACAAGAAACAAAACAATTTTATTTAGTAGAGAGGGCAAGCATGTGGATCCTGACTTGGCCTATGACCATATTGCAAGGTATGCCAATGACCTTCAGACTTTCAGAGCAGACATTACAAGGGCATTATATGGGTTAATGCATATGTGTCATTTATAGTAGAATACAAATGTTCAAGAGCTTCAAAATCATCTATAGTTAATTCATTTTGACCAGAAGAAATGGGTAATTGGGTAATGGGTTTGCTTCAGCCTTGAAATCAGTATTTTTGCACCACTCAGTAGGAGTGCTATGCACTGCATTGTGTGAATGGTTTTATTTCATTTTATTGTGATTTGTCTTAAACTACTACAGGGTTACAATAGCCTGGCTGTTGCACCAAGCTGACCTAGATGAAGCATAGTCTGGCAAACCTCCCTGTGATGGAAAGACCATCACTAGGGTTGTGAGTGTGCTCTGACTGCCATAAAAATGAGCCTGGCTCTTTATTGATATGGTCAAAGTGCATGTTTTGTACCCTGGAGGCCCGGGTTTGAAGTTGGGTGGGGACACCTCTCCTTCTCTACAAATGGTGTCAGAAGTGGGATGGCTTGCCATGAGGTCATTGGAGGTGCACCAACTGTGTGAATCATATGAGGGACCGCCTGGTTAGGGTTACCCTAGTGATGGGTAAAGCATGAGTATGTGGGACACCCTGGATGGGAGAACTATGGTGGGAGATGATCCCCCAAAGGGGAAGACACTGTGATGGAGTGACCATCACTTGGTGTTGTGGGTATGCTCTGACTGCCATACCAACGAGCCTGGCTCTTTGGTGTTGTGGTCAAAGTGCATGTATGGTATCTGGGTTCAAAGCCAGGTGGGGTAACTTCTCCTCCCCTTCGCTACACTCCTATAGACAGGAAGTTCTCAGAGGCAGGATCAACAGGCATCTTTCAAATGCCGTGTACTACTAAACAGCAACACAAACACATACCCAAACAAAGGCAGGAGTGACTTGAATATAAAATGTACAGTAGCGCAGTGGAATAGAATACAATAGAATAGAATGGAATAGAATAGAATGGAAAAGAAAAGATTAGAATGTTTTTATTGTCACTGTATACATGTACAGTGTACACTATAGACATGCTCTACTAGACTGAAAGCAACTCACTCTTCAATGAAGACATGAATGTGGGATATTTACAACATACAGTAAAAATAAATAAGTATTAGTCCAGTGCCTAGTGCAAGACAGGATAAAGAATAGAAGAGGGGGTGGTGTGAGGTGCACAGTTCTGAGGTAAAAGAGCTAAGAGAGGTTCTATATACAGGGGTTTATATACAGGGTGATATTGCATGTACAGTATAGGCGGGCCCAGGCTAGGGCTACAAGAAAATACCAATTAAGTGTAGTAATTTGGTGCATGGTAACGCTTCCTAGGCCACAGACTTTGAAGAATTGTATCATGCCATGTTAACAAAACATGTTCTTACTTGAATACTATAAATACCCTAAATGAGGATTTTTAAGATTTTTAATCTTTAACTCTGTGAAGCAGTTTCTAATGTCCACAATGCACATAGTTGTCTTTTCTCATGCACTAATCAGCCTACTCACTCAAAAAAGCGAGATATCATTCATCTCCCCAGCTGTCATAAATGGCATAGGCATAGTCTACAAATACTTATGCTCCGTCATCGACAACAAACTTAATTTTGAACATCAAGTCATTTTAGGGATAGTGATACAAAAACTGTTTTTATTTTAAAATGGAAAAGGAAAACATAAGATTTATGATGATAAAAACTAGTTAATTGAGAAATACCTTGAATACTGAATGATGAAATTAATTTAATTCAAACAGGTAGAAAACTCTGCCTTTTGATATATGTTGTACATCAATGTTTTATTGGTAACATCAAATTACTACAATAAAAAAGGTTAAGGTTTATGTTAGATTATGGAGCAAAGGGGCATAGCCAGAAATCATAGTGGGCCCAAAACAAAAACATGTGGGCCTAGCCCAAAACAGTCAAACAAAAAGAGTCTTCTGATTGGCCCAGCCTCGTTGGTAGTTGGGTGGGAACCAGTGATGCGTGGGCTGTATTTGCGGTTCGAGGTGCGGTCATGTTGGTTGAGAACGTTGGGCGACCGCGGGTCGTTACTAAACCTACCCACGCATGACAGATAGATACAGGCCCAGCACTCGGCCACGCCTATATAGTAGATGCACCGATGGCCGTAGATGCATGTCAAAAAGCCATAGACAGTAGAAGCTAGCTGACAGGTAACACCAGAGACTGACAGGTACCAAAAATGATTTTTATACCCATTGTCTCCATCTTTTTAACTCCATTATTGGATATTATCTTTTTACTTTTTACAACCACAGCTACCAAGCACTAAATAATTATCTTACAAAGACAGATTATGAACTATAAAAATAAAAGCCTATTTATATGCTTCCAACTTCTGTTTACGGCTTTGAAGGCCACTGCTGATTGGGCCTCCTGATCATATATCATGCTGTGGCTAGTTTGTATTGTACCACTAGTCCTTTAGTCAAGTCATTGTTTAAAAGTTTTAAAAGTCAAGTTTAAAACTTAACAGTGTGTAGTATGTGTGCTCAATTGCATTATCTTTATATACTTTAAAATCATACACAAAAACAGAAAAACATTTGAATTGTCTTTACTGAGCAAGCTACTTGGCAGTCCTTGGTATCTCTGCTGCGTCATCCTCCAAATATCTTCTATATGATTATATTATATTAATATATAAATTAAATGCTAAGCACGAGTCAATGACTTGACTAAAGGAAAAGTATATGTTTTCATTTTAAAGTATAAGTGGAAGTATAAATGTACTTAGTCTTAGACTTTGTTTAGAAGTTTCAGTATAAGCCAAGTATACTTTACTATACTATTCTATAAGTATATAAAATATAATTTATAAAAGTCAACTTCAAGTAGGCCTATACCTCAGTTCACTAAAACCTCAGTTTTAGTATGAAATAAGTATAGCCTACTTATAGTAAACTTTAATAAACTTTTTTTTGCTAAGGGAGATTATGAACTATAAAAATAAAAGCCTATTTATATGCTTCCAACTTCTGTTTACGGCTTTGAAGGCCACTGTTGATTAGGCCTCCTGATCATATAATGCTGTGGCTAGTTTGTATTGTACCACTACTTCCTTAAAATTGGTAGAGGGAAGCACACGCGATCAGACGTTTTCGAAATGACTGGACACTTGGCAGGATTTAGTTCAGTCTCTGAACTCTGAATATGGTCAACTATCTCAGTTATGCAGTAGTAGGCTATTTAAAACGTGAAATGAAATCTCGATCAGTACAGCAATGTAGAAGTAGTTTTTACAAATGAATTTGGCTTGCAGTAGGCCAGTGTTTGGCACATTAACACCCAAATAGGCTTACACCTGTAATTCATCTACTGCTACGTGAAGGGTACAGCAACAGACACATAGGACTCATTTTATTGATGCATGGGATGAATTTTGAGAAATAACAATGTTTTTTATTTTAGTTTTTCTGATATTAAAACACAGCACAGCCTGATATATCTTGATGTTAAATAAGTGAATCAGTCTGTCTACCTCTGTCTGTAAAGTTGCACTTTAATTTATCCAGTTAAAAGCATCATATTCCATCCCAAAAGTGCATTTTTCATATCTAAATCTGTAGTGAAACTTCATTTATCTGTGGACCATAGCAGACTATGATTTGCTGTATGTCATAACATTCATAGCATCATATAAGTTAAAAATTACTCTTGTTATGCATTTCACAATAGAGTGCACTGTCACTTACTGTAATGATGAACAATGGGCGATGTGTCTCACAGAGGTGGTGTCTTCCAGTCTTCTTGCAGTTGCAGAACATCTGATTGGGCTTTTAAACCCAACGGGGGTAGACCACAGCCTATCAGGTGAGAGCAGGATGCAGCACAGCCAATCCTACTTCAGAAACCACAGTATAACCCTATATGGATGATAAAGCTATTAACTGATTGTGTAACCTTTCCTAACCTAAACACTGACCCCTACACATTACATTACAGTACACTTATCCAAAGCAACTTACAAAATACAGACAATGCTACATTATGCATAATTGAGGACAATTAGTTAGTATCTAGATTTAGCATTTTGTGAATACTATGATTAAAAAAAATCTGTTTAACCTGTTAAACCTTTACTGACGGAAAATATGGCTTATGGCCAAAATGGAGGCACATCTCTCTCCTTGTGTGTTCTATCATACACTGTGCAATGTTAATGTGCAATGTCACCCCATATGTCACTCTCTTACCTGTACCTCATAACACCTCCAACTGTATGTAGACCCTCTCCTATTTCTACCTCAGAACACCTCTACCTGTATATAGACCCTCTCCTATTTATACCTCAGAACACCTCTACCTGTATATAGACCCTCTCCTACCTGTACCACAGAACACCTCCACCTGTATATAAACCCTCTCCTACCTGTACCTCAGAACACCTCCACCTGTATATAGACCCTCTCCTATTTCTACCTCAGAACTCACCCCCCACCCTTCTATCTTTATCTTTATCTAATGTTTGCTCTGTGTTGTAAATATCCTACATACATGTCTGCACTGAAGAGTGAGATACTTTCAATCCCATTGTGCATGTGTATAGTGACAATAAAAGGCTTTTTATTCATTCAATTTTAAATGACCATGTTCAAATGTGTTTATTCTGTGTAAACTATTTTTTAACAGTAGTCTTCTTCAGGATTACGGTTTTTAACAGTAGTTTTCTTCAGGATTACGGTTTTAGTTTTGTAGAGAGGTAGAGAGTGTTTTTACAGGGTGTACCTTGCTGTAGTTTCTAGTCGGGGGCATGATGAGAGTCCTGATGAAACTAGAGTGTGTGCTGATGTATGGGAATGTGGCCACACTTGCTGATGTGTCTGTGTGCTGCCTCAGTATGGTTAGCACTGTCATCGTCTCTGGCTGAGGTGGACGTGACTTTCGGTTTGTCACAACATCCTCCTTCTCTCGTCTCATCTAAGTTATGTCTGTCTGTGTAACAAGCGTTGTCAGCGTCATCATCGTCTCTGGCTGAGGTGGACGTGACTTTCGGTTTGTCACAACATCCTCCTTCTCTCGTCTCATCTAAGTTATGTCTGTCTGTGTAACAAGCGTTGTCAGCGTCATCATCGTCTCTGGCTGAGGTGGACGTGACTTTCGGTTTGTCACAACATCCTCCTTCTCTCGTCTCATCTAAGTTATGTCTGTCTGTGTAACAAGCGTTGTCAGCGTCATCATCGTCTCTGGCTGAGGTGGACGTGACTTTCGGTTTGTCACAACATCCTCCTTCTCTCGTCTCATCTAAGTTATGTCTGTCTGTCTAACAAGCGTTGTCAGCGTCATCATCGTCTCTGGCTGAGGTGGACGTGACTGTGGGTTTGTCTGCTTTTCCATTCTGGTTTTGGTTTCACTTGCAGGACATGAGCCTCAGATGAACATGGGGGGGGGGGGGCGGTTGGTGGTCTGTCACCGGTCCTCAGCATGTCTTATGACTGCTACTCTAACCAGATCAACCCAACCACCCAGTAAAGTGTGAGAACACACACCTCGTTTGTTTTAAACTCTATTTCAGGCATTAGCAGAAATACATAGATTATCTTGCTTGACAGTGTGAAAAAGGCTAAAGTCATACCTCTATGCATTGCCCCAACGTAATGACATGACATCAGGTTAAGCATTTTTCTACTGCATGTGTCGTTGTGGAGGCAATGCACAGTTTATAAGTAATCGTTCTGTTATGCGTGTACAGTAACTCAAGATGCTTGCGTGTGTAGCATGGAAGTGTAATATTTTTGCAAATCACACCACCCCAGGATTTTGGAGGATTATGACCGCCGCTAGAATTTTTTCCATTTTTTCCCCACAAAAACATGAAGATTTGTGGGCATGTAGCCGTAGTATCCACTACTCCAAGGAGTGTGTGCTGCTCCAGAACCTGCCAAGCCAGCACCACAAACACCTGTGAGCATCAGGTGTTTTCCTCTCCGAGCGTTAAAATGTAGGGGCCCTGGATGCCACAGCCTGTGCCAAGTACTCCACCATATTTGTCCCAATCTACAGTCACACTCTCATCTTCATTATGTTTATGATCTTAGACATCATGATGACTTACCTTAACTTGCCACCAGTGGTTGATTGTATCTGGCCTTGTGGATGCAGCATCATCTATAGGCATACACTAGTCTGGGGAAAATTCATTGATGCAATCCAAATGTATAGATGCATTGGGCGATGCTTAAAGGGATAGTCATTTATTTATTCATTCATTTATTTCATTAAGCACTCTCTGCAGAGTCCCGCAATGCATTTAGCTGTGATAAACTGTATTTTTTTACCAAAAATAAAAGAAAATATTTATGTGTTTTCTATTTTATATATTATGGCATACTTTTTTGGTTTTACGGTTGACCCCTGTATTTTCTGTAGAACAAATAGCCTTCCCCCATCATCCACCCTCAATTTAACCACTGGCTATAACTGCAGTATTGACAGTATACACAGTAAAAAAATTATAAAACCATTTATTTAATTTTTACAATTTTCACAAATACAATTTGTTTAAAAATATTCACATGAGATCAGGCTCCATTTTAACATTAGAATATAACACTGAAAAGCACACATCTTACAGACACTGTAGCATGTTGGGTATGTCACATAATAGTGTACAACTGACAAATCTGACTCACAATGAATCACCAATGCTCTGCTAACTGTTGCTGAAGTGTATCCAAAAAGCAAACCTCAGTTTAAACAGACCTTATGTAATTTTAATGATGAAGAATGAACATATATTTTTAAAGGAAATGAATTGTTTTGTTTACATTGGAGGAGTCTGTAGATTTTTTTTACACATGTCAAATCATTAAAAGAAAACCCTTAAATCAGAAAGGAGATGTAAATCTGTTTACATATCTTTTTAAAGGAGATTTAAATCTCTCTCCCACACTAGTGCTGCTTTTCCTTGCTGCCCCCCCCCCCCCCCCCCCCCCCATCTAACTCACTGTCTCTCCTGAGCATACATACTGATGAGTGAAGAGCAACACAATAGTGTTCACAAGCCAAGGTCGTCACAGAGGTGATAGTCTATTTTTCTAAGAAGAGAGATAAATATCTCACAGGCTCGTTCACCCTTGTTCAGCACCATGTCAACTAGGCATGTCACCTGGTCCTCAATCACCTTCTCCTTCTGCAGGACCTCATTCCTCTCCCTGGGCTGAAGAACTGCAGGCCGGTCAGGCATGGGCTCCTGAAGACCATCCAGCACAGCTTTGAGAGAGGGCGTACCTATCCTGTTGATGAGCTTACATCGAACGTGCTCCACTTGTTCTGTGGAAGAGACATCTTTGCTTTGCTTTTTCAACTGTGATTTCAGACAGCTTTTCCTGGTCAATGTACTCATATTCACAAAAGCTGAACTGCACAATAAATGTGTCCCGCACATTTCTCTTAGTCAACACCTAGTCAGCTGTTGTTACTGGCTTACCTTTGGCTTTTTTGGCTGAAGGTCCAGCAGCTGCCGGTGCAGCATCACCTGTAAATGTGTACAGAGGAGGACTTTACAACTACGCATCTGATGTATGGCAGGCAGACAGACAGACAGACAGACCGACAGATCTGTATTTTTTCCCCACATTTTCCTAATCCAAAATTATTCATCAGTTTTGATGTTCTGTTGCTGTATTTTCTCTCAGCATGTTGTCTCTGCTCCCGGTGGCTTACCTCTGGCTGAAGGTCCCGCAGCTGCCCGTCCAGCATTATCTGCAAATGTGCACAGAGGGCTTTACAACTACGCATCTAATACATGACAGATATATGACAGACAGACATGCAGATGGAGCAGGCTTTAAGTCTCCTCCATTTGTGCACTAAATGTGGATGGTGTTTTCTTGTTAAAAAGCCAGTAATAGTTAATGTAGTGTCTTTTATTCACAATTGCTGGATTGTGCAAAGTGGATTGCTGATCAACAGGGACTACTGAAACGCTGTTCATTACTTACGTAT
The DNA here is from genome assembly GCA_030347295.1 of Setipinna tenuifilis. NCBI lineage: Eukaryota > Metazoa > Chordata > Actinopteri > Clupeiformes > Engraulidae > Setipinna > Setipinna tenuifilis. The sequence goes on from CM059265.1 coordinate 45,090,833, forward strand.
AACTGTTTTTCTTTACTTGTTTATATCTATATTATATATATATATATATAAAAGTTTTATGTTGTCCTATCTTTATAGAATCTATGATCTTTGGTATTAGCTTTGTCGAATCCATTCTCTGGATTTTGCAGTACCACTTTAGCATCTCTCATGTATTAGCTATTAGCTTAGCATAACATATTGAATCAGATAAGACCAGTAGCATGCTACCATTAATACAATTAAACCATTAAACTCAACTTTAAGGGAGATGGAATACCATTAAACTTAACTGTTTAACTTTAAGGGAGTTGGAATACCCTTAAACCATTAAACTTAACTGTTTAACTTTAAGGGAGTTGGAAAATGAGAATTCTGCCCTTAAAATGGAGTGTTTCTTAAGGAAATGATCATGCTTAACCCGAAAAGTGGAGTGTTCCTTTAACTAAGGGTTGCTGACCACATGTCTAAAAGGCAGCTAAAGACACATCTGTTTACCTCAACATATCTTAGAAATACATTAAGAACTTTTATTATGTATTTATTATTTATTTAATCCTGCATGTGATGTGTATCTTACTGTCGTTTAACTGTTCCTGTGAAGCACATGTGATTCCCGAATGGCTATTAACAGCTAATAAATGTACTATTTACTTACATTGTCTGTCATTTTGTGCTCTCTTCTTCTCCTCTTCCAGCTTCATCTCTTGCTCTCTGCGTCTCTCTTCCTCTCTGCGTCTTTCTTCCTCTCTGCGTCTCTCTTCCTCTCTCCTTCTCTCTTCGTCTCTTCTCCTCTGCTCCTCTCTCTCCCTTTCTTTTTTCTCATTTATTGGTTTAAAATAACATGTGTGACACTTGTAGGCATTATCATAGCCAACTTGTCTGAAGTACTCTCCTCCGTTGTAAACATAGACTTGTGCGCCAATCTCACTGTCATACTGTTTATGGTAATCTGAAAAGGAGCGGCAGGGAGGCAGCACGGAGCGGCACACGGTGCATCTTAGCTTGTCACCCATGTTGCTTTCTGATGGTGCGTTCCATATGTTCCACATGCTTAATGAACTCCTCCCCGGTGCAGCGGTGATGCCCAGAGCCAACCTGCATTTCCATAAGAATGAGCCCATTTTAGTCTTTTAAGTAAATAAAAAATATTCGTCCATTTAGTCCTATTAGTGACATCATAGCAGTTACTTTCTGAAACATGTGGCACACCCTATATCTAGAGCAACTCATCTCTTATATACACTTCTGCATATTGTTTATTTAGTCAGCTGGATATTTACAAGAGCAATTACTGCAATTACTCTCCTGGCTGGCCTACTTGATTGCGCAATAACACCATTGCAAATGGTCTACGGTGGTGTGTGTCTGGTATTCAATCACCTGGTATTCATTCAGTCACTCCTCTGATTGTTAACCTGCATTGGATCCAGGTGGGTGCTCAAATTAAGCACAAGGCTTTGACTCCAGCCAACGAAGTAACTTATCTGAAGTAAAAATAAAGGCTTATGTACCATATAGGGCATCTGGCCGTCTGGCCTTGCCCTCTCCTCACACAAGGCGATCTCAGTCTAAACCGTTCTCCGTTGTTGTCCCCAGTGGCGGTTCTATAGTGTTTTACGCCCCGAGCACCCTCTCATTGCCTCAAAGCTCTCGTGGTTCAATTTTTAAATTGAATTTAATTATTTGTTTAAAAGTGAACAAATTACATATTTTGTTTTTCTAAAGCATGGCATGTGTAAATCCTGTGGGGAGTGGGTGCGCACATCCAAGTAGTTTGTCGGCAGGTGCAAGACAAAAGTGTCAGACAATGTAAAGATGTGGGTCTGCACACTGCCTCGTTTGCTCCAAAAGTTAAACTTTATTACTTAAAATGCAACGTTTCGATCCTTGTGGATCTTCATCAGGCATATGGGGATGTCAGATACGTCGGACGTCCTGCCTGGGCGGGTGTAGCTTGATGGGTCATGTGATATAGGCCACCATTTCTTCCTGTTACCCATATGCCTGATGGCATATCATGGAGTCTCTTTCATTTTATCTGTGACATCATGACAGCTTTCAGTACCATACATTTTGTATTCTTGGGAAAATGAAGAATAATAATGCTGTTATGTTTAGTTATTCTGTAGAAGGCTGGCGATCACTACATGACATGTTGCTCCCCCTAGTGTCTGAAGTGATTCGTGAGAAGGGTAACCAACAGCCAATCAAAAGTCAGGGGCCTAGTACGAGAATGAGGGAGGGGCCTACTGACATCATCTGCTTAAAGCCTGCCCATCAACACCTGTGGCCATCGGCATACCTGTGGCCATTAACACCTGTGACCATCAACACCTGTGGCCATGAACACCTGTGGCCATCAACACCTGTGGCCATGAACACCTGTGGCCATAAACACCTGTGCCCATCAACACCTGTGCCCATCAACACCTGTGGCCATCGGCATACCTGTGGCCATGAACACCTGTGGCCATCAACACCTGTGCCCATCGGCATACCTGTGGCCATTAACACCTGTGGCCATCAACACCTGTGGGCATGAACACCTGTGACCATCAACACCTGTGGCCATCAACATCTGTGGGCATGAACACCTGTGGCCATAAACACCTGTGGCCATGAACACCTGTGCCCATCGGCACACCTCTGCCCATCAACACCTGTGGCCATCAACACCTGTGCCCATCGGCACACCTGTGGCTTCATATCTATCCCTTATCATGATAGTGTGTACCACATGCTGTTATGTCTTTAGAGAGAAAATAAGCTTTGTTTGCACTTTGCTTCTTCCTGAGGCATCATAAAGGGCTTTACAACTAATACACAAGGTCAAATATGTAGCCATAAAGTACTCAGCACGGTACAAACTGCAGTTGTCTATAAGGCATAACAAGTCTATGTTCAACTTAAGCTTTGACACTGCCTCTCTGAGCTACATGTTGCTTCTGCCAATTAGTAAAAAAACCCACTACATTATGCATAGGAACAACACATGTTGATTAAGTCAAAAAACAGCAATCAAGCTATTGATCACAATTTTTATTAAATGACTTTCAATTTTACTGACAGAAAAGTAGCTCACCATATCCTTGACTTTTTTGGTGGCCAGTGTCAGTCACAATTACCAACTAACCTATTGTCACACACACAAACCCTCACACACACACACACACACACACACACACACAAGCACAAACAAATGTTTAAATGTTGCCTAGTAATGCATTTCCTAATAGAAGGCATGGTGGCTTACTGTAATGATCAACATGCACAATGTGTCCCAGAGAGACGGTGTCTTCCTGCCTTCGTGCAAATGCAGCATGTCTGCATATTGTAGCACCTTATCTACACCAAAAACAACAGCCTATCAGACAAAAGGAGGAAACAGCACAGCCAATTCAGTCCTACTAGAGGGTGGGGCTTGTAGCAAAGAACATTAATGTTAATCATTTGTGTAGTAGTCTGAGCCATAACTGCTTTCCGTGTTGCATTACTCTTGTTGAGAACAGCAAGATCAAAGTTTATTGTCAAATGTACAGTACAAGCATGACACACAATGCCATCTTTGTTTAGGGTGAGGTGGCATGTGAAGTTTGAACCGTACATAGTGCGGTTACAGCCCCCTGGGGATGCAAAGTTAATTCAAAAGTGCCGTTCATTGTGTTATGAGTTGATAAACCACTGAAATAATTTTGAAAACATCATTTTAACGTTGAAATGATTACTTAGTGTTGCTTAAAAATGTGTCCTCTTTTTCCATGTGCCCTTTTCTAGCATCTTTCTGTATTTTATGTTTGTGTTTTGTGTTTTTTTTTTTTTTTTTCCCATGTGTTTAACCACCTGCCTTTTGTTTAGTTTCCGGAGTACACCTGAGCTGTTTGCAAATATATAATCATATGTGACATTTGTCAGACATTCAACTAGAACGGCATCGAATGTCAGCAGTGTCAGTTTACTATGGGCTCATATGCATCTGATTTACCATCAGTAGCAGGAACATGTTGGTTTTGCGGTTTGTGTTTTGTTTTAGCAGCAGAAGTGCAGCTCACTGCATTTAATTCAGATTAGGTACAACACATGTCTAACTTAGTTATACGTTATAAAGTTACACATACACTTTAATAAAAATGTAACAAGTTTTCTGTACGTGACATTTTGTTTGGCAAGAAAAAAAATCCCTTTCATTTAAGGGAAGCTGCTTTGTGCAAAGCCCAGAAGCATACGTGACATATGTCAGATAGTCAACCAGAAGAAGGTTTAGAGGTGTGGGTTTCAGTTTCATTATCGTAGCAGGTCTTTGCTGTGGGCCAAACCACATCTAGTTTACTGCTAGTGTTCGGGGGAGCAGGAGCAGGTGTCATGTGAACAGCTCACTGGTGTTGCATGTACAGGCACAAACCCTTGGTCCCACTGTCTGGCTCTTTCTGATGATTAGAAACCTTCTTTGATCTTTTTCAGTTGTGAATACTTGTCAATCATTACGGAGCTTTATGAATGCATTATAACCCCTTATGAATACTGGGTTCATAGAAAGTGTTACCTTTTCATATGCATCTCTTTCAGTTGTGCCCACCATCATTGTTATTCATTTTCCTAGGAAATAAGCAGCCACAACCTTGTGATTTTATGTTGTGGAATTTTTTATGCTTTACATCATCTAATAGAAACAGCAGCACAGCACGTCCTCTTCTGTCTCACTTCCACAGATGCACCCTAGATGACCCATAGTGTGGTGGAAACTGTCATTGGGCTTCAGCATGTGTTATGGCTACTTCCCCAACTGCAGCAGCACCACAGTATGTGAACAGACATCACAGGACTCTCTCATGCTCCGTAAGGTATAGTGAGCACATGCAGTCTCTACCCCTCACCCAAAAAAATCAGACAAGCACCTTACAAGCTGAAGCAGTTGTACTGCCACATACAATGTCTGAATTGGCTGAATGGATTCCAAAGGGTGAAACTCTAAGGGAGGGTTTACCTCTAAGGGAGCTGACCCTGATGACCCTATTTCCCAAACATGCAGTGTTTCTTTAACCATTAATGTTAATAATTAATGGCATAATTAATGGGTGCTGAGTTGGACTGTGTGTGTGTGTGTGCGTGTGTGTGTGTGTGTGTGTGTGTGTGTGTGTGTGTGTGTGTGTGGATGCATCACACAGCTCTTCATTAGCATAGGTAAGTATCACCCATTTCACTGTGTGTTGTGCCAGCACAGGAACACATGTGACAAATAAAATCCTGTTATCCTGTTATCCTACTATGACTGAAAATATACGTAAGGATTTTTACTGACTGAAATCATAGGTAAGTATTTTTACTGATTGAAATGCATAGGTAGGTATTTTACTATGACTGAAATCATAGGTAAGTATTTTAACTAATGTATTCTGATGCAGAGTGAGACCCTTATATACCACCCACTAAGTACACTAAGAATAACAAAATGAGATGAAGCATGAAACATTTTGCAATGCCACTATGTTTACTCTTAATCTATTTTCATGTCGTGTTCTTAGTTAAATTCATGGGTGAGAAGGCACAGGGAGAGCAAACTTCACATGCCACCTCACCCTAAACAAAGATATGATTTCACTGTGCAGGGAAACATGCTTGTACTGTACATTTGACAATAAACTTTGATCTTGCTGTTCTCAACAAGAGTAATGCAACACGGGAAGCAGTTATGGCTCAGACTACTACACAAATGATTAACATTAATGTTCTTTGCTACAAGCCCCACCCTCTAGTAGGACTGAATTGGCTGTGCTGTTTTCTCCTTTTGTCTGATAGGCTGTTGTTTTTGGTGTAGATAAGGTGCTACAATATGCAGACACGCTGCATTTGCACGAAGGCAGGAAGACACCGTCTCTCTGGGACACATTGTGCATGTTGATCATTACAGTAAGCCACCATGCCTTCTACTAGGAAATGCATTACTAGGCAACCGTAAACATTTGTTTGTGCTTGTTTGTTGTGTTTGTCAGACTGACACTGGCCACCGAAAAAGTCAAGGATATGGTGAGCTACTTTTCTGTCAGTGAAATTGAAAGTCATTTAATAAAAATTGTGATCAATAGCTTGATTGCTGTTTTTTGACTGAATCAACATGTGTTGTTCCTATGCATAATGTAGTGGTTTTTTTTTTACTAATTGGCAGAAGCAACATGTAGCTCAGAGAGGCAGTGTCAAAGCTTAAGTTGAACATAGACTTGTTATGCCTCATAGGCCTTTGTAAACAACTGTAGTTTGTACCGTGCTGAGTACTTTATGGCTGCATATTTGACCTTGTGTATTAGTTGTAAAGCACTTTACAATGCCTGAGGAAGGAGCAAAGTGCAAATAAAGCCTATTTCATCTTTAAATACATACATAATCAGGGGTACACATTGTACTACACAATCATCAAAAGTAAGAATACAGGTTAAAAGAAGCAATTAAGCAAGCAATCTAACACAGGCTTAAATATGGCCACAGTGTCTGGCCACAGGTGCCGATGGCCACAGGTGTTGATGGTTACAGGTGTTGATGGTTATAGGTGTTGATGGTCACAGGTGTGTTGATGTCCACAGGTGTGCTGATGGCCACAGGTGTTGATGGCCACAGGTGTTGATGGCCACAGGTGTTGATGGGCAGGCTTTAAGCAGATGATGTCAGTAGGCCCCTCCCTCATTCTCGTACTAGGCCCCTGACTTTTGATTGGCTGTTGGTTACCCTTCTCACGAATCACTTCAGCCACTAGGGGTGCAACATCTCATGTAGTGATCGCCAGCCTTCTACAGAAAAACTAAACATAACAGTATTATTATTCTTCATTTTCTCAAGAATACAAAATGTATGGTATTGAAAGCTGTCATGATGTCACAGATAAAATGAAAGAGACTCCATGATGTGCAATCAAACAATGTAATTTGAGAATGTTTCAGGATTTACACATTGTAAAGATGTGGGTCTGCACACTGCCTCGTTTGCTCCAAAAGTTAAACTTTATTACTTATAACTAAACATAACAGTATCATTATTCTTCATTTTCTCAAGAATACAAAATGTCATGATGTCACAAATAAAATGGAAGAGACTTCAGAAATATTCCATGCTTGCATCCATGATCAAACAATGTAATTTGAGAATGTTTCAGGATTTACGCATGCTCTAGAAAAACAACAAAAAATTGTTCATTTATTCACCCTAACCCTAACCTAACCCTAAACCCTAACCCTAACCTAAATAACAAAATATGTAATTTATTCACTTTTAAACAAATGATGAAATTCAATAAAAAAAATTGAACAGCAAGAGCTTTGAGGCAATGGCCAAGCGTAAGCATACAGAATTCAAAATTTAATAATAATAATAACCTTTACTTGTATAGCACAGTTCATACATACAAGATGCAGCTCAAAGTGCTTTACAGTTTGGCAAGGTCACAAACAAAACAGCATTTCTTGCAGTCCAATGGCATCGGAGTAATTGAATGCAATAATGAAGTGGCGTGGTGTTTTAACAATGCAATGTCACAGCAACGCAATGCCCTGCTGATGCTGGCTGTTGCGTGAACACAGGTAGAACATTAGTTGAATCTTGGTGGTGCAGGGGGGTTGTTCAGGCACTGTTGACAGTTCCTGCTTGTGTCTGTAGGGGCAACAGGGGCGAGGAAAAACTCCCTGGATTGTGTGTGGTTGAACTGAACCGGAAATAAAAAAAAAAAAGGAAGAAACCTCAGGCAGAACTGCGTCCCATCGGGAAGCCCTTCTGCCGGTGCTGTGGTTGACTGGGGCTGGGTTGTAGTCAGGTGGTTGATTGGTTGAATTGTGAACTTTGGAGGGGGGTAGGGGTCTGGGTATCTGGGGATGGGGGTGATGGCGGGTCCTCGGTAGGGCCATTAGGTGTAGGCGAGGCTAAATAGATGAGTCTTGAGTTGCCTTTTGAAGGCGTCGACAGACTCGGCTTCTCTAATGTGTTGTGGTAGGGCGTTCCATCTCCTTAGGGCGTGGTATGAGAAAGCTGCTTCCCCGATCCTTTTGGGTGGAGCTTCTGGGACATGTTAATAATATTTCCATATACTACATCTTACTTAATTTGGTATGTACATTGTAAACAATGTAATTTGAGAATGTTTCACGATTTACACATTCCATGCTTTAGAAAAACAAAATATGTAATGTAATGTTCACTTTTAAACAAATAATGAAATTCAATAAAAAAAATTGAACAGCAAGAGCTTTGGGGCAATGGCCAAGCATAAGCATACAACCAGTTCTTGAGATATTACATGTTACTTAATTTGGTATGTATCAAAAGGATGCAGCGTACTGTACGCATATCACGCATTTAGCAATGCAGCATGCTGATTGAACCTTTCATAAGGGGTTGGTCAGTTGGTCCTCATCACTTCAATGACACAGAGGGACATGTCCCCTCAAAGGGTGTAAGCAAAGGCATACCAGAGGAAAACAGAGTAAGCAAGGGCATAACAAAGTCACTGCAGCCAGAGTAAAGAACAGTGTTGGTGAGTGGAGGTTAGTTTTGTTAGCAAGGGAAGTACTCTCTCAAGAGAAGAGTTTTCACAAGCTTCCTAAGGGTAGAGAGGGATGACTTTACTCTTAGAGCAACTCTTATAGCTTGTTTCACCATTGAGGGACAACAACGGAGGACAGTTTAGACTGAGATCGCCTTGTGTGAGGGGAGGGCAAGGTCAGACGGCCAGATGCCCTGTATGGGACATAAGCCTTTATTTTTACTTCAGATAAGGGGCGGACCCTGTCGTTACTTTGTTGGCTGGAGTCAAAGCCTTGTGCTTAATTTGAGCAGCCACCTGGAGCCAATGCAGGTTAAGAAACAGAGGAGTGACACGACCTTCTGGGGTGATGATTGAATACCAGACACACACCACCGTAGACCATTTACAACGGTGTTATTGCACAAGCAAGTAGAGGGGACAGCCAGGAGAGTAATTGCAGAAATTGCTCTTGTAAATATCCAGCTGACTAAATAAACAATATGCAGAAGTGTATATAAGAGGAGATGAGTTGCTCTAGATATAGGGTGTGCCAAATGTTTCAGAAAGTCACTGCTATGATGTGGATGATGTTAATTAATGGTAAAAGGCTAAAATGGACTCTCAGCTTTTTCTTTTTTTCATTCTTCTGGAAATGCAGGTTGGCTGTGGGCATCACTGCTGCACAACAGGAGTTCATTAAACATGGGGAACGCACCATCAGAAAGCAACATGGGTGACAATTTAAGATGCATTGTGTGCCACAGTGTCCTGCCTCCCTGCACCTCCTTTTCAGATTACGAGAAACAGTATCTTCATGACATGTACGTCTATGTTTTCAACAGAGGACAGTACTTCAGAGAAGTTGGCCATGATAATGCCTATAAGTGTCACACATGCTTTTTTAAACCAATAAAAGAGAAAGAAGAAAGGGAGACAGAAGAGCAGAGGAGGCGAGACGAAGAGGAGAGAAAAAGAGGAGGAAATGACAGACAATGTAAGTAAGTAGTTTTATTATATAGCCGTTCGAGAATCACATGCGCTTTACAGGAACAGTTAAATGTTTTAAACAATAGTTAAATACACACAACATGCAGGATTGAATTAAAACATTTGGCTTTTAGACGCATCAGCAACACTTGATAAGTGTAAAACCAACGATCTTAGATTCTACAAAGATAGGGCCACATAAAACTTTTGGAGTTTAAATTTGTGAAATATAGATATAAGCAAGTAAAGAAAATCAGTTATACTTAAGTAATGGACAGCATTCCAGTAGTCCCTGTTGATCAGCAATCCACTTGTGAATATACTATAACTGGCTTTTTACCAAGAAAACACCATCGACATTTAGTTCACAAAATGGAGGAGACTTAAAGCCTGCTCCATCTGCATGTCTGTCTGTCATATATCTGTCATGTATCAGATGCGTAGTTGTAAAGCCCTCCTCTGTGCACATTTGCAGATGATGCTGCACCGGCACCTGCTGGACCTTCAGCCAAAAAAGCCAGAGGTAAGCCAGTAACAACAGTAGCCAGTGACAACAGTAGCCAGTAACAACATAGATGTTCACTAAGGGAAATATAACACATATTTATTGTGCAGTTCAGCTTTTGTGGATATGAGTACATTGACCAAGAAAAGCTGTCTGAAATCACAGTTGAAAAAACAAAACAAAGTTGTCTCTTCCACAGATCAAGTGAACCACGTTCGGATTGAGCTCATCAGGAGGATAGGTAGAGCCTCTCTCAGAGCTGTGCTGGATGGTCTTCAGGAGTCCTGACAGGCCTGCGGTTCTTCAGCCCAGGGAGAGGGATGAGGTTCTCCAGAGTCACTGTGCAATCCAGGACCAGGTGACATGCCTGGTTGACATGGTGCTGAACAAGGGTGAACGGGCCTGCGAGAGATTTATCTTTCTATTTAGAGATGCAGACTATAGCCTCTGTAATGAGCTCGGCTTGTGATCACTATTGTGTTGCAGTGGGTTTAACAGAAAAAGGGGAGACAGGGACAGAAGAAGAACAAAACAGCAGTAGTGTGGGAGAGAGATTTAAATCTCCTTTAATATATATATATATATATAAACAGATTTACATCTCCTTTCTGGTGTAAGAGTTTTCTTTTAGTGATTTGTGTAAAAAGAATGTGCACACTCCTCCAATGTAAACAAAACAATCCATTTCTTTTAAATATGTAAATATAAATATATGTTCATTCTTTATCATTACAATTACGTAAGGCCTGTTCTAACAATGCTCAGTTTACTGACAACAATGTTGTTCTTTTGACACACTTCAGCAACAGTTAGCAGAGCATTGGTGATTCATTGTGAGTCAGATTTGTCAGTAGTACACTGTTATGTGACATACCCAACATGCTACAGTGTCTGTAGGATGTGCTCAGGTGACCACGGGGAGCTAGGTTGATTTCTCAATACAACCCTTTATCCACCTTTTTTGCACTGCCCACAGCTCACACTTACTCTCTACTGTTTGATTAAAGGCAAAACACCCAAATATGTGTAACCAGGTTCTGTCGATCAACGTGAGACAATAAAGAGTCAAATATCAAAAATGTTTACAATTTATTTAAACCAGCTCATGGGAGAAGGAAGGAGGAGTCAGAGGTTGCCACCCACCACTGGGACCTTAAATACAATAAATACACATCAGATCAGTCACAACAAGGCATAAATAAGCTCCACAATGGAGAGTGCAACACCACTATAAAGTGCAAGTGCATAAATACTTTGGGTAGGCTACACTACATGAAACCACAGCAAACAGTACACAGCAAATATGGCACACAATGACTCCTGATGTCTACCACAGTTCAAATGTCACACAAAGGCCCAGTAGTAGGTGTACACACAGTGGCTACAGCCTGCAGTCCCCAGTCACTGGTAGACTTATAACAATTAGCATTAACATTAACATTAAAAGGATAGAGTTCAGCACTACTTTATTAATTTCACTATCACCATTTAAAAAGGGCAACCGCCACAACAAACCACTATGAAGCAAGGGCTACTAACTGGACCACGGGCTGAGCCACTGGGGAAGGCTGATGGCGTGCAGGGTCCCAGCACAGGTCGGCCGCCCTGGCGTGGACAAACAAACAAACAGAACTAACAAAAAGTGAACAAAATGATGAACACAAATAGACTATAGAAGGAGGCCAGCACTCAAGTCTGGTTTAACTCAAAATGGCACTCAAATTAATAAATGTGACTTGAAACAACTAAAGCAATTATAAGGTAACACAAGGTCTAAGCAACTAAAGCAATTATAAGGTAACACAATGTCTAAGCAACTAAAGCAATTATAAGGTAACACAATGTCTAAACAAAATCAACTAAATTACTCAACTCAAGAAAACAACCGAACAAACTGCACGCCATCCACCTTACCCACTGCTGACACAAAGGAGACCAAAGAGGCCGGGGCCCTCAACAGGCCTGGCTTTTATAACATCCTCTTCCTGTCCCAATGAACCCAGTGAATCACAGCACAGCTCCCCCATTGTCCTGGCCCCAGTATTACATGGCTTCTTCCATCCGGCTACATATGTTTGTTTCCGTATTAAGGCGAGACACTACAGGTGAATAGACTAAAAAAATTAACTTGCAGATATCACCATGAAACTTTTCCAGTTGATTACTTATATATATAAGAGAAAAAAATGTATTGCAAGTTTTCTGAAATCTTATATTTATATATGCTAATTAGGCTATATTTAATTAAATATGCGCTAATTTGCATATCTTTCAAAACGCTAAAACTGTACATGTGGAAAAGCCAGGCTCAAAATTATTTTTTCATTTTGTTATTACAGTAATATTAAAGACATTTACAGAGAGGATTGTGGATATCTCATCTAGTTTTCCAGTAAATGGAAAAATACTGCTATTAGGCCTGAAAAATGCGATTTTCGCCTAATTTTAAGAGGAAAATGTCCTATAAATAAGGCTTAGAATGATATAACAACAAATCCCTCTGTAATTATCTTCCAAATATTGTTAGGAATGGGTATGGAAAGTTTTGTGTATGTAGGTTATACAGAAGTGGAGTTTTAGGACTTTGAGTGTGAGAAAAAACTCATTTTGAGAAAACGGCCTTTGAAGTTTTTTTATGGCAAAATTTTATAGATTTCTTGTGAAAGACACAACGAACATAAAAAAATGGCATTAGGATGAATATAAGATGAATATATACATGTATTACATTAAACGTAAAGTAACTTTTTGAGTTATGCAAATAACAAACAAACAGACAGGCGGACAAAAAAGCCAACGCCGGCGAAAACATAACCTCCTTGATGGAGGTAAACATGACAATGATGTAATATGCATGGACTGCCAGCATAAGGCCCAGAGGCCAGTGATGTGGACAGTGTAGGTAATATAATATTACTTGTTGTTACATGAAGATGCTAAAAAAAAAACATAAAATTAAGTGTTACCAATGATAGTACTAAACATCCAGTGAAAGGAACAGGAGGACACGGGAGTATTATTTGTCTTCAGTGGGTGGACGAGTTTCACAATCCTTCGCAGATGAATGCAGGTCTTGTATTTTATTGAAGTCGACTGGAGATGCACAGTCTGATGGGGCAAACTGCAGAGCATATGAAGTATGAAGAACAAGAGAGTCCATTAATATGACATCACACCACCACAGAATATCACACTACTCATTTTACATCAATAGAATTTCACTGAGCCGAAACACCCGTTTTGTGGCTTCTCCCTGCAGTCTCTTCACCCACCAGCAGAGGGAAGCACAGCACACACACACAACCAGAGAACCTACAGCAATCCTGATCCATGGAGACACTGGCCAAGGGACAGGCTGGTCTTCATCTGCAATTCCAAATCACTGATGTCATTATTATTACTACCGCCATTAGTGTTATGACAGACAAACATTTAGTGAAGAACACTGACTGCCCTATTCAATCCTCACTCTCACTGCTCACTAGGCCAATAAATGAAATGATACTTTTTCTTGTTTTAGGCTACTTGACTACTTGCCTCCATAATTCCTCATAAACTTTGTCCTGTTGTTTTTAGTGTTTGTTTTTAGTCTGATTTAGATAGTTGTACATAGCTATACTTTTTAAAAACAAAGAATAGTTTAGTTACACACATGACAGACAGCATATTAAAGTCCTTGTGGTGCTGACTGGGCTTCCCCCAGAGGCCCCGCCTCTCCCCTAGTGCTCTCACAGCACCTACGTACAGCATTGCCACAGGAATTATGGGGCTGCTGTGCTGTGGGGGGAGTTTTGTCTCAAGCCCTGTGAGGAAATGTCAACTTTTCTAACCCCAGCATGGCTGTCAGACAGTCAAATCAGGCTAGACATACTGAGCCATATGCAAAATTGGGGGACTAATAATGTACTTATGTAGGGGACAGTATTATGTCAATTATATTATACATTTCGCAAAACAAGGGACAGTTCGTTGCCATGGTATGCACCTGCTTTATAGATGCTCTATTTAGCTTTCAGTCAATCACAAATTTGACAGCTGTAAGACATTCTAACACAGAAAAATGATCCAACCAGCCCCGGAAACTAAAAGTGATCCAGCCAGCCCCGGACACTATTTCTTATTGTTTCATTTTGCGACCAGTTCTTGAGCTTAAGTCATCTGCACAGTGAATTCAACATGGTGCCTGAACGTCTATAACCCCTCAGTTTGCAACATGCAATCCCACACAACATCTCTCTCCTCATCTGGCCAGCAGGTGGTGCTGTTTCATACTGTTTCCCACAAAACCTCTGAGAATTCGCAGTATGCTATATGCTAGCCATCCCAAACTGGTTTCTCACACCATGTGAAGCAAGCCTTCAACCTGATTGGACAGTGTCATTTTTAGGTAGATCAAACAAACACTCATAGCCTGGTAGTGGTGGTACTATATATAAAATAATAAAAAATACCTGTGTGAAAACGACACAGTGGCTCGATCTCCATGGTATCATTGCTCCAGCTCACTGCGTTGCTATGGTTACAGATGACAACACCGCCACTGACAGAGAGGGTCAGGGTAGAGTCACTGGAGGCTCGTTCCTCTGGAGAACAGGTGGTGCTGTTACAGGCGGAGGTCAAAGAGAGGTCACGACCTCTGCAGGTCACCGTCACATTACAGGAGTCACAGCTGGATGAGATGGAGACAACAGACAAGACAGGAGCCTCCATTGGATCTGAAGCACACACACACACACACACACACACACACACACACACACACACACACACACACACATGAAAAGGCATTTTAGTCATACCATTGTATTGTATAATTGTAAAACTACAGTAAAGTCAAGTAAGTTTTGTTTCAGCTATATACAGTACATAGTGCATAATGAGACAAAACAACGTTTCACCGGAAATAATTGTTGATAAACGCAACACTTACAGACAAGACAGATACAGTACGGAGCACACACACACACACACACACACACTGTAAAGACCCACACACACACCACCACAGACCCATACACACAATCATGAAATATCCTAATGTAATGTCATTTCTTATGGCATTGTATGTTACATTTTCAGACTAACCATATTTCATGAAACGAACATAATTGCAGTAATTATCCAAAGCATATAAATGAAACCATATTTTGTCATATTAGTCTCACTTACCTAGAACAGAGAGCCAGTACTCAGTCCTAATGTAATTTTCAGCCTTGATCACTCCTCTGTAGAGTCCGCTGTCTTTCTTCTGCAGGTTCCTCAGCTCCAGAGAGAAGCTCTTACTGTTAAACTCTACTCTGCCTTTATGGGTGTACACTATGAGAGAGTCCTCTAAAGGTAAATATGTCATTATTTTCTTCTCTCCAAAGTACCACTGTATGGTATATATACTGCCCCTGTCCAGGTGCTGGTGTTGCTGGAAGTCCAGAGTGACAGATCCTCCAGTCTGTCTGAACAGAGACTCAGGCCCAGACCCAGCAGCCCCAGCTGTGAAGGAGACAGAGTGATGGTGTCAGCCAGCCAGGCTGTGTGTAATGAACAGACTCTTGCATGCAGACTCTTGATAACAGTCACTCACAGTAGTGTTAGCTACAAATTCACATGGTGTTGCAGGAGGCACAAGTTAACATGAAGGTAAGTTGTCATCTTCTTGAAGATTTACGAGATTTGTTTTACAAGAT
The DNA here is from genome assembly GCA_030347295.1 of Setipinna tenuifilis. Classification (NCBI taxonomy): domain Eukaryota; kingdom Metazoa; phylum Chordata; class Actinopteri; order Clupeiformes; family Engraulidae; genus Setipinna; species Setipinna tenuifilis. The sequence goes on from CM059265.1 coordinate 45,106,488, forward strand.
GTAAAGTGTGTGTTTGATTGAAGAAACATAACATGTATCTGATTTTGAACACCATCCACAGAAATGTGTGCCTTCAATGTGGAGGTTGTGTCCTTGAATTTGGATATTTTTAGGGTACAGAAAACACCTAAACAAGGTACATAGTGGAATTTCAGATGATTTATTTACTGACAGCTGTTTGTGCTAGTAGTCAGCACTACGGTGATAATAAGCCATCTGAACTGTCTTTGTGCACTAATACAAGTTTCTGCAAGGTCGTAATTACAGACAAGTCAGTCCTAAGTTTATGAGGGTCTGCTCTGGCTCAGTTACAGTAGAGACTTTCTTATATTGGAGGAGAAATCGTGCATAGAAATGCATGGAGACACTTCGTAATGCCAAGATGGCAATTGTCTGCAAATACCCCACCTCTTCTGCTGCCAAGAGCCAATTATCTGCCAAACTGTACAAATGGCGCACCAATCATGTTGCAGTATCGTGCTCAGCTGTGTAAAGCACTGCGCATGCACGGTTCAAAATAGCCTCTAACCCCCTTTAAAAGTTCTTTTAAAGCTTTATTTTGATACAAACCAGCAAACATTTCCAGTCATTAGAATTAGGTTTTGTTGCGATTTGTTTTTTATGTCCCTCAGTCCTCAGAGAGTGCACATACTCATCATTCATCATCAAATGCTCTTATCACCCTGAAACAGATGCCGAAGGCCAACACGGTCGGCGAAAGACTAGACTAGAAGGACGTTTGGTTACAGGTCTGCAGGGTCAGTCTAGTCAAGTCAGCATGCCAGGAGGTTGGAAGAACTTGCCCATGAGATTCAAGCTGAAGTAACGGACACTTCTTTTGAATGTCTTACTTCACAGAAAACAAGAAAAAAAAAAAAAAAAAAACTTTAAGAGTCCTTTGATCAAATTCCAAATCCTTTCACTGTACTTATTTCAGCTTCTAAAAGATATGTGCATTTCAGAAAGAAGTGTACCATGTGCATAAAGTAAATAGGAAATGTACGAACACAGGTATGATGTACGATCAGATTGTGGTCACTGATAAATTTTCTTAAGCGCCCATTTTAAAAACCCTTAAATCTATTGTCAGGAATCCATGTGTATTCTCTGTACTGAAATTAGGCCTTGTCTCCCGAGATGGCATTTATTCAGACTCAGATAATGGGATGATGGGGGTCACCCTCTAATGAATTTTATGAGAATAATAAAAACAAAAGGCATAACTTTTGTCATGCTCATGAAATATGCGTTTATCACGCTGAATGTTCATCGAAGTTCAGAATTATTTATTTTAGCTAGGTAAAATTTATTCTAGGCAGCCTCGTGCACTGCCAACATCAACAGCTTTTCTGACAGTTTGACATCCCAGGGGCTTGAGGTTGCTTTCATCCATTCAATGAGTTCTCTTTGCTAAAACATATGGAAACCTTATTGCTATCA
>CM059265.1:45112927-45147927 GCA_030347295.1 Setipinna tenuifilis
AGGTCTTCTATCTGGTGATATGGCGCCGTATAAATCATCGCGCTATGAGCTCAGAAAAGCAGTCAAACGGGCCAAAAAACGATACAGAGAGAAAGTGGAGTCGAATCTTAGTAACAACGACAGCAGAAGTGTATGGCAAGGTCTGAAGATGATCACAGATTATAAAAAGCCGCCTTTAACCATGGCCGGGGACGCAAATCTAGTCAACGATCTCAACGCATTCTATGCGCGCTTTGAGGTCAGTAACGAGAGCACAAACACGAACGCAAGTATCTGCAGCATTAATCACTGTGCTGGTGTTAAAGTTAATACACAGACCACCAGTCTTTGTCCTCTACTGCAAGTGTCTGAGCATGACGTTAGGAGGGTATTTAAGAGAGTGAACAGCAGAAAAGCAGCTGGGCCAGACGGTATTCCAGGAAGACTGTTAAAATCATGCGCTGATGAGCTTGCACCTGTTTTCACAACTATATTTAACCTCTCCTTAGCAAGTTCCACTGTTCCCAGTTGTTTTAAGAGATCAACCATCATACCTGTACCAAAGAAAGCCAACCCAAGCTGTATGAATGACTATCGTCCTATTGCTTTAACATCTGTTGTAATGAAGTGCTTTGAGAAGCTTGTTAAAAATATAATCTGCTCATCAGTCCCTGGCTCATTAGACCCCCTTCAGTTCGCCTATCGTGAAAATAGGAGCACCGATGATGCCATCTCATATGTCCTTCACTCCACACTCTCTCACCTGGATAAAGGGAAGGGTAACTATGCAAGGTTACTATTTATTGACTATAGCTCAGCATTTAACACCATTGTGCCCTCTAAGTTAGTCGCCAAGCTGCAAGATATTGGTCTTAGTCCTTCCCTTTGTGCATGGATTTTCAACCTATTATCCAATAGACCTCAAGCAGTAAAGATCGGTAGCTTTTCCTCAAGTTTGATCACCCTCAGCACTGGCGCGCCCCAAGGATGTGTTCTCAGTCCTCTGCTCTACTCCCTTTATACCTATGACTGCTCAGCCATTCACAGTTCCAACTGTATAGTGAAATTTGCTGATGATACAGTGGTGGTAGGTCTCATCTCCAACAACGATGAAACAGCCTACCTAAACGAAGTTGAGATGCTGTCATCATGGTGTGTGGAGAACAGCCTAGAGCTCAATGTCACCAAAACCAAAGAACTGGTGGTTGACTACTGTGTTGCCACTAAGGCAAAATGTGGAGACTTTTATTATGACATTGTTATAGGGCATTTATTATGCCGTATACATGTTCCAGGGTTTGGGCTTTCAGACTGTTGCTTCGTGTAGGTTTAAAAAAAATAACTAACAGAACGTGCACACATCAAACCCATCGGTTGTTCACACTAGAAGCAATGTCGTAAGTACATATTCATTGTCATATTATTAAGTTACTGTTAAAATATAGTTTAAAAAAGGGAAGAGTGTACACAGCTTAAAGATTTATGTACATGGATGTTTCATTAGACAAGCTTTATGTTAAAACGGTCAATTCCTTTGTTTGCTTTGTTACAGTTTTCACTCTGTCATGTAAAATGATGTTGGAATGATGTTGCAACTGAACATATCGCACAATATTTAGCTCGCCGTGACCTGGTGAGTGCAAGTTTGTATGAGTTTGATGATAAACCTGAAAATTATCGTGCTTGGCTGTCTTCATACAGAAATGCTACTCAAGGACTGGGTCTAACAGCTACTGAGGAATTGGACTTAATGACTCGGTGGCTTGGCAAAGAATCCAGCACCCAAGTGAAACGTCTCCGTTCAGTACACATAGCAAGTCCAGACATAGCACTCAGGAAAGCCTGGGAGCGTCTTCAGGAGTGCTACGCTGCACCAGAGGTAGTTGAAAAGGCTCTCTTCACTCGACTTGATAAATTCCCCAGAGTTTCAGCGAAGGAAAATCTAAAACTACGGGAGCTAGCGGATCTGCTGATGGAAGTGCAGTGTGCTAAGGAGGATGGCTACTTACCAGGTCTGTCCTACCTGGATACTACACGCGGCATTGAACCTATAGTATCCAAGCTGCCTTATAGACTTCAAGAAAAATGGATCTCAGTGGGTTCAAGGTATAAAGAAGAAAATGGAGGACGATTTCCACCTTTCGATTTTTTTACCAGGTTCATGTGCTATGAGGCCAAGAAAAGCAATGACCCCAGCTTTGCCTTTTTAAATGCTGCTGGATTGTCAGAGAAAGCTGAAAATCCCCATTTTAAGAGCGCCAAGAAACCTGTTGTAGTTCATAAGACCAATGTCTCTCCAGCAGAGTCAAGTACTTCCAGTGATCCAAATAAAAACTGCCCAATACATGCAAAGCCACATCCACTAAAGAAATGTAAAGCCTTTAGAGCCAAAACTCTTCAAGACAGGAAGGACTTTTTGAAAGAGTTAGGAATCTGTTTTAAGTGCTGTGGCTCAAATAGTCATATGGCGAAGGACTGCACCACGACAGTGAAATGTTCTGAGTGTGACAGCACCAAACATGTCTCAGCTATGCATCCAGGCCCTGCACCGCAAACCCCAGCTCCTGTCACCTCATCACAGAATGGCGGGGAGGGAGAAGAGGGTGACGACAGCAGGGAAGTTGTCAGCCCAAATTGCACTGAAGTGTGTGGGGCGGGACCGGTTGGGCGGTCATGTTCTAAGATATGCCTAGCTAAGGTGTACCAGAAGGGCCATCCAGATAAAGCCATCAAGGCATACATTGTTTTAGATGACCAAAGCAATCGGTCATTGGCGAAGTCCAGTTTCTTTGACCTGTTCAACATTCAGTGTGAGCCATATCCTTACCTACTGAAAACATGTTCCGGCACTGTGGAAACATTCGGCAGAAGGGCTTTAGAATTTATGGTTGAGGACCTCGATGGGAAGGTTACAATCCCTCTTCCCCCGCTTACTGAATGTAATGAGTTACCTGACAATCGGACTGAAATCCCCACACCGAACGCCGCTCTTCATCAGCCTCACCTCGCAAAGATAGCAGAACACATCCCAGAGTTGGACCCCAATGCTGAGATCCTCCTGCTGCTTGGTAGGGACATAATTAGAGTGCACAAGGTACGGGAGCAAATAAATGGCCCCCTAAATGCACCCTTTGCGCAGCGACTTGACCTAGGTTGGGTGCTAGTTGGAGAGGTCTGCCTAGGGAACACACACAAACCTAAGGTTGTCCTACAGGACAACAGTGTTTGATTGTCATCGGCCCTTGTTCCTCCAGCCATGCACAAGTTTTTTGCATGTTAAAGAAGAGTTTCATGGCAAAGAGCTTAGGAACAGTGTATCAGGGCCCACTTGGGCTAAAGAAGACAGGCTGGGTCAAAATGTATTTGACCGTACTGAACAGGACAACAAGCTGGCACCTTCAATTGAAGATGAGATTTTCTTGAACATCATGGACAAAGAAGTCTACAGAAATGATTCACATAGTTGGGTTGCTCCATTACCATTCAGGCAGCCTAGACAACGGTTGCCTAACAACCGTGAGCAAGTACTTAAACGGTTTGAGTCACTTCAACGCAACCTAAAGAGGAGGCCAGAAATGGAACAGCAATACGTGGCCTTCATGGGTAAACTGTTGGAAAATGACCATGCTGAGGTCGCACCAGCACTGAGGAAAGATGAAGAGTGCTGGTATTTACCAAGTTTTGCAGTATTTCACCCACAAAAACCAGGGCAAATCCGGGTGGTGTTTGATTCAAGTGCCCAACACTCCGGAATCTCCTTAAATAATGTGCTTTTGACTGGCCCAGATCTGAACAACTCCCTTCTGGGAGTACTCCTGCGGTTCCGAAAGGAAAAGGTTGCTGTCATGGCAGATATACAGCAAATGTTCTACTGTTTCCTTGTAGAGGAAAAGCACAGGAACTATCTGCGGTTCTTATGGTTCAAGGACAATGTCATGGATAACGAAGTCGTAGACTACAGAATGAAGGTCCATGTTTTTGGGAATAGCCCATCTCCGGCAGTGGCAATCTATGGGCTTAGAAGAGCCATCAGAGAGGGTCTGCAAAAACATGGCGCAGACACAGTCAACTTCGTCGAGCGTCACTTTTATGTTGATGATGGTCTTTGTTCTGTCCCAACTGACACTGAAGCCGTTGACTTGCTGCGTAGGACTCAGGCTTCACTTGCTGAGTCTAACCTCAGGCTCCACAAGTTTGCATCAAACAGTCAGTCTGTTTTGGAAGCCTTCCCAAGTGAGGACTGTGTGGCAGCTGGGAAAGATGTAGACCTCAGTGGAGATGAGTCACCCACCCAACGCAGCTTAGGTCTCCTGTGGGAGATAGCAAGTGACACATTCACTTTTTCTGTGTCAACTGACAGTAAGCCGTTTACCCGCCGTGGAATTCTCTCCATGGTGAACAGTGTTTTTGACCCTTTGGGTTTTCTGGCTCCGGTCACGATCCAAGGAAGAGCTCTTCTCAGAGAGCTGAATTGTGAGTCATCAGAGTGGGATACCCCATTACCTAAAGACAAATTAGGCAAGTGGGAGGCGTGGCGAAACTCACTTCAAGAGTTGAAGCACTTCCATATACCAAGGAGGTACACAAACATCTCTCTAACCATGGCTGAACGGGTGGAACTCTGTGTGTTTTGTGATGCTTCTACTAAGGCCATTGGTGCTGTAGCCTACTTGAAGACCATCCAAGAAGACATGGTAGACATTGGATTTGTCATGGGGAAGTCCAAACTTGCTCCTCAATCGGACCCAACCATACCGAGGCTTGAGCTGTGTGCAGCAGTCTTGGCTGTGGAAATGGCTGAGCTAATTCAGGATGAACTAGATTTGCAGTTGGATTCCACTAAGTACTACACAGACAGCAAAGTGGTCCTTGGATACATTTACAACGAGTCCAAACGGTTCTATGTATATGTCCACAATCGAGTCCAGCGCATCCGACAGTCCACAAATCCTGAACAGTGGAACTACGTACACACAGACGATAATCCAGCTGATCTTGCGTCAAGGTCTGTTTCAGCATCACACCTTACACAGACAATGTGGTTCAGTGGACCTACCTTTTTGCGTAAGCTCTCCGTTCAGCCAGAATCCTTTCAGTCATTCAGCTTAGTTTCACCAGAATCAGATGTAGAGGTTCGTCCAGATGTGAAGAGCTACATCACCCAGCTACATGGGAAAAGTCTCAGCATAGAGCGCTTTGAGAGGTTTTCCACCTTTCATACTCTTCAGAGAGCTGTAGTGTTCTTGATTCATGTTGCAAGATCCTTCAAGTCCACAAACACCATGAACAAGTGTAAGGGATGGCATCATTGTGATCTGCCTCACTCTCCGGATGAGCTCTCCCAAGCAAGAAAAGTCATCATCAGAGCTGTTCAGAGGAAAGCCTTCGAAAAAGAATTTGAAGCTCTGGAAAGAGGCAAGCCAGTTCCTCTAAACAGCTGCTTAGGTCATCTCAACCCTGTCTTGCAGAATGACCTCATCTGCCTCGGAGGCCGACTAAAGAACGCAGAGGTGGAGGTTGAGCTGAAGAGCCCTGTCATTCTCCCAAAGGGACAACATGTTTCCATGCTGCTCATCAGACACTATCATGCCCAAGTAAAGCACCAGGGCCGCCATTTAACAGAAGGCGCTGTGAGAGCTGCAGGACTCTGGATCCTGGGGGGTAAAAGGCTCATTAGCTCAACTCTTTACAAATGTGTCACCTGTCGCAGACTTAGAGGCCGAATGCAGGAGCAACAAATGGCAGATTTGCCACCAGAGCGTCTCAAGGTCTGCCCTCCCTTTACGTATGTGGGGCTGGATGTCTTTGGGCCATGGTACATCTCCACCAGACGTACAAGAGGGGCACAGCCTGACAGCAAGCGCTGGGCCATGCTGTTCTGTTGTATGAGCTCCAGGGCAGTTCACATTGAGGTGATTGCCTCAATGGATACTTCAAGCTGCATCAACGCCTTGAGACGTTTCTTTGCCATAAGAGGACCAACCAAACAACTAAGGTCAGATTGTGGCACGAATTTCATTGGGGCCTGCAGAGAACTCGGCATGAGTGCAGACCAACCAGATCCGACGGTGCAGAGGTATTTACACCAACAAGGATGTTCCTGGGTGTTTAACCCACCACATGCTTCGCATATGGGTGGGTCATGGGAACGTCTCATTGGAGTAGCACGAAGAGTCCTAGATTCTATGCTTCTTGAACACGGCACTCGCCTTACTCATGAAGTCTTGTGCACACTAATGGCAGAGGTGGCAGCAATTATGAATGCAAGACCACTAGTTCCAGTTTCAAATGACCCAGAGGATCCATTTATCCTCACACCGTCTATGCTTTTAACTCAAAAAGTCGGTGTTCCGCCTCCTCCAGGAGACTTCACAGATAGAGACCTCCTCACCAAGCAGTGGAGACAAGTACAAGCCTTGTCCAACCTGTTCTGGAGTCGTTGGAAACGAATGTACTTGTCTACTTTACAAAGCCGCAAGAAATGGACAAAGTCCCACCAAAACCTGCAAGAAGGAGACGTCGTCCTTCTCAAAGACAACCAAACTGTCCGCAACAGTTGGCCTTTGGCCACAGTCATGAAGACCTTTCCAGGCCAAGACAGGAGAGTCCGTAAGGTGGAATTGAAGACTACAGATCAAGGACATTCAAAGGTTTACCTTAGACCAGTGACAGAACTTGTTTTGCTTCTTAGTAAAGAATGATGTTTGTAGGTTAATTCATAGTTTGATTGGGTAGTGACCTCACAGAGGCCAGGCGGGGAGTGTGTTGCCACTAAGGCAAAATGTGGAGACTTTTATTATGACATTGTTATAGGGCATTTATTATGCCGTATACATGTTCCAGGGTTTGGGCTTTCAGACTGTTGCTTCGTGTAGGTTTAAAAAAAATAACTAACAGAACGTGCACACATCAAACCCATCGGTTGTTCACACTAGAAGCAATGTCGTAAGTACATATTCATTGTCATATTATTAAGTTACTGTTAAAATATAGTTTAAAAAAGGGAAGAGTGTACACAGCTTAAAGATTTATTTACATGGATGTTTCATTAGACAAGCTTTATGTTAAAACGGTCAATTCCTTTGTTTGCTTTGTTACAGTTTTCACTCTGTCATGTAAAATGATGTTGGAAGCCACAGTAAACAGCAAGTAAACTGCTCATTTCGACTTGTCATCATTTGCATCAGAGTTAGCTGGTTGTATAGCTACAGTTGCTACACTGCAGTGAGGACAACATAACTACCGAAGGGGGAAACAGCCAGACTACGCTAAATTAGAAATATATGGTGCCCCTGTGGAAAGGGTGAGCTGCTTCAACTATCTAGGAATTAACTCTGAGGATCTATCCTGGTCACCACAAGTCTCATCGATAGTGAAAAAGGCAAGACAGCGTCTGTACCACCTGAGGAGATTAAGGAAGTTCAAAATTCCATCTGAGATGCAGAGGTCATTTTACACTGCCACTATTGAATCTATAATTTCTGGAAACATCTCAACATGGTTTGGCAACTGCACGTCTCAGGATAAGCTCGCCCTGCATAGAGTTATACATTCTGCTGAAAAAATCACCAGGACTAGCCTACCAGGACTGCATGACATATATTCAAGAAGATCTAAGACTAGGGCAAAAAGAATAATGAAAGACATTCACCATCCCAGTTTCACTATGTTTGAAAAGCTGCCCTCTGGGAAACGTCTACGTTCAATAAAGTGCAGGACAGAAAGACTACGCAGGAGTTTCTTCCCTCAAGCCATACGCTTTTTAAATACTTAGGACACCTCTTTTATTTTTCTATTATTTATTATTTTTACACAAAGGGAGTAGTCACAGCACCCATTTCACTGTGTGTTGTGCCAGCACAAGAACACATGTGACAAATAAAATCCTGTTATCCTGTTATCCTGTTATCCTGTTAAGCCACTCTGCTTGGAAATAACTGCATACCAGGATGTGGTTTTATACGTGTACTCAGGTACGATACAGATGGTACATTAACACAGCAAGAGTGTGGTGTAGAGTTTTCTTGCATACATGCATACACACTGTACTTACATACGTAAATAGATACATACATACATACATAGTCAGAGTGGAGATGAGTTGGATGGAGAAGAGTAGTGTAGAGTAAAATAGAGATGAGATGGTACAGTAGAGTTCAGTGGAAGTGAGGTAAGTAGGTAGGGTAGAATAAAGTGGAACAGTGTAGAGTGAAGAGTAGAGATGCGTGGAGATGAGTGGAGGTGCGTGCAGGCAGGGCTGCAGCCCCTGTGGCCTCCCCGTCCTGCCACAGCACGTCCTCGGGGATGTGGCCTCCCCGTCCCGCCACAGCACGTCCTCGGGGACGTGGCCTCCCCGTCCCGCCACAGCACGTCCTCGGGGACGTGGCCTCCCCGTCCCGCCACAGCACGTCCTCGGGGACGTGGCCTCCCCGTCCCGCCACAGCACGTGCTCGGGGACGTGGCCTCCCCGTCCCGCCACAGCACGTGCTCGGGGATGTGGGCGGCAAACGCCAGCTAGCGTCCCGTCCAGCGCACCAGGACTGCGGTTCCCACACGCCTCACCTGCAGGCACGTCGCCATCGTCACCAGGGGCAAAAGGTCGTTGTCGTGACGATGCGCAGGCTGTCTGCGTCAGCGCTGCCACAGCTGCCATCGGTGAAGGCGAGTGAGAGGTTGTCCCGCACGCACACACACACACACACACACACACATGTAAGGGACAGCTGTGGCCTATTGGTTAGGGAGTTGATCCATGGTTGAAATGCCGTTGAGCAAAGCATCTTACCCCACACTGCTCCAGGGACTGTAACTGAAACCCTGTAAATACCTGTAAGTTGCTCTGGATAAGAGCCTCAGCTAAGTGTAGTGTAAGGGTAGTGTAATATAACATATTCCCCAATAACATGCTTCTCTGCAAAGGTCACACAATGAGTGCTCAGTTCCTAATGAGGAAGGTCGTTTTTAAGACCAAAAACATTGCCTTGACAATCTCTTGTTCATTTGCCAGATAGCAGCCACCAGCAACGCATGTTGATTACTAGGGACGTGGCTATTACAGGCAGATTTGTCAGTTCATAAGCCAGTCAAAATGGAGAGAAGTGCTGGTCAGGATGCTTTCTCTGCATGTTGAATAACGAAGCCTGAGGACACTATAATGGTGCCACTATACAGTAAATGGCAAAGTCTTTAAAACTTCCCCTTTCAGAGGATGTGGCAGGATGTAGGGTTGTGGTGAATAATGTGGTTTAACAGCTACGACAGACTAATCTACTGCATGGCAGACTAACCTACTGCATGACAGACTAAGCTACAGCATAACAAGTTTCATGGTCAGGTTAGTCTGTTATGCTGTAGGTTAGTTTGTTATGCTGTAGCTTAGTCTGTCATGCAGTAGGTTAGTCTGTCGTAGCTGTTAAACCACATTATTCATACCAATGCTGCATTTTTCTGGGGAAATTTGCGAACTAAAAAGGCCCCATGCATGAAGCCAAAAACAGACCAGGCTGAAAACCACAACTCTGCTACCCTCCTGTGCATCAGCCCCCTTTCCTGTTCCTGTCACATTGCTCAGGATTAAATGTGAGTGAATATGACCAAACGATAAAACTAAGCGTACTCAGAGCTCACACAGAGTAGTTGGGCTGGTTTTCTATTCTATATGGTGAGGGAGGGTGTGTGTGTGTGTGTGTGTGTGTGTGTGTGTGTGTGTGTGTGTGTGTGTGTGTGTGTAGCAGGGGCGTTTTTTGCAAACTCTTTGCTTAGATAAAGGTCCTGGGTAGACAGACTGCATTGCTGAGTATTCAGGTCACCTGTACAGCTTGTAGTACTGTATCTCCAACATCCATACACACATTCCTTTCTGATCATCCATACACAAGTGGAGCTGGTTTTGTATTTTGTATATAGTGAGGCTGTGTGTGTGTGTGTGTGTGTGTGTGGCAGGGGTGTTTTGTGACATGGGCAACGTGGGAGGCAGGAAAAGGTCAAAGCCATGAGCTGCTCAGTTTAGGAAAAACAGGAAGGAAGAGGAGACAAACAGGAAGGAAGGAGGAGGAGGCAAAACGAGCACAAGGTAAACCTTGAGACTTGACCCCTTGTATCCATGGCACAATGCAGCACGCACCACTGAAGATATTAAAGAAAGGGTCTTCAATAGCCTATGACGATTGTAGAGGGTATACTTTCCACAGGCAGGATGGGTGGAGAGACAGTGACAATATCCCACACAGGTAGCATGCAGATTCACTCTTGTTCACACCAAGAACTTTGATGATAACTGTACTGAACATGAGTAACAGTATTATATTACATGAGTGTTCAGACTGAAGAACAATATTATTATAATGTCATGATTCTCGCCATGAGTGTAACCCTTTAAGGTCCACACCAAGAAAAAAGCAATGGAAAAATTATTTTTTTGCATTTTTTAATTACTTAGGATAGCAATAACAAAAATCAATTGTTTTTCCAAAATCAGACCCTGCATTTTTTTAGATATAGGCCTCTACCAAACGGTTGAGACGTCTGTTCATAGTAAACGTATCAGATATCTTCATGCATACAAAAAATATTGAAAACAAGTCAAATAAACTGCTAATTTCTTTCAACAAATGAATAAAATTTGCCAATGCCATTAATGGCAACACTACAAATGTTTTTTGAAGGTTGTGCAACAGCACAAATGGCTTTTGACCTTTTTGCAACCGCACTAATGATTATGGTCAAGGGTGCAACAGCACTTCTCTTCTTTTATTATTTTTGATGGTATGTTGTGAAGCATCCCTGTTTTGCATTCAGACACAGGAATACATTGCATTTCTGGCATTTCCATCTCGATACTCCCTTTGGACAGAGGGTGCACCTCCCCCGCTTGTCAGAGTGATGCGGCCAATGCCCACAGTTGTCATATCGCACATCTGGTTGTGGCTGTGAGGGTCTTGGGGTGTTTGATTTTTTCTGAGATGGCATGCGTGGTGGAGAGGACGATGGTGGTCGGCCAACTTTGGATGGTGGCTTGTTGACTTGTGCCAAAGTGTGGGCGACTGCCAGACGGAACCTTTTGAGAGGCTGCGGTGTTTCGTTCAGGAGGCCGCAGTCCCTCTTGTAGATGAGCCAGGCATTTGAGATACACAGGTCAAGAATGTATCCAAAAAGGGGAAAGTACCATCGCCTTGATTTGACTGGGGTCTTGTACATGTGCACCAGCATGTCAGAGAGATCAATGCCTCCCATATGCTGGTTGTAGGCAGGGATGAGTGATGGGCACGGGACGGCAATCTTTGCGTTGGCCTCTTTGCTCCACCGTTTGACAGAGGAAAGGGGTGCGATCCCACAGGCATTGCTAAGCAGGTTAACACATTTATTGTCAAACCATTTCACTGCTAACAGCCCTTCAACAGACCGGTAGTCAAAAGCTCCACGTCCTTCCTTCATCAGCTCTTTGTCCGTCTTCAAGGTTGCTCCACCCATGCGGTTTGGTCGGACAGTGCCAATGCACCTGACACCCAGGTTTTCATGCAGGTTCTGGATCAAGTCAAAACTGGTGAAGTAGTTGTCACAGTAGACAACTGAAAGACGTGGCAGTGTTATAGTTTTGCACAACGTTGTCACCAGTTTGGCCCCTAGACGCAGCGCCTCCTCCTGCTCAGTTAGAGTAATGTTGAAGAACGTGGACGCACCCTGATACAGCAGCAGGTCATGAATGATGCCAGATGAACTGGCCCTGCAGAACAACTTAAAGCCCCACTTGTCTGGCTTATTGGCAATGTACTGGCGGAGAGAGCCAGCTCTTGTGCCTTTATATGCTACCATGACCTCATCCACACTGTGCTGGTAAGTGGATGGGATCAGAAGACACTGTTGACGAAGCATATCAAAAAGGGGGCGAATTTTGTAAAACCGGTCTGGACTGCCACTGCACTGCTGATTATCATTGAAGTGAAGGAACCGGCGTAACAGCTTGAATCTTCTCCTTGGCATTATATCAGCTATCACACTGAACCGTGATTCATGGTGCCAATAGTCATCCATGGCTGGAAAGTTAAAAACTCCCATGAAAAGTAACATAGACAGGAACTTTTCAATCTCTTCAGGGCTGGTCTTGATTGGATCACCCAGTTCCTGGGCAGAGTAGAGATTGGTGTGCCGAGAGATATGTTCAATCATCTCATCAGTGAAGAGTGTTTTGAAATACTGAAACGGTGTCTTTATGGCATCGGGGGGGTTAAAACTTGAGCCTGGAACCTGGAATGCCTCAATGTCTTCGTAACGCCACAGTCTTCTTGCGCCTTCCTTTGTACGTGGGGGTGATTTAGGGTCAGGCTTGTCCCCTAGCTCTGCCAAAGAAACTGTTTTGAGGGAGTTTTTCCCCTTTTTCCTCTTCTTGGATGGTGGTTTAGAGGATGAGCTCGTTGAGGCAATGACCTCCTCATCCATAGAATCGAAAGAAGTGTCCCCACTATCATCTGCTGGTATGGGCAGATAATCTGGATCATTCGTAGGGTCATCATCACTAAGATCTGCGTCTGAATCCTGGGGATTTTCAGGCACAAGGGCCAGAAAAGTGCGTGGTCGTGCACCATAGAATGTTTTGGTGTCCATCTATCATGTGTAAAGCAGAAAGAAAATGATTTATATGACAAACCATGTGCTATTAGTCATATGGTAATACACAAACATGTCTATTTGTTACTATGAAGTTAATAGTAAAACCAGTACTAGTATTAATTCTACTAATTTGTTCTTGGTATTTACCATACATAGTACACATAGAATGCGTTAGACATTGTGAAAAATCATATTGCTAAAACATTTTCCATCAAATATGCAAGTGAATAACAGTAAACATATAATATTAGTGACAGGGAATCTTCATATGTTCTTTTTTTTTTTTTTTTAAATCATTGTCTTCGCATCACTACCTTTACTTCTACAATTGAACTGTTAGCATGTCAAAACATGTTTTTAGACCGCACAAAAATATACTTATAGAATTATTCAAACATGTATGTGATGAAATGTCATTAAATGTAATAATTTTGATAATAATGTAGGATCAGAAGATTTGTATTTCCTTGTAAATAGCTAATTGTACTGACATTAACTAGCGTCTCTACCGTTAGCATTAAATGACATTTCAACCATTTGGTAGAGCACGTTTTTTAAAAATTATTTTACTCTTATAAGACTTATTTTTGCAGCATTAAGTTGCATAATTCTATTTAATAACACCTCTGAAATGATAATGTGTCAAAAAAAAATTCTTACCTTTGAAAATTCTGCTAAAATCTGTCCTCATGTGATGATGCAATTTTTTCGGTTTCACTTCCTGTTTGAAGGAATGCTGACAAAGCATATTGCTGAAAGACACAGCGCCTTCCGGGGATTTTTTTTAGCATAGCACAACTAAACCAAGTGGCAGAGATGGCTCATTCAGGTTGAGTTAAGATGAATACATTTTTCAATGAGATATTGTGACTCAAAGTGTGGTCGACCAAATGGTTGCGCAGAACCAAGGAACTAATATCATGTGGTGTGCCATAACCTGTAAGTCTCCCTGTGACGGGCCACCTTCATTCCCTTTAGATGTCCTCATCTCATCTGCCTTTTCCTTTTTTGTGTTCCTTTTAAAGGAAATCTCTCTAATACTACTGCAACTAATACTACTGGCACCTGGCACTATTACTACTACTACTACTACTACTACTATTACTACTATGACTAATACTATTACTAATATTACTGCTACTACTAATAGTGCTACTACTACTATCACTACCAATACTACTACTAATAGGCCTACTGCTACTACTACTACTACTACTATCACTACCAATACTAATACTAATACTAATACTAATAGGCCTACTACTACTACTATCACTACCAATACTAATACTAATACTAATACTACTACTGCTGCTGCTAGTAATACTAATAACTAGACTGCAGAAAATGTATCACTTAATTCAGTGATAAATGGCTTTTCTCTACACCCGTCATGGTTCAGAGAAGAGATTCAGAGCACTTGTGAAAAAATGGCTTTTCTGTAATTTAGTGAAAAAAATTATTTTCTCCCTCCAGGCCCAGCAGAGCATTATGACATCATCAGCCTGAGAGTTCTACCGTGCATTTCAATGGGACAAGATATCACCCGAAAAACCAGAATATCGAACGAAGGACAAGGGGTACCATAATCATTCAAGTCATCGATGCACCTCCAGATCGAGCTTAATGTTTCAGTGTTGGAACAGCGTCTCTATCTCTAAAACCCCAGGACTAGTAGTTCGGCAAAGAACTAGAATAATGTAATAATAATAATAATAATAATAATAATAATATATATGTATTTATTACAGGCTCAAGACCCACAAGGGAACACATTACAGACATCAATCATACAATACAATTCACAAAAGTATAAACATATTAAAAATAAAAATAAAATAAAATAAAAATAAAAATACAAAAGAAAGAAGAAGCTAATGAAGTAACTCATCCCAGTACTCCCAGATAATAGACAAGTACCTAACTGAGCTACGGCTTGGATCTACTAATTGTGCAATTAGCTTATTTGTAGAACAGTCCAGCCTGCCCATAAATTTAAAAGTGAGATTTCTCAGCAGTGCCATAAATGTAGTCAGACCTAGTTTACAGAACAACCCGCTCGCTCTAGTACTCCTTGGTTTCTTCAGGAGGATCCTGAGACAGTCATTGTAAGCTACTTTCAGCTTGAGCAAGCTCTCCTTCTTGTATCTAGTCCAAAGTGGAGCTGTGTAAAGAGGGGAGCAATAAGTTCTAAATAAATTGACTTTGACATCTGTAGTGCAGTGATGGAATTTTCTGACCAATATATTTGCTTGGACATATAGCACTCTCCTCTGTCTGCTCATGTCAGCATCATCCTCCAGTGTATCAGTTAGGATGTGGCCTAAGTATTTTGTGGCATTAGCTACTCCCAGCTCCACTCCAGATAAATAGAAGGGGGGGAACTTGATATTTAAATCCTCCTTAGTCTTACATATCATAACTACACTCTTCTTTGCATTATATTTAATGTCAAATTCTATTCCATAGTCAGTGCAGATATAAATAACAGATTATAAATTACAGATATAATAATAATAATAATAAACACCACTTAAGAACAACAATAAGTGTGCTCTTTTCAAGTACGTTTAACAATTATTATTATTATTATTTCTCTGTCCCTCATCACTGTATCCCCCTTTTTCAGTCTCTTTCTCCTTTCTCTTGTCTTTCCATCCAGCCCTCTCTCCCTCATATCACATTCTAGCCACTCCTCTCCTCCCCTATCCTCACCTCCTTATCCTCTTCCCTACCTTCTCCTCTGCTCCTCTCCTGACCTTTTCCTTTTTTCCCTACTCTCTGCTCTCCTCTTCTCCCCTCCCTTCCCCTCTCCTCTCCTCTTCTCATCTCCTCTCCTCTCCGTTCTTTCCCTCTCCCCTCCCCTCTCTGATCTCCTGACTTTTAGTCTAGTCCTTTCTCTCTCTCTCTCTCTCTCTGTCTCTCTCCCTCTGTCTCTCTCTCTCCATCTCCACTTCCATAGCAGACTACTCTGCCCCTTTAAGCTGCCTCCTTCTTCTCCCATCTTTTCCCCAATCTCTTACTTTCACCTCACCTTTTCCTTTCCTCTCCATCTTCTGTCCATGTGTCTTATATTGTAAGTATCTAGTGTGTGTGTGTGTGTGTGTGTGTGTGTAAACTGATCCCAGTTTGGTTGTTTGCATTGTAAGTTGTAGCAATGTGATGTGGTAAAATGGAACTATCAGGGGGAAAGGCTGAGTCAGTCATAGAAACACTCCATCTTGTGGACAGACCTGGTACTACAATTGAAACATATGTCAAACACTGAATTTTATTGAAAAGACACTGTTTACTTACAATTTAGGTCATGTAGAATTAACATTGTGTACATTGTATTTACGGTGTTTTTTTGGGACATATAAAGCAACCTTAAACTTCCCAGCCTTACATGAAAAGAGACTCAATAAAATATCCTACTGCCTGGAAATTCCTGTTCCTGTTGTTTTGGGACAAATGTGACAGAGTGTCTATCCATTTGCAATGCCTAGAGTCAAATTGCATGAAAAAATAATGTAGATGGATGTCACTGATAACACAATTTGGCAGTAAAATGATAATTTGGTTGTAAAATGACTGCTTGTCTCAGGGAATCTGCAAATGGGGAAAAACTTAGTTGAGTGTTGTACAGGGTTGCCACCACACAGGGGCAGCACCGAGTCAGACCTGAGAGGCGCTATAAGGAACCTCACTTAATTAGTGGACGCTTCTATCCAACCCTACTTACAACTGAGGGAAATAACCCAGCCCTTGCAAACATGACAGATTACCGTAAATCATAAGAGATTACAGTCAAACATGACAGATTACAGTCAAGGATAAAAGATTACAAAGTAAGTGCAAGTGCTGCAAGTTCATAGTGCATAGGTGTGAGTGAATGGCCTGTCTGCCTGTAGAGTTAGGATATTAGGCACTCTCAGAAGAGAAGCCTTCTTAAGAGCTTCACTAGAGGGGAGATCACCCTTCTCTTGCAGCACCACTGGGGAGCCACAGGTTATTTAGAAAGCCCTGACATACGCACATCCTTCTGTGGCAAGAACTTTGTGTGATTTACTACATTTTGTCCTATTTTACAGTCATTTCTATTTTACATGGAAGCTATTGTAAATGGAATAGAATGTGGTTTCATTTTCATTCAATGGTTTGCGCCAACTTGTGAGGTAGTGTGGGGCTCATATTCACAAAGAATCCTAAGGCTAAGAGTAGCTCATAGTTTTTTTTCGTAATTTCTTAATTTTTCCTAGAATTCTCCCTTGGCAAAATAAAAGTTATTCACAAAGCATCTTAGGCTCCTAAGGTTAAAAAAAAAATGGTTAAGAGGAGGGAATAGGACTTTTTTTCAAAGTGTCCTAAACAGAGAAGATGGCGGAGAGACAGAGAGGAAGGAGAGATAATGTCCATGTATTAAACAACAGTGATTTAATAACACGCTACCAGCTTAATCATGCAGGGTTAATGTTGGTGGTCATAAGGCACAGCTCTTCTGTCCAGTGCTGCTTTATCATTCTTTTTTTTCTCCATTTCGTTTGTTGTTTTGGTCAGTCTGCCAAATCAAACCTCTTTTCACAAGGAGGCCAGCAATCACTGTAATTGCTGGCAGCTGGGTCTGTGTCCAGAGTCTGTGTCCACCATTAATATCCAATAGATTAAGAAGTAAAATTACCATGGCCATGGCCAGTAAACATAACTATAAACAAATCAATATAATAATCGGCATGTGAATGAAGTAGGTTTAAACATTTGAAAGCTGTGTAACAATTAATGTCATTTTGCTGACATTCATCATCATGACATAAAATCATTTTCATGATTATACATTTCGTAATACAGTTCTGTGATTGGTTCATTTCATTGTCCATTCATTACTAGGAGTGTATTTGTTCTTTCCTTTTTTGTAATAACCAATTACAGCTTTTCGAAGACTGCATCACGCCAAGCAATGAGGTCAACCACACCTCCTCACAAAGATAAACATTTCTGTCCCCACCTTGCTCAGACTTGCTCGCAGAGACATTCTAAATTACTCTTTGTGAATACAGGCCCTGCTGGCTGAAAATGTAGTAACTGTCTGCCTGTGTGAATGACTGTCTGTGTGTCTGTATGCCTGTGTGTTAATGACTGTCTGTGTGTCTGTTTGCCTGTCTGTGTGTGAATGACTGTCTGTGTGTCTGTTTGCCTGTCTGTGTGTGAATGACTGTCTGTGTGTCTGTATGACTGTCTGTGTGTGTATGACTGTCTGTATGACTGTCTGTGTGTGAATGACTGTCTGTATGACTGTCTGTGTGTCTGTATGACTGTCCGTGTGTCTGTATCACTGTCTGTGTGTGTATGACTGTCTGTATGACTGTCTGTGTGTGTATGACTGCCTGTATGACTGTCTGTGTGTGAATGACTGTCTGTGTGTGTATGACTGCCTGTATGACTGTCTGTGTGTCTGTATGACTGCCGTGTGTCTGTATGACTGTCTGTGTGTGTATGCCTGTCTGTGTGTGTATGCCTGTCTGTGTGTGTGTATGTCTGTCTCTGTGTGTATACCTGTCTGTGTGTGTGTGTATGCCTGTCTGTGTGTATACCTGTCTGTGTGTGTATGCCTGTCTGTGTGTGTGTATGCCTGTCTGTCTGTGTGTATGTGTGTATGTGTGTATGTCTGTCTCTGTGTGTATACCTGTCTGTGTGTGTATACCTGTCTGTGTGTCTGTATGCCTGTCTGTGTGTGTATGCCTGTCTGTGTGTCTGTATGACTGTGTGTATGCCTGTCTGTCTGTCTGTATGCCTGTCTGTCTGTGTGTATGCCTGTCTGTCTGTCTGTATGCCTGTCTGTGTGTGTCTGTATACCTGTCTGTGTGTATGCCTGTCTGTGTGTATGCCTGTCTGTGTGTCTGTATGCCTGTCTGTCTGTGTGTATACCTGTCTGTGTGTCTGCCTGTCTGTGTGTGTGTGTATGCCTGTCTGTGTGTGTGTATGCCTGTCTGTGTGTCTGTATGCCGGTCTGTGTGTCTGTATGCCTGTCTGTGTGTGTATACCTGTCTGTGTGTCTGTATGCCTGTCTGTGTGTGTATGCCTGTCTGTCTGTGTGTATGCCTGTCTGTGTTAGGTGGAGGGTATTGTGAAGGACATGCGGATGCACATATCCCTCTGGGAGGGGAACCAGTCGCGGAAGAAGCAGGTGAACCAGTGGAACCATGGGTAGTGGGACTCCGGCTGCCGGGTGGCCCCCGCCTTGATTATGTGCAGCGCCGCCCCACTGGCGGGGTACGGAGTAACATCAGTGTAACCCCTGCACAGTAAATAAAAACACATAAACAAACACCCCGGCACAGTAAACAACAACACATAAACAAACACCTCTGCACAGTAAACAACAACAACACATAAACAAACACCCCGGCACAGTAAACAACACATAAACAAACATAAAAGCTGAACATGATGATTGTATCAATCATGGATTTGTCTGTTGATGTTTTTTTCAAATTAATTAGCTGTTTGATCTATACAAAGTGGAAACATGCTGAGTTTTAGTGAGATGAAAAGGATGATGGAAAGATTATTAAAAGTTAAGGAAGATGGATACAAAAGGAAAAGAAAAAAACATATAGATTAATTGCTGCAGGCCTGCCCCAGGCTGCCTGGGTTCCTCCCAAACTCCAGACTGCAGCAGCCCTATCTGTGGTGGTCCTGACACACATCTATAGGAGATGCAGCCCTATCTGTGGTGGTCCTGAGTGTATCTATAGGAGATGCAGCACTATCTGTGGTGGTCCTGAGTGTATCTATAGGAGATGCAGGCCTATCTGTGGTGGTCCTGATACACATCTATAGGAGATGCAGGCCAATGTTGGTTCTAGGTTCTAAAAAGGTTCTGATCCGAAGTTATTACCCCTGGGCTGAGCATGGCTTTTTAAACCCTAGGTTTTGGGTTTGCCAGTAAGAACAATGCAGGTTACAGATAGTTACTAGATGCTCAATGACAGCTGTGAGAACTCTGCTGTCAATCAAAGCTATGAGAACCCTGACACTGATGCTGGCTGGTGTGTGTGTGTGTGTCCTCACCATATCTTGTCCATGGCCTGTGCGTGTGTGTGTGTGTGTGTGTGTGTGTACATATGGCCCCTCACCGTATCTTGTCCATGGCGGTCTGCGTGTCGATGAGGCCCAGCACGGTGATGGTGATGGACACGTTGCTGCGCTGCATGGCCAGCTCGTGCTGCAGCGTGCCGAAGAAGCCGCCCAGCGCAAACTTGGTGGAGGCGTAAGGCGCCGCAAACGGAGTGGTCATCTTACCTAGGAGACGCCACGGAGACGCCACGAAGAAGCCACGGAGACCGGAGAGGGAGAGAGAGAGAGGGAGAGGGAGAGGGAGGGAGGGAGAGAGAGAGGGAGAGAGAGAGAGAGAGAGAGGGAGAGGGACCAATTAGACCCTCTGGCCTAAAGGATATTTCTCTGTGATCTGTCGCCTTGGTTACTAGGTTCCCTTTTGCGAGAGTTACGCAGCACACTTGTAAAGAAAGTTTTCACACCAGAGAGGGATTCTAAGTTACAACCTATTACAACAACAACAGCAACAACAACATAGAACCATTCGATGTCTGTGAAGATTCTCATTCATCCAGGTCATGTTAGTCAAATTAGCTGTTGTAAGCAACTGGACTTTCTGTTAGTACGTTTTTGAATGAAAGGTGAAAAGTCTTCATGCTACTAAAAAGAAGTCAAGTTGCTTACAACTTAGCTCATGTGAAGAACCATCCGATGGGACCTTTAACTAACTCTGTTAGCACATACTCCACTCCAGCAGGATAACTGAAATGTGGAAACTAATGCTGCTCTGGTGTAGGACATTTAATGCAACCACACACACAACTCCAGTGACTGACGCTGCACTGTGGGCCTTTGGCAGACAAGGCAGGGGCACATGAGGGAGGGGATCAGCACCGCATGAGGGCCGCATGAGGGCCGCGTCTGGGTGAAACCAGAGCCAGTGTTGGCTAAACTCCACAGCTCCATCATAATGGCCTTATATCTCCACCCCACTCACCCAGGAGGGACGACACCACCACGATAGCCCCCCCACCTCACCCAAGAGACCCCCACCTCCACTCACGACACCACCATGATGGCTTTAGACCCCCCACACACACACACACTCACCCAGGAGAGACGACCCCCACACACACAGACACTCACCCAGGAGGGACGACCCCCACACACACACACTCACCCAGGAGGGACGACCCCCACACACACACACTCACCCAGGAGAGACGACCCCCACACACACAGACACTCACCCAGGAGAGACGACCCCCACACACACAGACACTCACCCAGGAGGGACGACCCCCACACACAGACACTCACCCAGGAGGGACGACACCACCATGATGGCTTCAGATCCCCCCACACACACACACACTCACCCAGGAGAGACGACCCCCACACACACAGACACTCACCCAGGAGGGACGACACCACCACGATGGCGTCAGACCCCCCCCCACCCACCCACCCACACACACACTCAGCCAGGAGAGATGACCCCCACACACACACACACTCACCCAGGAGGGACGACACCACCACGATGGCTCCCGAGCTCTTCTCCAGCATGGGGAGTGCAGCAGCGGCCATCTGCACATAACTGACGAAGTTTATCTGCAAACACAGACCAGCAAGACCCACCTCACGTTTAACACACAGCCACACCATGACAGACATATATATATATAATACACCAGTGACCAGGGAGGTCAACTGTGCATCAGTTTTCCTTCTGTAGGTGGCTTTGGATAAAAGCGTCAGCTAAGTGTAATGTAATGTAATGCATCAGCACAATGACAAAATGTTCATTTTGGAAATCAAAGCAACGTGGAAATACAGAATTGTTTACAAACATTGCAATATGTAGGTGGTGTTAAACCTATTAAACAGTGTTAAACAGGTACACATTTACTGCTTTAATAATCACCACCATCGCTGTGCTGTGTTTGTAGGTAGAGTCTTAATATTGTGACGATAGATGATGCTGTGGAGGTTTTGCTTACAGACCAGAGGTCGTCTGTACCTGCATAAGTGTCCTGACATACTCAACGTCACCGTCCCACAACCCGTAGGGGCTGTTTCCAATGTGGTTTAGAATCAGGTAGTCCAGGCCGCCTGCAGGGAGCACAGACGTCAAAGGGTTATCTCCGGTCCAAACACTGAATTTGGTGCGGGAATAAGTACTGGTGGGCTCAACGGAATAAACAAAAACAGTACAGGTGTCCAGGTGCACCTGGAGATAGTTTTAACAAACTTTAACCTTTAACCTTTGTGCCGTCATGGCTGGGGGTCAGCCAGTGCCTAATGGTTAAGAAGTTGGTCTTGGTGTCAGAAGGTTGCAGGCTCAACTCAGACCCTTATCAGTGGGAAGAACCTGTGTGGACACCCGGCACCTTCATCCATGAAGTGCCCCTGAGCAAGTAACCAATACCCTGTACCCCAAGGTGGAAAGTAACAAATTACATTTACTCAAGTTACTGTACTTGAGTAGTTATTATGAGTACTTTGTAATTTTCTAAGTAGTTTTTGAAATAGGTAATTTTTACTTGAGTACATTTTAAGCCAAGTATTTTACTTCACTACATCGGAAGCCACCCACATTACTGAGTAAAATAATATTGATAGGGGAAAAAAATAAAAGCGGGGAAAAAAATCTGCCTGAACTGAAAGGAAATGTCATTGTTTCACACAATCTGGATCAAGGCGTTCTTTACTTTTATTGTAGTGCTGCGAGTGACCAAACATAGAGTGCACATTACAGTATACCTCTCAACCAACAGATTGTGACCGTCCTTGTGTCTGTTGTGGAACACAGAAGTAAGAGCACCATGTTACTGAGCTCAGTTACAGCTAAAGGTTGATTAAAACTACTTGTGCTGGATTTGGTTTATGACTCATCCTTTTTACATCAAATAATTGAAAGTAACTAGGTAACTTTTACTCAAGGTACATTTGAAATGAAGTAATTTTTTTACTTTTACTCGAGTACATTTTCAGATGGGTACTTTTACTTGAGTAGGATTTAAGCAAAGTAAAGATACTTTTAGTTCATTACGATTTTTCAGTACTTTTTCCACCTCTGACTGTACCTACAGTAAGTAACTGTAGGTCACTTTGGATGAAAGCACCAGCTAAGCGTAATGTAACATTGTGTCTGTGCTGTGTGTTCTGGACCATATGACCGAACATAGAGTGCACATTATATACCTCTATACCAACAGATTGTGACCATCCTTGTGTGTGTTGTGGAACACAGAAGTGACATCATGTCTGTGTGTGTGTGTGTGTTGTGGAACACAGAAGTGACATCATGTCTGTGTGTGTGTGTGTGTGTTGTGGAACACAGAAGTGACATCATGTCTGTGTGTGTGTGTGTGTTCTCACCCAGGAGCTCCACCGCCTGCGTGAGCACCCTCTCTGGGTCCGTCGGGATCGACATGTCGCCCGTCACGTACATCGCCTTCTGGGCGCCCAGCTCAACACAGCGCTCCACCACCTGTCAGGACAGGTGAGCAGCCAGGTAAACAGCAGGGAGCGGCAGCAACCATTCAGGTAAACAGGTAAACCTGTCAACAGCATGTATTTAACAAGTACATATGTGTGGCAAACAGAACAGTTACCCAACTGTTAAGGTCCCATAACGGCAACCATCTGAGTTGAGACCACCTCACATGTACTTAAGCAGAGGCCTTAGCCACATGATACATGAACTCAAAGCTGCAGTGTTTGGGGTTAACATGTTTGGCTTCAGCTTCTGCTGGAGGCTCTGCTGTGAAATAAATGGGCATGTAGCAGGTAGCAGGTGTAGCCTTCTGCTGGAGGTTCTGCTGTGAAATAAATGGGCATGTAGCAGGTAGCAGGTGTAGCCTTCTGCTGGAGGCTCTGCTGTGAAATAAATGGGCGTGTAGCAGGTAGCAGGTGTAGCCTTCTGCTGGAGGCTCTGCTGTGAAATGAATGGGCATGTAGCATGTAGCAGGTGTAGCTTGTCAGTGTGTGACACAGGCATCTGCTCGGGACCCTCACGCCACTACAGGGCCCACAAGGGCTGACCTTAAACTCTACTTTGCACTTTGAGCTACTGAGCTACATCTTGTAGGAATTGTGCTATACAAATACAGTTTATTATTATTATTATTATTATAGTGGCAATAGAGTTTTGGCAATAGAGTTTTTTAGGAAAAGTAAGGATTATTTGCTCGGGGCCCCTGGAGGACTCTAAACTTACATGTCTCAGACACACGCTCATTAGTAGTAATGACTAACAGTCTCTCTGTGTGTACAGCCATACAAAAGCTACGACAAAAGTGTTTATCAGTTTGGTGAGAAAATGAGTGTGTGAGTGTAACAGTCAGTGTAGGTTTTGTTGCTTCCACTTGCACTCAGCTTTTCACATTTCTGATAGAATAGGGTTGAATACTGACCTCTAGTGGTAGGACTGCTTGGCTCTCTCACAGTTTTGGATATTGAGCCAGCGGTAAATTCTATACAAACAGCACTTAGAAGTAATTAATTAGTCATGCTTGAGTGAACGTTCTAAATCAACAATGATTTGTAGAGATTATGTCTGCCTCTTTGTAAATGTTATCAGTGTACTTTGTGTTGTTTTTGATTTGAGTGCATTTTGTCAAGGTTTTTGAGATCCCACCTGAATAGCTTATATTCCATCTCTCCCCATACTAGCACTGCCTGTATGCCTGAACCTGTGCAGCCTGCAGAATCCCAACTTTCTTTAGTTTGTGCCAGGTTAATAAAACTGCTGCATGGTCCCTTGTCTCCTCGTCATTTGGTTGAAAAACACAACGAAGACATTTGACGGGTTACACGAGTACACTTGTAAGTGTATTTCTGTGTAAGTATGTCTGTGAGTGTGCACATGGGAATGTATCTGTGAGTGTGAGAGTATATCTGTGAGCATGTGAGTATATTAGTGAGTGTGATTGTGAATGTGTGAGTATATCTGTGAGTGTGTGAGTATATCTGGGAGTGTGTGAGTATCTGTGAGTGTGAGTGTGTGAGTATATCTGTGAGTGTGAGTGTGAGTGTATCTTGAGTGTGAGTGTGTCTGAGTGTGTGTGCGTGTCCATACTGACTTTCTTTAGGGAGTTCTCGCTGCGGGCGGTGATGACCAGCTGGGCCCCCAGGCGGGCGTAGTGGTAGGCCATCTGCTCCCCGATACCCATGCTGGCCCCCGTCACCAGCACCTTGGCACCCCGCACACTCTCTACAACACACACACACACACACACACACACACGCACACACGCACACACGCACACACACGCACGCACATGCTCACACACACGCACACATGCACGCACGCATGCACGCACGCACACACACGCATGCACGCACATGAAATACCATCTTACGACAATAATTATTACTTATGCATGTTGTATAGTATAGCTTCCTACACAGGAAGCACATGCTTGGTAGAGATCCAACATCCAACAGCACATACCTTAATGTGTTACAGAGTTTCCGTAACCCTAGTAACCTCACTATCAACACCTTTATTGGCACACTCAGGGTCCAAATGATAAAGCACACATACAGTACTTCATACACATGCCACGTAGCAAAGAAAGGAAATAAAACTTTTTTGTGACATGGATGCCACTGACTGGTCAAAAAATTATTAATTCAGAGACCCCCATTGCCCAGCACACACAACATACTTGCAGCAGCGACGCCCCGACCTGAGAGAGCTGGTGTGTGGAGCACATGTGCACGCGCCTCCCATAGGACAGCAGCCAAGGCCAGAGGGGTTTATGACCCGTCCGATAAAGCAATTAGCGTCAGATAACGCCTCAGCATTGGGGCAGCGCTAACGCAGTTCCAGCAGTTATCTCCAGTGCTGATAGGGTCACTGCACTACACTCTACACTACACTACACACCACACCACACCACACCACACTACACTACACTACACAACACTACACTACACACTACACTACACACTACACTATACTACACACTGCACTACACTACACACCACACTACACTATACTACACTACACACTACACTACACCACACTACACTATACTACACTACACACTACACTACACTACACCACACACTACACTACACTACACCACACACTACACTACACACTACACACTACACTACACTACACACTACACTACACTACACTACACACCACACTACACACCACACTACACCACACTACACTACACCACACACTACACTACACTACACTACACTACACCACACACTACACACCCACCACACACCCACCACCCTACACTACACTACACACCACACACCCACTACACTACACTACACCACACTACACACCCACTACACCACACTACATCACACCCACTACACCACACACCCACTACACTACACACCACACCCACTACACCACACCACACACCACACCACACCACACTACAGCACACACCCACTACACCACACCACACACCACACCACACCACACCACACTACAGCACACACCCACTACACTACACTACACTACACACCACCACACCACACACCCACTACACTACACTACACCACACCACACACCACACCACACTACACTACACTACACTACACACACCCACTACACTACACTACACTACACCACACTACACTACACCACACTACACTACACACCCACTACACTACACTACACTACACCACACACCACCACACTACACTACACCACACACTACACTACACTACACTACACCACACCCACTACACTACACTACACCACACACCACTACACTACACTACACACTACCACACCACACACCCACTACACTACACACCACACTACACTACACTACACACTACCACACCACACACCCACTACACTACACACCACACTACACTACACTACACACTACCACACCACACACCCACTACACTACACACCACACTACACTACACCACACCCACTACACTACACTACACTACACAGTGCAGGTAGAGGCCACAGGGTTCACAGGTGCCACTCACGCACATGTGAGGGGCACGAGGCGATGGCTTGGTGACTGGGACTGGGATGAGTTACTGGGACATACCCGAGGAATGTGCGGGACCTCTGGGAACAGGAAGAACACCCACCCCCATAGCCCACGGCAACAGCACCCACCCCCATAGCCCACGGCAACAGCTGATATTCGCCCATCACCACCCCCATAGCCCACGGCAACAGCACCCACCCCCATAGCCCACGGCAACAGCTGATATTCGCCCATCACCATCTCCAGTGCTGCACGCGGTCCCTTTAGGTTTGTGCAATTACTGGTGTCACACACACCACACCTCATGTACACACGTACATGTTTACTTCAGTACTTACATCTTTTTTCTGTGATTTAAACTATTGTGTATAGCCTAACTATATTCATTTAATCAGTGCTTTAGTTTGTACGTGTCTGTAAGATACCTTGATACAAGACTACATTTCATGTCATTCATTCAGCACATTTTATTACACTGGTGATGTTTTTACGTGAATATAACGTATAAACAACCAACTAGTCTTGACTGAATGGGTGATCTACAAGAGTTGTACTTGAACTAGCATGACATGCCACTGTGGAGCTATGACAGTTGTTTGTAAACTAGCCTGACATACCATTGTCCGTGATGCAACACCATGGTCGTGACAAAGAGCAAAAACACAGCAGGTGAATTGAGCTCCGGCAAACACATTTGGCATTGCTGAACACATAAAAACCCATTGGAATTTGACAGGTAAGTGCTTAATGTTTTAACTCTTAAATCACGTTTCTACAAAGGTAATTCTGTATAAACATAACTGGGGTTGTCTAATGGCCTTTTGAAGGCCCAGTGCGCTCCTCGCACCACTCTTTCCCCTGTGCATGTGTCTCATGTCTTTCTAATGTTTTCTAATCACATTTGTCCTACACCAGGACAACTTGTACTTTTACATGTGCATTTCCACAGCAGCATTGCAGGTTGGTATGTTGACAAAGCAGTACACTCCCCTGTCGTTCCCTGCTGCAGGCGGCCTGTGGCCATGCACTGGGCTGTGCTGACATGTCGACTGTGCACTACTGTTCCCTCTCCTGGCGCTCACACTTACCCGGGTCGAACGTGTCCCTCCATACGTACGCCGTCACCACCGCAGCGAGTACAGCAAGCTTCACTTTCAGGCTCATGGCTGTAATGGCATAACTCCACTCCGCTCCGCTCTGTCACGCCGCACCTGCCTGTGTGTGTCTCCAGGTGGCCTCACTGAACCTGCAGGGCTGGGGTGGGGTGGGGTGGGGGGAGGTGCGCACTCGACGTGTTGTAACACGCCTGGAGGGCGGCCAGAAGAAGCGATGGCATTGGCTCGTGGGGCGCGTCATGAACTACAGGCCCGGGCGAAGAAGGGTGACGGCAGGTGATAACGCAGTGGACCCTGGCCTCTGCACAAGCCACAGACCCACAGCTGCACTCACACTGCAGTCCATATGCTATCTGTACAGTTACAACACATGCTTTGCTCTGTGTAGAGATCGTGTTCATTTTACAGATATCTACATTAGGATGCATATTAAAGTTTCTCTTTCCATCTTTATGAGTTCTTTTTTTTCTCTTGCAATTATTCCCAATGATCATTTTAAAGGCTTAACAGAGTGACCGTTACAATTACAAATGCTGAGTTGTATGCTCAGCTGTGCATTTTGTGATTAAAAAAAAAAAAAAAAAAACAGCCATCACCAGTGCAAAAAATATTGTCTTTATTTTACTTAATGGTAGCATTGTTACACAAACAGAATGGGTCATTTGACACTCCTTGACGTAGCCTACTGAAAAAGTTAACTTTGGTAAGAAGCGGCGAGAATGAAGTGGACACGTGACAGGTGACACGTGTGTCTCTGAGGTGTGGGACAGGTGTACGTCTCTCAGGTGTGGGGCAGGTGTACGTCTCTGGCAGCCAGCAAGACAGCACAATAATAAACACAAACACACAGGAGCTAAAGAAATGTTTTTACAATCAAGCCCAGCACACAGACTGCTAGTCATAAAAATGCCAATCAAAGAAAACAATAAAGGCCTGTCCTGGCCACCTCTGCTTAAACAGCCAAGGGGAAAAAAAACAAAAAAAACAAAACAAAAATGTCCCCAAATTTAGGCTTTAGTTGTACTTGTTTAGAATGAGACAATAGCTGTTTAACAACTTAAGAGTTTTTTTTCCGAAATGAAAAAAAAAAAAAAAGCTGTGTGCTTAAAAAGACGAAAAAAAACAACATGTACAGACCTTGATGTTATAATTATAAAAACGGCCACTGACACAGAGGGGGCAGGTACTGTAGGACACACGTCTGCCTTAGGCGTGACCCAAGGACCCGGTCTCACGGTGGGAGCTCTTGCTTCTCCTTACACCCAGAGTTTAGCTACTACTCCTGGGGGGTACTACTGCAGGTCGGGGGGTGAATGAGTCCAGATACAGTAGGTTAACTCATGAAGGGGTGGAAAACCTCCCAATGTACTCATAAGGTCTCCATGAGGAAGCCGAGGCCATAGGAGGGCTACCACTTGTGTGGAGTTAACATACCCAGACACATTAAACTGTCATCCATAAATCAGCTTTACCCAAAGTGACTTTAGTGAACCAACTACAGAAGCAGGCCCCCTGGAACGAGGGGTGAAGTGGAAGTGGTGGCAGACCCCACCTGGTGTTCTGCTGGTCAGTCCTGATCACGACCATCCAATGCAGCTTACTAAATGACTAAACTTGTAGGCGACTAACCCCGCATTCCGGAATACCCCCCCACCCTTCCCCTGCTTGACAACCAATACAGGAACTGTACAAAGTTGCTACCCGATAAGAACGCTGGTTCAGGCTTTAGCCAGCTGCTTCCTCCAGGGGGCACTAGTGAGTCTGCAGGGTCGTCTGACGCTAACGTTGGAGACCTTTAGCACGCAGCCGTCATCTCGGAGTGGATCAATGGGGTTTCCACAGTCCGCAGCTCTGATGTTTTTTGGGGAAGAGGAGGAGTTATTCTGCCTAGGGATTGGCCGTTCCCAGTCCCCCAATCACAGACCACCACAATAAGTGCAGCCGGCAGGGCTGCTGGTCTCCTACGCGCTTGTGCTTGTGAAAGTACCAGCGTCTGCACTGCAGAGTCACGGGCCCCTCCGGGGAGGAAGAGTTTGGCAAAGAGCCGATTCAGGGCCAGCTGTGGGCCACATCAGGGCCAGAGCCGCCCCGTCCTCAGCTCCCAGCAGGCTAGAGCCTGCCCCAGCACCTTGGCACTAGTGCAAACACTCCACCACACCATCAGACAGACAGGCAGAGGGACGGACAGACAGACAGACGGACAGGCAAACAGGCATAGGGACAGACAGAGACAGGTGTGCATGCAGAACCAATGCATCCAGAAGAAACACAAACAGCTTGGCATGACCAAGGTGAGCGACATTTCACCAGTCATATCGCTGCCGAGCACACGTGAAGCCCCACCACACAGGAGCATCCAGATTAAAAAACAGAGCGTGTGCCCTAAACATCAGGAGGAGGAGACAAAGGAAAAATAAAGCAAGGAAGAAGACAAGGAGGAGCAGACAGAGGAGCATTAGACAAAGTACAGGGGCCTGTACAGGACACACAGTGCCTGACTGACACCAGCTCACGGGTGTCATTGGGCCACGTCAGGGCCACATCAGGGCCACGTCAGGGCCACATCAGGGCACACAGGCTGTCAAGGCTGTTCTGTCTGTCTGTCTGTCTGCCTATGAAAATCCACCTTTTCAACGTGGTGTTAAAAACATGAGACGCCTGGGTTGCCCTCGGCAGATACACCGAAAGCAGAACTACAGGGCTCATTGCACCCAGGAGGAGGATACGGTTCACCTGTTGTCGCTGTGGCTGCCATTTACAAAACAAAACAAATGTTAAATACTTCCTTAACAAATTGCAACACATTCTAATTATATTTGTATGTTAGTTTGATTCGGCAGTCTTAAGTTTAAATAACAGAACTCCAAACAGGGGTGCCTGTTGCAAGGCCTGAAGTCAGGCATCTGTCTATCTAACCCAAGGTCCGCCTGCTAGCATGTTGCTAAGCTTATTCGGCCGGCCCAGGGCATGTACAAGGGGACAGGAGAAGCCAAGAGCCAAGAATTAAAGTGCATTTGCTACAAGTATATGGGGCCAAATCGTTATTCCACAACAAAGCCACAGGCTATCCAACCCCTCAGAAAGAAACAAAAAATGAATTACCGTAATAATTTCAAGCATATTTGTTTGCAATATTTACAAAAAAACACAGGGAAACAAAGAAATAGTTTTAACCAGAGTGCAAACAGACGAGGCAGAGCCACGACAGGAGCGCGGGTCGCGGCGTGTAGCTAAGCTAACACAGAGGCCAATGAGAGAAAAGACATGGACCACATGCACTAATACAATGTACAAGACCCCCACCCTTCCCAGCGGGGACACAGCCACGCCAAACTTTTTACATAACATCACGTTTAACAGATGCTTTCGTCCAAAGCAATTTACAATTGAGGACCAGCGACATCTGAAGCAGAACGTCAGTGCTCCTAGTCCAATTTTGCACTCTTGGAGCACTTTAAACAAAAATTCTTGAACGACAATCCATCATCAAAAGCCATAAATTAAACTTTATCAGTACAATAATGGGTATCACTGCTTTGCTTTTCATGTAATGTCGTTTCTGCTGCCTACTTATTGTGCATAAGGTTCTGCTGATTTTTTTTTCGTTGAAAAGAAGGAAACTAAATCTACTTCTTCAAAGTGTACGAGTGGTAATGGTGGTGTGGGGGACAGCAGAGCCAGCCTGCTGTTGGAACACATTTCAGAGGCGTTTAGTAACTAGCTAAACCATGTGCTTCTTTAAAGGGGGCCAAGGGCGTTACCTATGGGGTCAAGGGCATTAGCTAGGGGGCCAAGGGCGTTACCTATGGGGCCAAGGGTGCTAGCTAGGGGGCCAAGGGCGTTACCTATGGGGCCAAGGGCGTTAACTAGGGGGCCAAGGGCATTAGCTAGGGGGGCAAGGGCATTAGCTAGGGGCCAAGGGTGCTAGCTAGGGGCCCAAGGGCGTTAGCTACGAGGCTGGGGCTTAGCTTCAGCTTTACCCACAAGCTCGTTAGCCGTATTTTGATGAAGGACAAGAGACTAAAACAGTGGCTATTCTATGGAGCCTGTTTGTACTGGTTAAAAGTGCGTTGCGTTCAGATGATTCGAGAAGAAATTACTCTTGGGAGCCCTGTAGCCTCTCTTCTAAGCCATTTGTACAGGCATGCTACATAGACACACACTAGGAACATGATTTTGTTTTTAAACAAAGAATTTATCATTCATTTTCAAGGTTTTCACGGCAAATTCACAGATATCAGGGCCACCTTCATCCCTGTCATACACTATCCTGGAAAAAAAATATTCCCCATATATGTGGGGGTCCTTTAGGACAAAGAAGTGATTTTGTTACATTTTGTTTGTTTTCTTACTATCTGACTAAATTGAGAAAATTCTGTGTAAAATGAGCTTTGGGTATGTCAAAAATGTTTGCTGAGGAGCAAAACTATGCTAGACGGTTGCATTCTGAACTTTATTGTTTTTACAAGTAGTACCTTTGCGGGAGTTTCCGGTCCACTGCAAGGGACAGCCTACATAAACAGTCTTTTTAATAAATGACCTGTATACATACAGGGTCAAGGGAAGTGTGGAGCTACTTGTTGTGGAGCTTTTTTAATCGTTTATACATGACGATGTCTTCAAGCTTCTTCTGTGCCCTGATCACTAGCATGGAGAACCTTTTTGATCAACAATAAAAAATAATTATGGCCCAGAATGCAACAGGCTAGCCTAGTTTTACTCCTCAGCAAACATCGTTATGATGTTTTAACATACCAAAGTTCATCTTACACCAAACGTCTCCCTTAAGTGCACTGCATGGAACGTTGGTTTTGCTCAGTGGGCAGTAAGTGGAAGGGGAGCGTAGCTCTGATGTGAGAGGAAGCGGCGGGACTTCTAGAGAGCGACGGGACTACTAGAGAGCGACGGGACTACTAGAGAGCGAACCCCTTTAGCTCTGGATCAGACATTATTTACATCCCCTGTAGTCTCCATCGCTGCTCCCTAACTCCCCGGTTACAGGAGCCAGGGGATGTGCTAATGCAGGACTATTGGTCAGTCTCCTCCCCGGTAACAGTAGCTAGGGGATGTGGTAATGTGGGACTATTGGTCAGTGGAAATCTGGAAAGGGTGTAATAAAACCCCCATATCCATGGCAACACCTGCAAGACGAGTCACAGTGTAACCATAGACCCGGCAAACAGCCCAGCCGTCACGCAGGAATGTCACGACTGTAAAGCGCTGCATGCCGCTGGGTGGCTGGGGTTACAGCTGAAGCCCCGCCCACTCAGCACGCATTACTTCCTGCCGGCTGGCCCAGGCTCAGATGCAGACTCACTAGTGTGACATGTCTGACTGCAGTTTAGCTTCATCTGCACAGTCACTGTGTGTAGTCTAACAGCCCGCATGTGCGTCCAGTGCTGTTACACTGTGACAATATAAGACTGTTGAGATCTGAATGCAAGGTTCATATGATCATATTTCTTTTTCTCTGCTGTAGTTGACACCTGCAAAAAGGTGCACAAATATATGACTAATCGTTGTGAACAAAAATCAAACAGGGTGATCAGTCATTTCGTACCCTGCCCAAAATAATTAGCAAAAACCGAACATACACATTGGTAGAAATATCTTTTGAAATACATACACAAACCACAAATTTGACCTACTCAAAGCACAAACTCATATTGAACGAACACAAGTATTCACACAGTTGGGGTGTTCCCCAATGCACTACTCGTGGGCACGAAGCACTCTTCTCCAAAGCTTGGTTTTAGTCTGTGCGGGTCCCTGCATGTGGGTGGATGCTAACTTGAAGCCGGTTACGCTACGCTGGAGAACACGATTACAGCTGACGGACAGGTGGGGGCGCTATGGAACTGTGGAGCGAGTTTGAGTCGTCATAAATACATTTTTTTTTATTTTCATACATTGTTGTTGTTGTTGTTGTTGTTGTTGTTGTGATTTGTCTTCACTGGCCTTAGGTGGTCTTGACAAGGTCGTAGACGTGGATGTGGAAGTCGTCGTCGTATTTGATGTAGTAGACGGAGGGCTTGGCGGGCACCTGGTAGATGACCAGGCCCGTCCGCTTCACGCCCTTGTCAGTGACGTACTCCACCTGCTTCCCCACCAGGCTCTCCGTCTCCTCACCCGGCTTCCTGTCCGCAGGCAGCAGGTGCTTGTTCTCTGCACACAGGAGTGGAGAGAGAGAGAGGAGGAGGGAGAGAAAAGGAGGGAGGGAGAGAGAGAGAGGAGGAGGGAGAGAAAAGGAGGGAGATAGAGAGAGAGGGAGATGGAGGGAGAGAGGGAGAAAGGGGGAGAGAGGGAGGAAAATGGAGGGAGATAGAGGGAGAGAGGGAGAAAGAGGGAGAGAAGGAGAGGAAGATGGAGGGAGAGAGGGAGATAGAGGTAGAGAGGGAGATAGAGGTAGAGAGGGAGATGGACGGAGAGAGGGAGATAGAGGTAGAGAGGGAGATGGAGGGAGAGAGAGGAGGAGGGAGAGAGAGGAGAAAGAGGGAGAGAGAGGAGAAAGAGGGAGAGGGAGATAGAGAGAGGAAGATGGAGGGAGAGAGGAAGATGGAGGGAGAGAGGGAGATAGAGGGAGAGAGGGAGAAAGAGGGAGAGAGGGGGAGAGAGAAAGGGAGACAGGGAGGAAGACAGAGGGAGAGAGGGAGGGAAATAGACAGGAAGACAGAGAGAGAGAGACAGGGAGATAGAGAGGTAGAGAGAGCAAGGAAGATACAGGGAGAGAAGGAGGGAGGGAGGGAGGGAGAGAGAGGGGGGGGGAGTAGGGGCAGAGTTGGAGAGGTGGAAACAAAGATGGAAAGAGAAAGAGACAGACAGAAAAAGAGAGAATGAGTTAGCAGGGTATTTAGGAGGTGAATATTGGAGAGAAAGTAAAAAAAACGAAGTACATAACAGATGGTGTAAGATAGAGAAAAGGAGGGAGAGAGAATATGAGAGAGAAAGTAAGAGAGAAAGAAGGAGGCAGGGAGAAGGGCTAAGGATAGTTCAAAATGTAGACTCTTAAGCTGTCTCTCACACAAAGCCTAGCTTATTTCTACATGCTCAGTTCATCCATGTGTGTGCGTGCGTGTGTGTACGTGTGTGTGTGTGTGCGTCTGTGTGTACGTGTGAATTCCATCTCCAAAAAACTCCCATCTGTATTCCCGGTCTTGCTGAGGCTTACTCCCAGCCAGCAGGGGGAGCTCTGGCCTACTCCCAGCCTGACAGACACTGCTTCTCTTCCACCAGTCTGGTATACTCACTTTACCCCTTTCAAACC
>CM059265.1:45152927-45155427 GCA_030347295.1 Setipinna tenuifilis
ATGTCTGCACACACAGTACAGGAGCTAACTGCACTAGCACACACAGTACAGGAGCTAACTATGCTAGCACACACAGTACAGGAGCTAACTGCACTAGCACACACAGTACAGGAGGTAACTGCACTAGCACACAAAGTACAGGAGCTAACTGCACTAGCACACACAGTACAGGAGCTAACTATGCTAGCAGACACAGTACAGGAGCTAACTATGCTAGCAGACACAGTACAGGAGCTAACTGCGCTAGCAGACACAGTACAGGAGCTAACTGCACCAGCACACAAAGTACAGGAGCTAACTGCACTAGCACACACAATACAGGAGCTAACTATGCTAGCACACACAGTACAGGAGCTAACTATGCTAGCAGACACAGTACAGGAGCTAACTATGCTAGCACACACAGTACAGGAGCTAACTACGCTAGCACACACAGTACAGTAGCTAACTACGCTAGCAGACACAGCACAGTAGCTAACTGCGCTAGCACACATAGCACAGTAGCTAACTGCGCTAGCACACATAGTACAGGAGCAAACTGCACCAGCACACACAGTATAGTACAGGAGCTAACTGCACTAGCACACACAGTACAGGAGCTAACTATGCTAGCAGACACAGTACAGTAGCTAACTATGCTAGCACACACAGCACAGGAGCTAACTATGCTAGCACGCACAGCACAGGAGCTAACTATGCTAGCACACACAGTACAGTAGCTAACTATGCTAGCACACGCAGTACAGGAGCTAACTATGCTAGCACACACAGTACAGGAGCTAACTGCATTAGCACACATAGTACAGGAGCTAACTGCACCAGCACACACAGTACAGTACAGTAGCTAACTGCACCAGCACACACAGTACAGTACAGGTGCTAAACAAGCACAATGTGCAGACATACCCACAGCCATTAAAAGGAAGTCCTTGCACTCTCACATACCCTGCTCACACATAGCAGGGAGTTAAATAAGACAGCATCACAGCTGCAGGCCTAGATGAGTTTCAAACAGCACCACACACTCACACACTGCCACTGGCAACAGGACCAGACCAACTTGTTTTGCCTCCTCATACACACTAGCCTGCTCACTTCCACACACACACAGACGCACATATTTTCAGGTGCACACACACACACAAACACACACAATCAGAGACACACACGCTCACGCTATTATACACACACACAGCCTCACCTCTACACACATACACACATACACATACACACATACACACGTACACACACACACATCCACACGTACACACACAACCTCACCTCTACATATACACACACACACACACACACACTACCAGAGACACACACTCTCACACTATCATACACACACACCCTCACCTCTACACACACACACACCATCAAGCATGGACACACACCATCATACACATACACACACACACACACACACACACACACACCATCAGGCACGGACACACACGATCATACACACACACACACACACACACACACACACACACGCAGCCTCACCTCTACACACACTCACAGCCTTTCAGATATACCCACCCACCCACACCCACACACACACACACACACACACACACACACACACACACTGTAGACACATGCTTTGTGTTGGAAGCTGGATGCTGCACTGATCTACCCACCATGTGAAACATGACACTACAAGGGTCCCCCAAAAACCCTCTACAAGGGTCCCCCAAAAACAGCCCTCTGCTACTGTCACCCCCTTCAGGGAGGACAGTACAGGCATAATCAGCAATACATCAGCCACAATATACCAGTCATAACAACACTAAAACAACCATGCGAAACTATGAATACACTTTCATCGCGTACAGTACTTCTACTGTAGGGCAGAGTAATGGATCAATGAAGGTTTGAGGAAAGTTGTGCAGGGCATCCTAAACATACGGTCCCAGATAACAGGTAAGATGTGCACCATCCCCCCTCACCTGCTTCAGGTAAGATATACTCCATCCCCCCCTCACCATCCTAAACATACTGCCCCAGATAAGATGCACATGCTCACCCCGCTCACCCCACTCCACCCCCCCAGCCACCCACCCCACCGCCAACACACACACACACACACACACACACACACACACACACACACACACACCTGCTTCAGTTACAAAGTCATATACAGCCCCCTCTAACCCCGCCCCAGGCAAGATGTGCACATACCCCATCCCCCCTCACCTGCTTTAGGTAAGATATACTCCACCCCCCCCTCACCTGCTTCAGGTAAAATATGCTCCACCCCCCCTCACCTGCTTCAGGTTAGATATACTCCACCCCCCCTCACCTGCTTCAGGTTAGATGTGAACACACCCCATCCCCCGCTCACCTGCTTCAGGTAAGATGCGCAGGTCCCCCTCCTTGTAGTCGTCCCACAGCTGGTACATGTAGAGCACGGGGTCCTTCTCGTAGGTGATGTAGTACCAGTTGGTCATGATGGGGGCGCGCGAGAGCACCATGCCCCTCCACTCGTTCT
>CM059265.1:45162927-45182927 GCA_030347295.1 Setipinna tenuifilis
CAGCTCACTACCAAACCTTGCCCCGTGCTATTCAGAGAATCTGTTTTACGTTCTCCAGATGTTGTGTTTTTGTTTTGCCAGTCCATGCACATGCTTAATTCCATTTTTTTGCCATATTAACATGCTGAATTATTATCTATCCATCTGTCTATCCATCCATCCATCCCTCCACCCCTCCATCGATCCATCCCTCCATCGCGTTACAGCATCTCTCTACTATCTTACTCACCCACTTTCTCGTTGAGGACCTGCAGGTTGGACACGCGGTCGTCCTTGAAGAGCTCTATGCCGTAGACGCAGTCGAAGCCGTCGTACTTGACCATGAAGAGCGAGGAGTTGACGCTGAGGCGGTCGAGCACCGTGCCCTTCCACTTGGTCAGGGCGCCCTTCTCTCGCCAGCTGTGCTGGATGCGCTTGCCCAGCAGGCTGCTGGGGTCTGGGGACACCAGGCCGTCACTCAGCTCCCCACTGCTACGCTTCCTGGGGAGAGGAGACACAGGAGGAGCAGGAGGAGGAGGATGAGGAGGTGGTGGGAGAGGAGAAGAAGGAGGAGGAGGAGGAGGATGAGGATGTGGTGGGAGAGGAGAAGGAGGAGGAGGAGGAGGTGGTGGTGGGAGGGTGGTGGGAGAGGGAGCGGAGGAGGAGGAGGATGAGGAGGTGGGGGGAGAGGAGAAGGAGGAGGAGGAGGATGAGGAGGTGGTGGTGGGAGAGGGAGCGGAGGATGAGGAGGAGGATGAAGAGGTGGTGGGAGAGGAGAAGGAGGAGGAGGAGGAGGAGGAGGAGGTGGTGGGGGGGGGGGTGGGAGAGGGAGCGGAGGATGAGGAGGAGGATGAGGAGGTGGTGGGAGAGGAGAAGGAGGAAGAGGAGGAGGAGGAGGAGGAGGTGGTGGTGGGGGGGTGGTGGAAGAGGGAGCGGAGGATGAGGAGGAGGATGAGGAGGTGGTGGGGGGGGTGGTGGGAGAGGGAGCGGAGGATGAGGAGGAGGTGGTGGGAGAGGAGGATGAGGAGGTGGTGGGAGAGGAGAAGGAGGAAGAAGAGGAGGAGGAGGAGGAGGTGGTGGTGGGGGGGTGGTGGAAGAGGGAGCGGAGGATGAGGAGGAGGAGGAGGAGGTGGTGGGGGGGGTGGTGGGAGAGGGAGCGGAGGATGAGGAGGAGGTGGTGGGAGAGGAGGAGGAGGAGGTGGTGGGAGAGGAGGAGGAGGAGGTGGTGGGAGAGGGAGATGAGGATGAGGAGGAGGAGGAGGTGGTGGTGGGAGAGGAGAAGGAGGAGGAGGAGGAGGTGGTGGTGGTGGGGGTGGTGGTGGGAGCGTAGAAATGAGGTGAAGAAGAGCAGTGACACGGTGGAGAAGGAAGAGAAGAAAAACGGTGGAGGTATAAGAGAAGGAAAGAAGGAAGAGGAGGAGAAGGAGGAAATAATGAGTGGGGAACAGGGAGGAAGAAAAAATACGAGAGGTGAGATAAGACCAGTGTAATCCAGTGTATGTAGGGAGGCACATGAGTGGATAGTGGAAGAGAAGGAGACAGCGATGGAAGGGGAGAAAGGAGAGGAGGAACAGGCAAGGGAGAGAGAGGGGGAATCAAAGGCAGCAGAGAGGAGTAATAAAGGAGTAAACAGATGAAGAAGTTGAGGAAGGGGAGACAGAGGACATATCCATAAATTTAAAAAAGGAATGGCTGAATCACTGAGGAAAAATTACAAGACAAGACAGGAGAGAGTTTCACTACTGTTTCCCTAAAGACTGATAATTCTGAGTTGGGGCCCACAGATGCATAATAAAACACAGATGAGCGTTTTAAGATGAATCCTGCCTCAAGGCCTGTGACATGCTGGACGTATGCATGCTCTACCATCTGTGCATAAGGCACACTAAGCAAAATATATCTGCCTTTGTGGCCCGTGATGTAATGGTCATATAAACAACACCAGATTTAATCACAGGCTAACTCACTGATCACATAAACATTGCTAAGGCATTTCTGACACTGCTCTGCATGATCAGCTGGCGGGTAAGGTTTAGCACCACACTGTACCATACTTCATTAGTTCAACTGGACATCAGTAGTTGGTGATGAGACCGGGTTCCTCATATGCAGATGTGAAAGAAGATTGGCCACCAAGGTGGTCAACATGTGTCCCAAAGCTAATACAATGCGCATTCATTCAGTCAATACAGCAATGATATAACAACATCACGAAGGCTAACACTGGAGAAATGCGAAACTGCGACTCACCTCCCCCTTTTTTTGGACATTTTTCCATCAATTCAAAACCTATAGAGGGAAACAAAGAGTTTTTAGACAGCAGTCCACGTTGGGATTTAGTAATAAAACATCAAAGCAACTTGAGGTGGTGGCATTTAGTGATTGCTGCAATTTGTACAGCCAGCACCTTGTATCTCTTGGCTGCCGTTAAGCGCCTTCTACTATCCGAACTGATTAATTATTTGACGAAACTGGAGCAATTTTGGGCCAAACAGCACCGAAGCCTTTTACAATGCGCCACGGAAAAAACACGACATAATCTACACGACATTTACGGCAGTGTGATGAATAGCAAACTGAGACGTGAAACAGTTAGCTAGTTAGCTGGGGAGATCCAGGCTATCTGGAGCCTGGCAGCGAGAGTACTGCGGAATAGTGCTGTCACTATTGCGCTGAATGCTTCCACTAGCCACGCTGGCTAACGTTGCATTACTATTGTTCCTGACTGGTGGTGGTAGTGCATAGCTAACCCTGTCTGGTTAATGTCAACAACAGCACTATTTATGTAACCGCTTGTCGTGGCATGGTCCTTTTCGCGGATTTTAAAATGACACGTTTATGTTCCATTTCTACGTGTCTACATGATTTCTACTTGATTCTTCTAATGTAGTGACATCCGTATGTTGCGGCATTTTGTGGCTAGCTAGCCCTTTTCCAGAAATGAAGGTGTCTTGCATGCCTGCGAACTAGGGTGTAGCAGACTACTATCTTACCCGAGACATCGATTTTAGCTTTATTTGTTTCTCACCATTTCACTGACACTACACTAAACGCTTACTGCTATTTTTGTAAAAAGAAACCATTCTTTCATGATTGCAGGGCAACAGTAAACGTCATCGACAACCAGCACATTGCAGCCGTATTGTGTCAATTCCAGACATAAAACAACTAACCTAACGCAGCTAATGCTGTCCTTGCATTTGTAGTGGCATGCGCAACAGGCAAAACCGTAATTTAAAAAAGATTTAGGGTTGACTGATCATTATTTCATGTATACTCCAACTATTAAACATGAAATCTTAGCATAATAAAATTTACCTGGCTAATATTTTCATGTCTAAGGTGCACTTCCCCCTGCAAAGAATTGTCTACCTCATGGACCGTGTAGGCTTCGAGACGTAATGAAGGAAATATCGGAGAGCTTCTAAAGAGGGAGATTCCAATCTTCGCGTGAAAAGGCGTAACGCCCCTTAGTCCTGTCAGAGGAGACCAAATGCTAATTTGTGCGAATGGAACTCTATGTGGAAAATGCTAAGCTACACTGAACTAACTTCTGTTTTTTGAAAACAAAAGATATTACAGAAACTTGACCGACCCGCGATGATTCTTATAGTCTTTTCCATAAACTAGGAAATTCTTAAAAGTAATGATGCAAGACATAGAGTATACTTTCT
Source organism: Setipinna tenuifilis (assembly GCA_030347295.1). Classification (NCBI taxonomy): domain Eukaryota; kingdom Metazoa; phylum Chordata; class Actinopteri; order Clupeiformes; family Engraulidae; genus Setipinna; species Setipinna tenuifilis. Next base: position 45,166,581 of record CM059265.1, read on the forward strand.
TTCTGTCATCATGCAAAGCAAATAGACGACCTACATATCAGTTTGGCATATTTATACAGAACAATAACATGATTATAATACTACAAGATTTCAGTTTAAACGGTATAAGAACAGCTTACACAAGCTAACAAAGTTAGCCGTTACATTTTTTTCAGTGGGAAAACGGCTAAGATTGCCATCTCATCTCCCCTTAACTAAGAACATCTCTGAAACATTAAAGAGACATAATAACTACAAGTTCCAGAGCACTTTAACAACCCGAATAACTGTGCGGTTTGCCATCTTTTCGCAAGTCGTGATGGGAAACGTAGTGTATGATGTATCAGTCGCTGTATTTAAAGCAACAGTCGAAGGATGTGTGAACTTCAAAGAATGCTTTTTTTTTTTTTTTTGCTTTTTTCCTTTCTGACGTGTTTTACTACATAAGTACGGTTTTTACAACGCTGTTACAAATGCTGAATGCCCCCTCGGGAAAACTAGCAAAATGATCTTTCCACGAGACGTATTATCTGCGTCAGTCCTGTTGTGTCAACACGCCTACATTTCCCAGGACCTCGCGTGGTGTTCGGGTGTAAAATGCAAAAGGGGGAAGAAAGGTCATAGAGTGTATAAAGTCTCCTGGAATTTGCTGAAGAATTTCCTTTCTTTTGATCGTCTGCTCGGCGTACTGCAAAACAACCATTTAAAAAAACAAGACTACATTAAAAATCAATTTAAATGTTTTTTTTCATATATATAAATGATACAACTATGTCTATATATCAAATTCCATTAAATGCTGTGCCGCCATGCCAAGTATTATTTACCATGCTATTTAAAGGAGTGATCTCCAGTACCATTCAGTATGCACAATCATTGCAGTTCATTTGAAATAAAAGTAACACAGGCTACAGCTCCTACTAGCCCATATGCCAGGTACTTCCTCAGACACCAGTTGGACTTCCTTGTGACTCACCGACACACCCCGCCAGACGGAGCCATAAAATGATACTCACCCGCAGCTTTTCCAGCGATCCGTGGTCGAGACGAGTCAGCCAGGAGTACATCTGGACCCAATCAGGTTATAATTAGGCCCTGTATCTGCCTGTTCTTAAACAGTGCAACCCGCATCTTTCCAATGTGACAACACATAGGTTACCAACAGAGTAATGGTTAGCAGTGTGAGGACATTACTTACTTACTATCCACACTGGGCCCTGTGTAGCGATGTCTTTGTGATGGCCCGTTTTAGTTTGCCATTGCTGATACCAGACACCATACCATCAGAAGGCCATTTGCCAGTAGTGTGTAGCTTTCGCCACAAGGTGGCAGGCACGACCCACTGTTGAAGCGGACGTGTCTGGGCCCGAGTTGTGTGCGGCGGGGGCTGCCCACCGCGCTGCTCTCCCAGAACAAGCGGAGCACTTTCAGCTTCAGCCTGCTATTCCACAGGTCCTGTTCTAATCCATCAGCACACTAATGAGATTAATGAGCTTGGCTAATTAATTAACTCTCGATTAATTAACTAATCAACAACGGCCATGACATATTATAATAACAATAATAATTATAATAATAATAATTACACAAAAACTACAAAATGCTGTTTCAATGAATTACTAGTGCATGTGTTCTCATGACATTGTGTGAATGATGTGATTGAATATAGATAAATTATGTAAATATAATGGGATGATGAATGTTGATTTGTTAAATGAATAAAAATGAATGAATGAAAGAATGAATGAATTCATTCATTCATCTGAGGTAGGCCTACATGTTGGTGGATAAACCATGCAGGACAGGGTGATGGATGCTGACTGGTCGCCAGTGATGGTTTGATGCACAAAGATGGAAGAGTGGATCATTTTGACAATGTTTGCCAAGTTGTTGTTAGGGTACTAAGGGTGTTGTAGGCTGTTGCTAGGGTAGGTATGCTTGTTGTTAGGCTGTTGCCAATACCTTGAGCAATTGTTAAAGCATCACATTCATGCAAAATGACTTTTGTCATTACAGTTAGTTTGACCTTTGACTCCATAAGTCTAATCACTTAATCTTCGAGTCCACAGTCCATCCTGAACTGTCTTATCTCCTTTCAATATCCGCTTTACCATAACCTTTTTGGAAAAGATCACAGGGTCAGGAAAAGTGAAGAGATTTCCTAAAATCTGTCCTTCAGGAAAAGTCCACAGACGTGAAAGAGAATCTGACAATATTCTGAAGATGGCCTCAAAAAGCCAATTATTATTTGTTTCCTATTTCAGCAGTTTGAATGTTAAAACCATTAAACATTTGAACTTTTCTCCTGTCATGTTGTCATGTATTCCAACATCGTATTAAAATGTTTACTCTTTTTGTGAGGACCACTGTTCTGTAAGAGCTCTGTACGACCTGCAATTGATCATCCTCATCCTCAGACTTCATCTATACCTTTTAACCACACAGTCCCCAGTTTAACAACATCTCTTTTTTGTTTTTTGCTGATGATGCTGTTACCAGACATGAGCCTCCCTACGCCTTTCTGCTTCATTATCTTCTCCCTACAGTGGTAGTCTGGGTTCGCTTCCACTGACATGGTTGACTCAGGTTGTATCTTTACCAGACCAATCAGCAAACAAAGGGAGTGTTCATGAGCGATGACATCGACTGTGTGTGCTACGTTTGAATATGCCAGGCAGGCTTATAGGCAGGTTAACTGTATACGTCTCGACTGTTTCAAACTTCAGCAGAGTCCACACCTCCAAGAAGCGAACGTTTCTCAACACAGGACGGCCAGACCCTCTGTACGAAGTGCAGCGTAGAACAGAAAAGGCCATTTGGCAGTTTGCATCTTTCGCCAGAAGATGGCAGACATGACCTACCACTGAAGTTGTTCAAGTCCCTGTTTCTAAGGTCCATGCTGCCTGTGTGCGTGTTATATAATAATAATAATAATAATAATGATGCTGATAATACATATAACCATTCAATAAATGTCTATCTGACTAAACTGTGTTACAAGGGTCCTCTATGTGATCAGAGCTACCTGAATCTCTCACTTCTCACCACTTTCATAAGGCACTATGGCTGGGTACATTAAGCCAGGGTAAAGGGTAAAGCTCATTGGTAAATGGGCTCAGGGAAAAGGGTAAAATACATGATTCCAGTGGCTTTGTTTAGTAAGAATAATAAAGTCAAAACAGTCGTCTATTAGGAGGTACACTGTTTACTCTAAGTTAACTCACCCAGGTTTGTTACATTACATTACATTGCATTGCATTACACTTAGCAGGCACTTTTATCCAAAGCGACTTACAAAAGGAGGACATAAGCTAACAGAGGTGTAGAGGAACCCAGAGTAAGCAGACTACATTCATACATACAAGGAGATGCATGTGCCTAAGTACGTTTCCCAGAGCAGGGACACTGCAGACACACATACTTCCTACACAGGCAAAATTATACAAGCATGAGGCATCTAGAGAAAGAGTGGGTTTAGTAGTTGTTAGTTTTGTTAGGAAGGGAAGCAGTCTCGGAAGGAAAGGGTCTTTACAAGTTTTTTTAAGGTAGAGAGGGAAGCCGTGTGCTGTCCTGGTCCCGTGGTTAGTGATCAGGACATGCTAAATAATATTATTAATAATAATGTGGAGGGTGTGATGTGATGTGGCGGCGTAGTGATGCCACAGAAGTCTCTGTTGTGTGACGGAGGATATAGTGCACCTAAAGGGTTAAAACATAGGCACTGGGTCAAGGTGGGACTGCTGCAGCATATCTGAGAGCAAATGAAACAGATCCAACATGGAGGACAGGGAAAGAGGTGAGTTGCAAAGGTTAAAGGACAAATCATGGTAATCGGTAACATGAGTGTTTTACGTCAATATGATATAAGACATTCTCCACAAGTTTTCCAGCGCTGCACCCAACATGTGATATTCAGACACAGATTATGTTGATGCATACAAGCTTGCCTAAAGTGCCAAGAGACAAGCCACCATACACAGACACAGCTTTCTGATGAAAGGAGATGGGGAAAATGAAACAAGTGTCACAAAAGGAACAAGCTCTGTACATCCTGTGATTCACAGCTTGTGTGTGTGTGTGTGTGTGTGTGTGTGTGTGTGTGTGTGTGTGTGTGTGTGTGTGTGTGTTAGTTTATGTGTATGTCTGTGTCAGTGTGTGTGTTCAAGGACAGCCGTCACAGTTGTCACAGCAACGTGATTGTGGAGCCTGGCGAGGCCAGGGTGGTGAGAGGCGCTGCTATTGTTCCGTCCTGGGCAACAGGAAGGTGGGAGAACTTTGTGAACGCGTGACAGAGCAGAGCCCCAACTCATCACAGAGCCCCAACTCATCACAGAGCCCCGACTCATCACAGAGCCCCGACTCATGACAGAGCAGAGCCCCAACTCATCACAGAGCCCCAACTCATCACAGAGCAGAGCCTCAACTCATCACAGAGCAGAGCCTCAACTCATCACAGAGCAGAGCCTCAACTCATCACAGAGCAGAGCCTCAACTCATCACAGAGCAGAGCCTCAACTCATCACAGAGCCCCAACTCATCACAGAGCCCCAACTCATCACAGAGCCCCGACTCATCACAGAGCCCCAACTCATTCCGTCCGAGATCACTGCTGCCCCTGATGCCTTACAGCTAAACCCCCTCAAACACAAGTCCACCTAAAACCCCTTAAACACAAGTCCACCTAAAACCCCTTAAACACAAGTCCACCTAAACCCCCTTAAACACAAGTCCACCTAAAACCCCCTCAAACACAAGTCCACCTAAAACCCCCTTATACACAAGTCCACCTAAAACCCCCTTAAACACAAGTCCACCTAAAAAAAAACCAGACACAAGTCCACCTACAACCCTTGAACACAAATCCACCTAAACCCCCTCAAACATAAGTCCACCTACAACCACATTAAACACAAGTCCACCTAAACCCTCGAACACAAGTCCACCTAAACCCCCTTAAACACAAGTCCACCTAATCCTCAAACACAAGTCCACCTAAACCCCCTTAAACACAAGTCCACCTAAAACCCCCGTAAACACAAGTCCAAGTCCACCTAAAACCCCCTCGAGCACAAGTCCACCTAAACCCTTAAACACAAGTCCACCTAAACCCTCTTAAACACAAGTCCACCTGAACATTCTCGAACAGTTCTTGGCTTTGGGAACAGTAAGGCCTTGTTCTTGTGTTTTTAAGTTTTTTTATTGTCTGTATTTTATTTTCTTGGCATTTGATGCTCTATAAATAATATAATAGTATATAAAACAGTTTGTTTAATAAATTAAATGATTGATATGATTGATTGATGTCCGACTGACAACAAGACAATGTTTGTGTGTGTGTTTGCATAGTGCTCCACTCTGGCACTGGAGTGTGTGTGTGTGTGTGTGTGTGTGTGTGTGTGTGTGTGTGTGTGTGTGTGTGTAATATTCAGGGGGTTGGGTGTTGTCTATGGTATTTTCTTAATCACCCGACACCCCCCCCCCCCCACATCTCTCTCTATCCTCACTACATGCTTTCTCTGGCTGTCTATTTCCCTTACTCTCTGCCATACTCTTTCCTTTTATTTCTCTCCAGCCTTCTCTTTCTCACTGTCTCTTTCTTAAATTTTATTTACATGTTTTCTTGCTCTCCATCACTATGCCTGCCTCTCTCATCCCTCTACCTGCTATCCCTATTTCCATCACTTTCCTTTTTTCCTGTCTGTTTTCACCCCCCTCTTTCTTTATGTCCTTCTCTCTCCTCCTATTGAGTTGTCTGTATTTTCTCTGCCCCTCCCCCTAACCCCTAACCCCCTCGCCCCCCCATCACCCTCTCTTTCATGCCCTCTCTTTATTTCCCTTCTCTGTTCCTTTCTTCCCTGTCAGTGTAAGTGAAGGCAGGATTCGCTCCAGTGGTGCTGCCAGTGTGCTGGTGCTTCGCTCCAGTGATGCTGGCAGGGCAGACTGGCTCCACAGTCCAGGCCAAACCACTCTCAGATGCACTCAGAAATAACCGCCATTGATTAACCATAGGCCTGCACAACACTCACTGAATGAAATGAATGAATGAATGAATGAATAAGTGGATATATGCATGAATGAATTAATGAATGTATGAATGAATATATGCATGAATGAATGAGTGACTGAGTGAATGCATGAATGAGTGAATAAAGACAGGCATTGTGAGTATAAGGGAGTAAAGCTGTCATGTAACTTTCTGAGAATTAAACCTGCTATCACCAACCTCTGCAGCCTAAAGGAGTGTTCTCCCACAAAAAATGTAAGTGAGAAAAATATAGTGAGATGAAATACGAGGCAGCTTGATAAAATAATATAATGTGCTTGTTTGGGTGATCCCAGCTAGCAGTCCCAGAGTGCAGAGTGTACATTAGCATGTGAAGTGTACAGCAAGACTGTGGCACTCCTTAAGTGTGTAGTGTAGTGCACACAATAAAAACACCAAGCTTTTTGCATTACTCTACTTGTGTATTTCTGGTAAATATCTAGGGTTGCACATCATCTGGTGTTCGTCAAGTCTTGTTTAGACCGTAGTGTAGTTGAGAGGGCATTTGTAAACAGCTCGTGTTTCCCATTGCAGGACTCCTGAAGTTTGGAGCACACACTAAGACTGTGCAGTAGCACTCCTGGGTGTGCTACTGCCAAGGCCATGCAGAGCACAGTACACTGCTGACAGGATGCATTTCCTCTACGGGCCACTGGCTGAAGGACATATAGGCCTAGCCTTAAGGACAGTACAGCTAAGTGTTCATGTGGCCTTAAAGCTACAGTACCAGTGATTTAATTTCACAGGAATACAGTAAAATGCTTTTGGCAAATGTGGACCTGAGAGCCAACCGGCTTCAGAGAGATGGGCCCATTGGCTAAGCTCGGCCCATTCGCTAAACCCGGCCCATTGGCTAAGCTCGGACCATTGGCCCGGCTCATTGGTTAAGCTTGGCCCATTGGCTAAAATGGGCTCTGAGCTACTGTGGTCCCCCCAGTGTCACATACACTCGGCTTTCACCACATCACCTAAGCAAACTGTCTAAACCAGTCATCACGACCATGGCAAGCACACATGGACTACACCCTACTGACCACCTGTTATGAGATCATGTGACTCTATGTGTCAAACAGCAGGCAAGTTCAAGATCAGGCAGCACTGCACATAGCTGCCTAACCATAGTGCATGCTGGGTAGAAATGCTGTTCAACGGGGGCTGGGTGGGAGGGGCTTGGAAGGGGTGGACACTAAAATCCTTGAATGTATGTATATATGTTTATATGTTATGATACGTATATGTGTATGTGATATGTATTTGGTGTGTATATGCTGCTGGACACATTCATTTCCTTTGGGATAAATCATCTCTACTCTGCTCTACCTATGAAACCGAAGGGAAAATTAAAAATGAATCCTCATAGAACCCTCTGGTCTGATTTACTACCTGTCCTTAATCTCAAGCTCAAGTCAGGTTTATAACGCTGTACCGTTTGTGTTTATGACCTTACATGCATCAAAGTGTGGGGATTTACACATATGTGAGTGTTCAGGCATGCTCTAGAGACACATAACTCACACTCCTGACACTCAGCTGAAGGTACATTGCCTTGTTTTGTTCAAGTCAAGGTCCTGTGTGCCTGTATCCTGTGTGTGCTCCTGTACTCACTGACACTAAGAGTGTGTGTGCTCCTGTACTGATGATAAGAGTGTGTGTGCTCCTGTAGTCCCTGGGAGAGTGTGTGTGCTCCTGTATTCATCATGAGTGTGTGTGCTCCTGTACTGATGATAAGAGTGTGTGTGCTCCTGTACTGATGATGAGTGTGTGTGCTCCTGTACTGATGATAAGAGTGTGTGTGCTCCTGTACTGATGATGAGTGTGTGTGCTCCTGTACTGATGATAAGAGTGTGTGTGCTCCTGTACTGATGATGAGTGTGTGTGCTCCTGTACTGATGATAAGAGTGTGTGTGCTCCTGTACTGATGATGAGTGTGTGTGCTCCTGTACTGATGATGAGTGTGTGTGCTCCTGTACTGATGATGAGTGTGTGTGCTCCTGTACTGATGATGAGTGTGTGTGCTCCTGTACTGATGATAAGAGTGTGTGTGCTCCTGTACTGATGATAAGAGTGTGTGTGCTCCTGTACTGATGATGAGTGTGTGTGCTCCTGTACTGATGATGAGTGTGTGTGCTCCTGCTGAACTGTGGACAGCTGTGGTCTTAGTGTCCAGTAAATCAAGAATTAACAGTAAAATTACACATTTCCACTGGTTTTAATAGTGAAGTTAACCCTTTTTACACACCCCAAACCGAATGAATGGATGGATGGATATTAATGAATGGGTGGATGGATGGATGGATGGGTGCATGGATATTAATGTATGGGTATTAATGAATGAATGAATTAATGAATGAATGAATGAATGGATGGGTGGATGGATGGATGGATGGATGGATATTAATGAATGGATGGATGGAGAGATGGATGGATGGATGGATGGATGGATGGATGAATATTAATGAATGAATGGATGGATAAATAGATGGATGGATGGATAAATAGCTGATATAACTAAGGGGGGGGGGCGGACAGGTAACAGTCATTGGGTGAGAGATTTAAGGACTTGATGATGGAACCAGGTGTAGAGCAGGACTTAATAATGGCGGCAGGCTGTAGTGGCAGCTTTTCAGCAGGTGCTACCCTTAGTGGCAGTTAATGTCAACAATGTGTGTCTTAAAAAAAAAAGAGTTCTTTATTTCCACATTCACCTACAACAGATACAAACAAAGATGTAGCTCTATCAGCAGTTCGCAATTTGTGGTTAAAAAACTGTTTGCCACTTCCACTCTGTCTGGCTTGTTTGTCAGTAATAGTGTTGAGTCAGTCTGTCTGTGTCTGTCTGCATACGTCAACAAGAACTGCTGGTCACAGCAGGGGTGGACATTAAAATGCAGCAGTAAAGTCCAACACAAACCTTTAATGAGCTCGCACCTTCCTAGTCTCCGTAGCAGATGACGGAGAAGTCATGTCTTGTGTGTGGGGGGCAAGAAGGGGGCGGGGGTTGTAGTGGGGTGAACTGAAAGTTTAAGTCGAGTCGTATTTATTTTTAATGCATATTTAAACAAAACAGTTGACCTAAAGTGCTTCACAAGCATGAAACATAAGACAGCAAAACCATAAAACAAAGACCACAAATAGGTATATAATACTGACAAAGCAATGAAATAAAAAAATTAGATTAACAAATAAATAAATAAAAGGGTGGCCTTGGCAGCCAGAACAAGCTAAAAATACAGAGAGAAATTGGATTTAAATAGCATAGCCTACACATAGGATTATATGTTTAGTGGGCACCAGACAACGCACAACTTCCAACAAACAATGAACTTCCAACCAACAAGTGCAAAGCTGCATCACCAATGAGGTAGTTAGTTAGTAGTTAGCTCCTTGCATTTGTGTGGAGGCAAAAAAAGGGTCTGTAAGATTTGTCAGTAAATGTCTTGCTCCTGTGAGTTTTCGGGTCATATGACATGTATGCATTTTGGTGACATCCTGACACTTTTCCATAGGGGAGTCCCTAGAAGAGCCAGATGACACTAGAGAGCCACGTGCTGATAAAGCGGGCCATGGCCCAACACATTACACATGACCCAGGCTCACAAGTGCAATGTAAAATGTGTAAGTTTTGATTCAACATAAACCAGCTGGTCGTGCACACATACAATTTGGGTAAAGGTAGATCCAATCATTTTAAATTTGAGAGTCCACACCTTCAGGAAGAAAACGTTTCTCAATACAGCACTGGCAGACCCTCTGTACTAAAGGAAGTGAAGTACGAGGGGCTGGTTTATCAGGCTACATCCCCCCTACACTTCAGCACCAAACCCACCCCTCCTACAGTAACACCCCATCACCAGTAACACCCAACTCACGGGTAACACTCCACCACCCAACCAGTCCAAACCCACTCCACCAGTCCAAACCCACTCCTCCACCAGTCCAAACCCACTCCTCCACCAGTAACACCCCACCACCCAACCAGTCCAAACCCACTCCTCCACCAGTCCAAACCCACTCCTCCACCAGTCCAAACCCACCCCTCCACCAGTCCAAACCGAGTCCCCTCCCCTCTTCGATGGCGTCTCCACCCTTATCACCCGCGTCGACCTTGGCGCGTGACGGATGGGGGGCGTGTGCATGGCTGGCCTGTTCCGGAAGTGTGTGTGCTGGTCGACCCCTGAGGGCCTGAGAGATTGTATATGTGTGTGTAAGTGTGTGTGTATGCATTTGTGTGTGTGTGTGTAAGTGTGTGTGTGTAAGTGTGTGTGTATGCATTTGTGTGTGTGTGTGTAAGTGTGTGTACTGGTCGACCCCTGAGGGCCTGAGAGATTGGCCATTGATCGCATGTATTATTAGCACAGGGCTCAGAAACATGAGCACACATGGCTGTGTGTGTGTGGTGTGTCTGTATGCATGTATATGTGTGTGTGTGTGTGTGTGTGTATGTGTGTGTGTGCATGTATATGTGTGTGTGTGGTGTGTGTCTGTATGCATGTATGTATGTGTGTGTGTGTGTGTGTATGCATGTGTGTGTGTGTGTGTGTGTGTGTGTAGTGTGCGTGTCTGTCTGTGGGTGTGTGAGTGTGTTGTGTGTGCATGCATGTGTGTGTGTGTGTGTGGGTGCATCCATATGTGTGTGTGTGCAGGATGGTGAGGAGACGAGTCTGCACATTGGCATGTGGTTGATAAGCTGATGCTCTGGAGCAGGCAACACAACCTAGTGTGAATAGTGGGAGTCCAACAGCAATGGCATCCTTAAACAGGCCCGGCAGAGGATGTACTTTCTACAGCAACTGCGGAAGCATGGCCCACCACAGCAGCATGGCCTATAGCAGCATGACCTATAGCAGCATGGCTTATAGCAGCATGGCCTATAGCAGCATGGCCTATAGCAGCATGGCCTATAGCACAGCAGCATGGCTTATAGCACAGCAGCATGGTCTATAGCAGCATGGCCTATAGCAGCATGGCTTATAGCAGCATGGCCTATAGCAGCATGGCTTATAGCAGCATGGCCTATAGCAGCATGGCTTATAGCAGCATGGCCTATAGCAGCATGGCTTATAGCACAGCAGCATGGCCTATAGCAGCATGGCCTATAGCACAGCAGCATGGCCTATAGCAGCATGGCTTATAGCACAGCAGCATGGCTTATAGCACAGCAGCATGGCCTATAGCAGCATGGCCTATAGCAGCATGGCCTATAGCACAGCAGCATGGCCTATAGCAGCATGGCCTATAGCAGCATGGCCTATAGCAGCATGGCCTATAGCACAGCAGCATGGCCTATAGCACAGCAGCATGGCCTATAGCACAGCAGCATGGCCTACAGCATCATGGCCTATAGCAGCATGGCCTATAGCAGCATGGCCTATAGCAGCATGGCTTATAGCAGCATGGCCTATAGCACAGCAGCATGGCCTAGCCGTATTAAGCCAATGTGGTGCCCTGGGCACTATACTTTACAGGTGCCCCCCTGTTCAATATCATCATTATTATTGTTGTTGTTATTATGAAATTAGTGTTAATAATGAGTTATGTATGGCCATTTAACAATTTACGAAAAATATATTTAAAGTTTGTCATGTGGTGCCCCCCCAAGTGATTGTGAATGGTTGGTGCCCCTGGGCACCGTGCCACTGGCCCTTATGGATAATCCGGCCTTGCCTAGCACAGGAGCTATTGATCATCTTCTCCACTGCTGTCAGTGAGTCCATCCTCTGCTTACTCTTTACAGTTTGGCTTTGAGCTGCCACAACACAGAACAGGACAAACACAAGGTACCAAAAGAAGAATTTGGACAGCTGAAAATAAATATTGGTGCCCCCCCTGCCCTCCCTGCAGGAGTTGTAGACTGAAAGGACACACACACACACACACACACACACACACACACACACACACACACACATACATACACTCATCTTACAGGGCTACAGATGCGCACCAAAACAACCACACACAGCAACACCATCACGTCATCACTCTCCATAGCAACGCCATCACGTCATCACTCCCCTGGATGGTTGATAAGGTGGGTCATCCCTACTTTGGCCATTCACCCACTCACAAACATGCATACTTCCTCAGCTTGTCTTCATACAGAGACAACACGGCAGTGACACAGCCCTGCTGGGGCAGCCCCACACAGCATCATTAAAGACCCCACTCATCCTGCACACACACTCCTCAACCTCTGTCCTTGCACACACACTCTCTTTAACCTCCGTCCCTGCGCACCAAAACAACCAGACACAAGAACAGCTTCTTCCCCACTGCCATCACTCCCCTGGATGGTTGATAAGGTGGGTCATCCCTACTTTGGCCATTCACCCACTTCTCAAACATGCATACTTATCATTCCATATGTATCTTGCACACTATATTTACACATTACATACTTATCATTCCATATGTATCTTGCACACTATATTTACACATTACACACTTATCATTCCATATGTATCTTGCACACTACATTTAAACATTACACACTTATGATTCCATATGTATCTTGCACACTACATTTAAACATTACACACTTATCATTCCATATGTATCTTGCACACTACATTTAAACATTACACACTTATCATTCCATATTTATCTTGCACACTATATTTAAACATTACACACTTTATTATTCCATATGTATCTTGCACACTACATTGCATTATTAGGTGCACTTTTGTACTTGTCTTGTATATCATGTCCTACTTCTATATCATGTACATACTGTAGGTGCCCATATGTATGTTTCTATTGAGTGTATACTACTACATGTCTATATGTTAAATGTATAGACAGCTAACATCTACAGAGTTAAATTCCTTGTGTATGTGAGTATACTTGGCCACTGATTTTGACTGTGACATGTAAAGGCGAGACAAAGAGACATGAAGAGAGAGAGAATGATGAGGAGGAGATACAGGACAGAGCGGCACTTAGTTCTGTATCTTTTGTATCATTGGTCACACACACACACACACACACACACACACACACACACATACATACACACATGCACACACATGCACACACACACACACACACACACACGCACACACGCACACACACGCACACACACACACACACACAGAAAAATACAGTATGCATGAAAATCTTCTGTATGCATTTGTGATAAAAAGTGGCAGTGCTTGTATTTGCCTGTGTGTGTGTGTGTGTGTGTGTGTGTGTGTGTGTGTGTGTGTGTGTGTGACCAATACTCTCTGCTGAGTAATCTCTCTTTCTGTCTATCGCCCTCTTTCTTTTCCTCTCTCTCTCGCCCTCTCTCTCTCTCTCTCTCTCTCTCTTTCTCTCTCTCTCCCCCTCTCTGTTTCTCTCTCTCTCTCTCGCTCTCTCTCTATCTATCTATCTTTTCCCCTCTCTCTCCCCCTCTCGCCACCTCTCTGTTTCTCTCTCTCTCTCTCTCCCCCTCTCTGTTTCTCTCTCTCTCTCTCTCTCTCTCTCTCCATCTCCATCTGTGTCTCTCTTGGATGTGATGGAGCTAATCTGGTATGTGCTGATTGGTGTTTTCACTATCCCCAATCACAAGGTGCTGCTTTTAGCATAATGTTGCACCTTTTTTGAAGGAGGTGTCTGTGTGTGTGTGTGTGTGTGTGTGTGTGTGTGTGGCTGACTGTGCATAAGTGTGTATGTGAGTGTCGGGGGGTTGAGGGAGATGATGACGAAAGATGAAAAGGCAGAATTGAGCTTGTGTGTGTGTGTGTGTGTGTGTGTGTGTGTGTGTGTGTGCGTGCGTGCACCACCACTTCACACATGGCATAAATATATTACTGTCTATTTGCGAAACAAAACAATCAGACAACTTTTTCAAGTTGCACGTACATTCTGCTGTCTGCTCATCCTGTTCTCTGCCATGGCAAGTGTGTGTGTGTGTGTGTGTGTCTGTGTGTGTGTGTGTCTGTGTGTGTGTGTCTGTGTGTGTCTGTGTGTGTGTGTCTGTGTGTGTGTGTGTCTGTGTGTGTGTGTGTGTGTCAGTAGTGTCGCTTTTCACTCAGCCCTGTCTCTGGACTAGCTAAATGCTGTTTCTGGATGTTATATTAGATTCTGCAGGTGTGACTCACAGGTGTGTGCAGGTGTGAGTCACAGGTGACAGCGAGACAGGACTCAGGGCTCAGTCTCTGTCCCCCACATGACTGCATGGCTATGAGTGTCTTCCAGTCAGGATGCCAGTGATTATCGATTTTATCTTCCCAGGGTGTTTATATTTCAGTTTCAGTGTGTAGTATCCAACTGAGACAGACAGACAGACAGATAAATAGATAGACAGATCGACAGACAGACAGACAGACAGATAGATAGATAGATAGATAGATAGATAGATAGATAGATAGATAGATAGATAGATAGATAGATAGATAGATAGATAGATAGATAGATAGATCTACCACTATGACACCACTACATCTGCCCTCCATCCCTACCGACCCCTTGTGCCCACGCACTCATGGCTACACTGCACTACAGTGAGTCACTGTACTGACCTGGAGCTGGGCATGGATTACCTCACGCGGACACACTCAGGTGAGCTGGGGATGGATTACCTCACATGGACGTACTCAGGTTAGCTGGGCATGGATTACCTCATCTGGACATACTCAGGTGAGGTATGGGGGGTTGGTACAGATGGGAACTCTACTATTGCCTCTTTGATTTGGCACCTGCTGATGGGCCTCTTTTGGATGTGCGCGCCCTACGCCACACAGATGGGAACATGCCCATGACAGAGGCAGAGGGACAGCATCATGAGGGCAGACTTACTCTAACTCTAATGCCTGACACACACACACACACACACACACACACACACACACACACACACACACACACACACACGGAGCAGACTTACTCTAACTCTAATGCCTGTGCATCTTCCTGTGTGTTTGCCTCTGGGTCTCTGGGTCTCTGGCCCTGAGGCCTGCCACTGTGGGGCAGCCTGTGGTAGCTTCAGCGCTTCAGAGAGGAGATTATGTTTATTGCTTCACTCAAGAGTGCGAGCCTCTATTTGGCCACATAATTGACCTTGTAACCGAGGCCCTGTGGGCCACTACGTCCGTGAGAAAAAAAACTAATTAAGCAGAGAGGAGGATTATTTTAGTGTGTGTGTGTGTGTGTGTGTGTGGATGTGTGTGTGTGTGTAAGAGAGAGAGATTGGGAGGGATTATTTTAGTGTACATGTGTGTGGCTTTGAGATTTGCTCTCTTGGTGTGTGTGTGTGTGTGTGTGTGTGTTTATTTGTGCATTTGTGTATGTGTGTGTGAGTGTGTGTGTATTTTCTTATGTTTGTGCCTGTATGTGCATGTCTCTGTGTTTGCATGTCTGCGAATGTGTGTGTGCTTGCATGTTCACATGTTTGTGTACACCAGTGTGTATGGACATCTGTGTGTGTGTGTGTGTGTGTGTGTGTATGTATGTGTGTGTGTGTGTGTGTGTGTGTGTGTGTTAGTATGTATGCGTGTGTGTGTGTGTGTGTGTGTGTGTGTGTGTGTGTGTGTGTGTGTGTTAGTATGTATGTGTGTGTGTGTGTGTGTGTGTGTGTGTGTGTGTGTGTGTGTGTTAGTATGTATGTGTGTGTGTGTGTGTGTGTGTTAGTATGTATGCGTGTGTGTGTGTGTGTGTGTGTGTGTGTTAGTATGTATGTGTGTGTGTGTGTGTGTGTGTGTGTGTGTGTGTGTGTGTGTGTGTGTGTGTTAGTATGTATGTGTGTGTGTGTGTGTGTGTGTTAGTATGTATGTGTGTGTGTGTGTGTGTGTGTGTGTGTGTGTGTGTTAGTATGTATGTGTGTGTTAGTATGTATGTGTGTGTGTGTGTGTGTGTGTGTGTGTGTGTGTGTGTGTGTGTGTTAGTATGTATGTGTGTGTGTGTGTGTGTGTGTTAGTATGTATGTGTGTGTGTGTGTGTGTGTGTGTGTGTGTGTGTGTTAGTATGTATGTGTGTGTTAGTATGTATGTGTGTGTGTGTGTGTGTGTGCGTGTGTGTGTGTGTGTGTGTGTTAGTATGTATGTGTGTCTGTGTGTGTTAGTATGTATGTGTGTGTGTGTGTGTGTGTGTGTGTGTGTGTTAGTATGTATGTGTGTCTGTGTGTGCATGTTTCTCTCCTCCCCTTAGGAACATGCTGACATCTCTCCCACTGAGCCGTTCCTCAAATCTCAGATGTCCGATACCTGACACCGGACTCTGCACGCCAGCTCACATATCGCCCATTGATCAGCCCACAGGCCCACACCCCACAGGCCCACACCCCACAGGCCCACACCCCATAGAACACCAGCCCACACCCCACAGGCCCACACCCCACACCCCAC
>CM059265.1:45192927-45197927 GCA_030347295.1 Setipinna tenuifilis
AGAGAGAGATAGAGAGAGAAAGAGAGAGAGAGAGATAAAGAGAGAGAGAGAGATAGAGAGAGATAGAGAGAGAAAGAGAGAGGCAGTCAAACAAACACTTTTACAATTTTGTCAATATGAGGACTTCGTCCTCAGCTCTGAAACACCAGTGATGGAGAATGCATGTGAATGTTTTATGCCCTGGTCAATTATGGATGCTCCCACTATGTATATGGAACACAACCATATCGAGAGATGCACACATATGCACATAGTCATATGCACACACACACACACACACACACACACACACACACACACACACACACACACATGTGCAGCCAACCATATACTTGGAGAGAGTGCAGTGAGTGGAGCAGAGCTGGATGTGAGAGGTGCACGTGTGTGTGTGTGTGTGTGTGTGTGTGTGTGTGTGTGTGCGTGCAACAGTGCTGGATTCGAAAGGTGCACGTGTGTGTGTGTGTGTGTGTGTGTGTGCGTGTGTGCGTGCAGCAGTGCTGGATTCGACAGGTGCACGTGTGTGTGTGTGTGTGTGTGTGTGTGTGTGTGTGTGTGTGTGTGCGTGCAGCAGTGCTGGATGCGAGAGGTGCACGTGTGTGACATGTGCTGGGGAGTGGAGGAGATTAAAACTGAATGAACAGTGTGACGGGAATAGACACATGTAGACACACACACACACACACACACGCACACACACACACGCAGACACACACACACACACATGCAGACACACACACACACACATGCACACACACATGCAGAAACACAAACACACACACATGCACACACACACATGCAGACACACACACACACACACAGACACACACATGCATACTTTATATACTTTATTTGTTACCACCTTATAAGTCAGTAATCTAATGTCCTTAATAGCCCAGTAGACAAAAGCAGGAATCTCTTATGAATTGTGATTATGATTCTCTCAGTTAATGTTCATGACCAACAACATTATGTACAGCTACAGCTTATTTCGCAGAAATATGGATACTCTTATCAAAACGATTAGCTTTAGGGTCAAAACCTAAAATAAATAGGGTTAGGGTTATTACAACATTCTGCATGTTGTCACACAAATGAAATAATGTGCTTCAGACATTATCATCTTTTAGCCATATACAATTTTTCATGATTGCTCACACACAACTTTGAAAATTTGGCTAATTATTTCAAAACTTTACACGCAAGTCGCATAACACAAAATGGTCAGAGAGAAACATCTCACTTCTGTGTCAAAATAAATCTCCACAACCAAACAGGAAACCTTCTTTTACAAATGACAGTTTTATACCAAAGTACTAGACAGATGTGTCCCCTGAATTAGTAACATCCAAAGAAGTATCTTCCAGAGCTCAGCAATAGGGAAACATGACTATATGTACCAAATCCAACCTATAACCTCAATGTCTTCACATGCCGGTACATCAAGAAATGGGATTTCTGTACCTGGGTACTATTGCATGAAGCATGATGAGCATAAAGTAAACGCACAAAACTGCACTGTGAATCTTTAGTGTTCAAACAGGAATTGAGCTTTTTTGTCTCAGATCAACTTATACTGCTATGATAATTCAGTTTCTTTGCTAGAGTTTGTAGGTGTGTGCATGTTTTTTTTTGTTTTTTTTTACCAATAGCCAGGTGTCGTTATGTATGCTAAATGAAAGTCTTTCCCCATAAACACAGGAGGGTTAATTGATGAACAAAGTTTCTAGAAAATGTAAGAAAATGTGTGTACACTTTTGAAAGTGTGTAAATGTATTGCAACCGAAGTGCAATGTAGAATTTGTGTTTATAGTTTGGGTGTCTTTAGTTTAAGGTATAGTTACAACACACACACACACGCAAACACACACACACACACATGCACACGCACACACACATACACAAAGCAAACATAGACACATATGGTGTGAGACAGTGATACCAGACTGAGTAAATATGTGCATTGATGGACAATGCCAGAAAAAGACAAGAACAGAGCCAAGGCAGCGGAGAAGGAGAGGGAGAGATAGAAAGATGAGAGGAGGGATGGAATGTAGGTGAACGTGCAGTTTTAGTTACAAAACAAAAGTTGTCCACTTCCCTGTACTATTGATTGGAGACCTCCAATCAATGGAAGTATTATTGGCAAGTACTTATGCCCTGTAGGATTATTTAGGATTATGTTGTGTTGTGTTGGTAATTTAGCCTAATCAATATAACTCAACATAGCATGCTTCCACTGACACACTTTTACAAAGCAACGTCCATGACAACAGGGCTAGTGACAACTTCAGTACACTACATGCTAGCATCATTCCCTCACAGCAGCATGGGCAACGCTACATGCTACATGCTAACATAGCAGTCGCAGCAGCATGGGCAACTTCAGCATGCTACATGCTAACATAGCAGTCACAGCAGCATGGGCAACTTCAGTACGCTACATGCTAACATAGCAGTCACAGCAGCATGGACAACTTCAGCATGCTACATGCTAACATAGCAGTCACAGCAGCATGGGCAACTGCAATGGGACCACCACAACATAACTACGCATAGACAACAACAGCATTACTACCCACAGACAACAACAGCAGAATATTACCGCTGTGTTACGGGCGACAGAGTGTCCATCATCATCAGGATAGCAACAACAGCAGCCACAGCAGCTACACAACAACAACATAGTTTTAGGACCCTTTCTCAAGGACATGGTTCAGTGATAAAATTGGATAAGAAAAAAAAAAGTGGTAACCCCCTTGATAGAAGAGCACAGCAGTTTTGATTTGCTGTGAAAATGAAGTCAGTGTAGCATTGTAGTGGCCTATTTATCAAATTTAAACAAACACACAAACACTGTTGCCAAAAATAAAATAGAAGGGAGAAGAGAAGAGTTAGCATAGCTGAACACAGAGAGGAATAGCAAAAAACAAACACACACACACACACACACACACACACACACACACACACACACACACAGAGGAATGGATGAGGAGTGAAAACAATTGCAATAAGAGGAGCTAAGAGAGTGGTGGTGTGGCAAAGCACGCCGTGTGTGTGTGCGTGTGTGTGTGTGTGTGCATATGTGTGTGTGTGTGTGGTGGCATGGCGAAGCACCCCCTGTGTGTGTGTGTGTATGTGTGTGTGCATATGTGTGTGTGTGTGTGTGGTGGCATGGTGAAGCACCCCCTGTGTGTGTGTGTGTGTGTGTGTGTGTGTGTGTGTGTGTGTGTGTGTGCGTTTGTGTGTGTGGTGCCGTGGCGAAGCACCCCCTGTGTGTGAGAGAGAGTGTGTGTGCGCGTGTGTGTGTGTGTGTGTGTGAGTGATGGTGAAGGTGGTGTGTGTGTGTGTGTGATGGTGAAGGTGGTGTGTGTGTGTGTGTGTCTATGAGTCTCATCCTTCATGGTGTTGTTTTATTATTTGACACGTTGGCTCACTCCACACTGGCATTGTGTGTGTGTGTGTGTGTGTGTGTGTGTGTGTGTGTGTGTGTTAGGTGTTAAGTCATAAAGAACCATCCCATCATCTCCCAGTAATCTGTGCCCTCTTTTTACACACACACACACACACACACACACACACACACGCCTTTCACCCCTCTCTGTCAGCCAAACCGGGTGATTAACAAAATGTTCAAAAGCAGCCCTAGTAGAAATTGATCCAAGGCTGACAGCTGTGGAGATCACAAACAAACACACACACACACACACACACACACACACACACACACACAGGGAGAGAGGGAGTGAGAGATGTGACAAATCACAAACTCACACACACACACACACACAGGGAGAGAGGGATAGAGGGAGTGAGAGATGTGAGTCAAACACACACACACACACACACACACACACACACACACACACACACACACACACACACATACACACTGGGAGAGAGGGATAGAGGGAGATGTGAGTCAAACACACACACACACACACACACACAGCAAGTACGTAAGCATAGATAAATCTGCCCCTCGTGTGCATTTAATGGCTACTGGGAATGAGCAGTGCACTTATTATTCTTTCACATCACATGATCACAATGAATCTTTTAAAACAACATAATTTCCAGACACACCAACTCGCCCATACTCACGCCATTTTACATGCAGTAAATAAAACACTGCGATAGGTACAGTAATGCTCTTTAAAGGGACAATGAATAGCTTTTTTCAGTTCTTTTTAAACAAATATGAATGTCTTAATTTATAAATATCAGTTTCAATCATAGACATGCTCAAAATATATATATTCAAACATTCATTCCATATATTCAGGTTTCATTCAATATATTCAAGTTTTTTTCCATATATTCAAACATTCATTTAATATATTCAAGTTTCGTTCATATATTTGAACATTCATTTAATATATTCAGGTTTCATTCAATATATTCAACCATTCATTCAATATATTATTTAATTTCCTAGATGGCCATAATATATATATATATATATATATATATATATATATATATATATATATATTTAATATACAGTCTATGTATTGAACTAATGATTAGGTCTCGACCATAGCAGCTATCAGTTTGAAATTAGTAATGGCGGTTTGTCCAGTAAGTTAGAAAATGATACGGCTTGTAGTGGAAACAACTGGCTCTGAAAACAGGCTTGTTTTCGTGATCAAAATGGGGAAATTGTATCCTGAAATTAACATAAGGTTGGTGTGGTAACCATGGTATACGCAGGGTAATGCACTCCACAATGTTTGGGTAACAGACATTAAGGCACCCGGAGGGGTAACAGCCATTCTTGTTGATGTTGTGGCTGTGTAGCCACCTCAACTGTGCATTAGCTTCTGATAACAGAACGCTGTGCCATCCATTATCCCCTACACAATAAAGGTTCACTAGGATGAGTGTTTATAAATGTTTATAAATGTTTACAACCAACGCAAAGAGGCAAACCCTGTTCAATGTATGTGTTATATACATGTTATAACAGGCCTATGTAAGGGGTAATACACACAGCATTC
>CM059265.1:45206388-45213888 GCA_030347295.1 Setipinna tenuifilis
TCACCTCTCCAGTTCAGCATGGCACACCCAGTGCTGTTTGCCTCTGGTACATTGGCACATTCATGCATGAGCATGCCGGGGGAGCCGCTGCTTTATTCATTCGCTGTGTGTTTGTTTGACTGTTTGACTCCTGTTATATTGATTGTCTGTGTTTTGGGGAAGATTATATGCAGCAGTCTGTGTGCTGGAGAAAAATATGCTGTAGCACGAGTGTGTGTGTGCGTGTAAATGTGTGTGTGTGTGTGTGTGTGTGTGTGTGCATGCATGTATATAAGTGTGTGTGTGTGTGTGTGTGTGTATGTGTGTGTGTGTGTGTGTGTGTCTGTGTGTGTGTGTCTGTGTGTGTGTGTGTGTGTGTCACAAAAGGTGTTTTGGAAGGGAGTGCAGTAGGGGTTGTAAATGACAAGAGAGGGCAAGCAGCTACAACACTGACATCCCCAGCTACATCTGTAACATGCCCCCCCCCCCTCCACACACACACACACACACACACACACACACACACACACACACACACCACCTCCACCCCCCTCCTCCACACACACACACACAC
The DNA here is from genome assembly GCA_030347295.1 of Setipinna tenuifilis. Lineage (NCBI taxonomy): Eukaryota > Metazoa > Chordata > Actinopteri > Clupeiformes > Engraulidae > Setipinna > Setipinna tenuifilis. Next base: position 45,206,942 of record CM059265.1, read on the forward strand.
ACACACACACACACACGCACACACACACACACACACACCACACCACACCACCCCCCTCACACACACACACACACACACACACACACACACACACGCACACACACCACACCACACCACCCCCCTCACACACACACACACACACACCACACCACCCCCCTCACACTCACACACACACACACCACACCACCCCACTGTCCCTGGGCACTAGGCACCATGTGGCTGGTTCTCACGGGTGTTCCAAGTGTTCCAGGCGTACAGTAAGGGCCGTTGTGCATACTTAACTAAGGCATTCTGCAACCTTTGCTAAGGCCATTTGTGTACTGTACATAAGGCCTTATGCATGCCTAACTACGCCTTATGCATGCCTAACTAAGCCTTATGGCTTTGCCTTATGCATGCCTAACTACGCCTTATGCATGCCTAACTATGCCTTATGCATGTCTAATTCAGGCTTATGCATACCTAACTACGCCTTATGCATGCCTAACTATGCCTTATGCATGTCTAACTAAGGCTTATACCTTTCTTACTGGGGGTGGTGTTTCTCACCCTGACTGCCTAACTATGCCTTATGCATGCCTAATTCAGGCTTATGCATGCCTAACTATGCCTTATGCATGCCTAACTACACCTTATGCATGTCTAACTACGGCTTATGCATGCCTAACTATGGCTTATGCATGTCTAATTCAGGCTTATGCATACCTAACTACGCCTTATGCCTGCCTAACTATGCCTTATGCCTGCCTAACTATGCCTTATGCATGTCTATCTATGCCTTATGCCTTTCTTACTGGGGCTGGTATTTCTCACCCTGCCTGCCTATGTAAGACAGGAGGTGGCACATATGTGTAGTGCACTGAGTCACTGTAAGGGACACACTGTGTCACGCTATAAATGTACTAATAAACAAGTACTGATTTCAGGAAGTGTTAAGGTCAGACTTTCTCTGTACCCCAGTTGACCTAGATGAGAAACCCATCTTTGTAAAGTAAATGTCCTTTCACAAAGCCGACATTAACTTAACCCGCTGATTGTATTTATCACAACCCTATGACTAGAGAGGACCAAATAGAGCAGCCCATTCAACCGTTTCATGTCATTTACAGTGTGTGTGTCCTTGATTTTGCATCAGTCACAAAACGTAACACTACATGACACACTACATACAACTTTTTAATAAAAAAGAAATGGGAACATGCATATATAATATGTCACCACAACAGGTCACCGTCAAAATTAGATAGCACTACATGTGACAGTAATGGTCCTGCAAAAACAACTTTAAAATGTGATAAATACACTCACATTGTGTTAGGAAAAAAGTTTCTATCAGCCTTTTTCAGTCAGCCTTTTTCAGCAAACAATTACAGGTCAAAAGACCTAATGCATTTTCACCACCACCCACAGTTGATGAATGGACAGTGAAAAACTTTTCAACATTTTAGCAATATCATGATACACAATACTTTTGCTTTATATACTTTTACTTTCTCTCTGTTCCTGTTGTGCCAGTGAAGGCCCCGAGTGCAGACAGGTGAGTTATTACAGGTGTGTTATTACAGGTGTGTTATTACAGGTGTGTTATTACAGGTGTAACCTGTTTCACGAGCTCGAGTGGAACATCTGTTAGCCGGCTCTCTGTGACGCTCCTGAGCACATGTTGTCATGGCAGCAGAGGGCCTGAAGTGTGGTTAGTTTTTTATTGTTTTTGAAATGGGCACCATTTTCGCACAGACGCCCCACTTGCCAGGATGTCCCCCATTTAGGCCTGGACAGCCCCTCGCCCCTACTCCTGACCTGTGCCCTTGTCTGAGCTGATGTGTGCCATCTTGAGAGGATCAGAACCGAATCCAGAGAAGATAAGAACCGGATCTTGGCAATCCCGGGTTGAGGTCCGGCTGGGCAAAGCAGTTGGATAAAAGACTGGCAGCCTAAGTGTTGGGTAAAGCCTAGGTGTTGGGTATAGGTTGAGTGTTGGGTACAGGTTGAGTGTTGGGTACAGTCTAAGTGTTGGGTATAGGTTGAGTGTTGGGTACAGGTTAAGTGTTGGGTACAGGTTAAGTGTTGGGTATAGGTTAAGTGTTGGGTATAGGTTACCTTTTGATTATTTGACTCTGGAGTTGGGCAAGGCCCAGGACTGGGTCAGAACTTACAGTTACAGTTACTTACAGTTGTATAATATACAACTCCCCTTGTCTACTGTGTCCTTTGTACACCTCTGTTGGTTATGTCCTCTTTTTTTGTAAGTCGCTTTGGATAAAAGCGTCTGCCAAATGCAATGTAATGTAATGTAATATGTAACTACATGTCTTCCCCCCTCCAGTCACACGGAGCTGAATCAGCACCAGCAGATCAGAACCAAATCAGGGACAAACCCAGGTGCAGATCAGAACCAAATCAGGGACACACCCAGGTGCAGATCCAGATCCAGGTGAGCTGCTGCAGAAGATGTAATCTGGGTTGGCTCTGGAGGTGAGATAAGGACAAACTGTGTGTGTGTGCAGGTACCGTAATTCAACATGGTGCCACTCCATGGGAGATTAGGACAAACTGTGTGTGCGTGTGGGTGCAGGTACCGTAATTCAACATGCCGCCACTCCATGGGAGCTCTTGTGTTGCCACCCTAACACCTATTTCTATGTTTCATATTTCAACTATGGGCTGTTACCTCCTGCAATATGGACTACCTTATTGCCAAGGTTGTGTAAGGTTGTGTGCCAAGGTTGTGTAAGAAAGCCCAAGTGCTTCTTTTGTATGCTGAGAAAGTGCACTGCTTTACAGATATGCTGTTACACTAGCCTGGTAAACCATTCCGTCGTACTTACATTACATTACACTTAGCTGACGCTCTTATCCAGAGCGACTTACAGGTATTTACAGGGTTTCAGTTACACTTCCTGGAGCAGTGTGGGGTTAGATGCCTTGCTCAAGGGCATTTCAACCATGGGTAGGGTGGGATTTGAACCTGCAACCCTCCAATCCAAAAACCAACTCCCTAACCACTAGGCCACAGCTACTTCACTTCAGGGGGTCAGGGTGTGCTGAGAAATGATTTTGTTCCTGGAGGTGTGGACTCTGCTGAAATTTAAAACGATTGCATCTGCCTTTACCCCAATCATTAATGTTTAATCGTGATGTTAGTTATTAGTCTGGAAACTAACAGACTTAACAACTTACGGAGCAAGCTGGAAGGTTAAACCTTTCCCGAACCCTGTGGGGAGTAGGGCCACGACGTCTCTTCCACAAATGAAACTCCTTAAACATTCTTCTTGCTCCAACTTTAATTCTTTAATATTCTGAAGCTTTGCCACAACAGACTGAATGGCCTTGCTTACTTTGTTCTCTGCTGCCATTGCCGAGCTACATGCTCAGATAGAATACAAATGAAATGCACTCACAAACACTAGGATTAAGTCTGCCTACAACCACCACTTTAAATGAGATAAAACAAAGTAAAGTACAAAGTAAATACTATTATGATATCTGGTGCATAGAGTAGCATCCTGTGCTATGTTGTGGGTAAAAAATGCCTGAAAATGGCCTGAACCATAGCTAAAATGGACTGAATCATATGTAAAGATAGACTGAACTGTATGTAAAGACGGACTGAATTGTTTGTAAAGATGAATTGAATTTGGTCGAACCCCAGGTAAAGATGGACTGAATCCTGTCCATGTCTGTAGATAATGATCTAGGGATGGGTGCTATGATGAAGAAGATGATGAAGAAGAAGATGATGATTATCCAGGAATGGGTGCTATGGTGAAGATGATGATGATGATGATGATGATGATCCAGGGATAGATGCTATGATGAAGATGATGAAGAAGATGATGTGTGCTATGATGAAGGTGGTGATGAAGATGATGAAGAAGGTGATGGGTCCTATGTGGGATCAAGATCCAGAGGAAGGACCATGGGCATGCCGTGTTTCCAGGAAATAAAGTAAGATAAACATTTTTCTCATTCTTTTTACTTTTTATTTGTTTTTTTTCTGTTTTTATATATTTTCCCTTGTTTTATTTGCTAACACTAACCATCAGCTATGGTACATATATTGCAATGTAAAAAAAGAACACAGATTTGCATCTTATAGCCACAGAACACTAAAATAGACTATGTGAAAAACTAGATATACTAGGCACTAAGATAGGTATATACAGTACATTGTGCATTTAGGGGCACACTGTCAATAAACAAACAAACAAACAAACAAACAAAAAAACAAAATAAATGGAAATAAATTCATCGGTAAACAGAACCAACTGACAACACAGTGCAGAACCAAATCATCAAAAGAAGTAAAGAAACGAATACCCTGATTGACAGACGGAAATGAAGGCCTTGTGCACAGGTACTATGTAGTGCAGGGGGACAGAGGAGCCAGTAGGGGAGTGAGAGCACTGTCAGACACCGCCGGCCTCTGCCAACCTGCCCGTCTGCTCGTGCTTCTGTGGGGTTATCTGAGCCATACTTCCTCTCTTCCACACACACACACACACACACACACACACACACCACTGAGTCAGGAAGAACCAGGCCAAACACACACACAGAAAACTGGCATGTATGTGGTGCTGTGCTAGCAATACCCAATGCTAGTGTTAGACACTCCATGCTCCTAGTGTTACACACACACACACACACACACACACACACACACACACACACACACACACACACACACACTGCACGTGGTGCTGTGCTGGTTCACACCAATGGTAGTGTTGTGCCCTCTCAGGGTGACCTGTGTTCCCCTGGTGTCTATGCCACACTAAACCTCAGTGCGGAGGGCTCGTGGCTACACTCAGTGAACTGAGTTTCCTTCCGGATAAATGAAGCATCTCTACTCTACTAACTCAAACCCATGGCATTTCCCATCACTTGGTGGCATGATTAACCATATACAGTGGCTGCCTGGTTAATCATAATGATTAACCATATACAGTGGCTGCCTGGTTAATCATAATGATTAATCATATACAGTGGCTGCCTAGTTAATCATAATGATTAATCATATACAGTGGCTGCCTGGTTAATCATAATGATTAATCATATACAGTGGCTGCCTGGTTAACTGCACTGAACTTGAACCTTGACTGCATGTTAAGTTTCAGTCGTCCACACAGATGCTGAGCTGTGTACCCGATGGCCTCAAACTGTGGACCGGCAGGCCTCCAACCCTTCAGCGTGAGCATAGCAGGCGCTAGAGATCGGCTGCATTGCAGTAGGCAAGGCTGCAGGCCTAGTTTAAAATGGTGGGGCTGGAGGCTGCAGGCCTAGTTTAAAATGGTGGAGCTGGAGGCTGCAGGCCTAGTTTAAAATGGTGGGGCTGCTGGTCTGCAGGCCTAGTTTAAAATGGTGGGGCTGGAGGCTGCAGGCCTAGTTTAAAATGGTGGGGCTGGAGGCTGCAGGCCTAGTTTAAAATGGTGGGGCTGGAGGATGCAGGCCTAGTTTAAAATGGTGGGGCTGGAGGATGCAGGCCTAGTTTAAAATGGTGGGGCTGGAGGATGCAGGCCTAGTTTAAAATGGTGGGGCTGCTGGTCTGCAGGCCTAGTTTAAAATGGTGGGGCTGGAGGATGCAGGCCTAGTTTAAAATGGTGGGGCTGGAGGATGCAGGCCTAGTTTAAAATGGTGGGGCTGGAGGATGCAGGCCTAGTTTAAAATGGTGGGGCTGCTGGTCTGCAGGCCTAGTTTAAAATGGTGGGGCTGGAGGATGCAGACATAGTTTAAAATGGTGGGGCTGGAGGAGTATTGTAATGCGCGCTGCTGTTGCTAGCCAGCTAGGCTAATGAGCTGCTGTAGCCTGGCTGCTGTTAGCAGGGAGGAGCACTGCTGGCCGAAGTGGTGGAGGCTTCTTGCACAACTCCACTGACTAGGGCTTCACATGGACCTGCCTGCAAAGGCAGATACACGAACACAAACACCAGCCGTTTAAATGGCCACCATTCCCAGCATGGCATCTGCAGGGTTTATACTAGTCAAGTCAACAAAACAAGGCAGCAGGTCGCTTAGCAACAGCCAAACATAAGCAGGCCCTGACTCTTCAAGAAGTCCGGGCTGCTTTAAGGACCAATCAGGTCGAAGTATTGGCTGCAACGCTGCCCAATCAGGTGCCAATCAATTGCCGGTCTGGGCTGCATCAGGGCCAATCGCATTCCTTAGATTTGGCAACATCAGGGCCCAATCACATGCCTTAGATTTGGCAAGATCAGAGTCCGACCACGTCCTAAACCGTTCTAGAGCGTGTGTTCAAGGTTAGGCAGCACACTAGGAGCCTACAAGGGAGGAGACATGACTACTCGGGAGGGCAACATTAAATAGGCTTTTAGATGTCAGTGTTTAGATGTCATGTTGGCTTATATTACTCTCCATCTTAATATTTGCTTCACACTATGGCTACAACAACAGGTTAACTGTTCACAGCAACTCTTATTCCTCTGTGTGTTTGTGTGTGTGTATGTGTGTGTGTGTGTGTGTGTGTGCGTGCGTGTGTGTGTTTGTGTGTGTATGTGTGTGTATGTGTGTGTGTGTGTGTGTGTGTGTGTAAATGTCATTTGGTCTACATTTGTCAGCGTATTGATACTCCCTTTCTATCAGAGACAGGTCAAAATCAATAATAATCAATATCCCCAATCCCAACCCTCCAACTGATAGTTACTTAAGTATATTGTAATCAAGGTAAGCAACCACTTGAATAAAGGGCCACCCAGGAAGTCACATTCATCAGGGCATGTCTCACACACACACACACACACACACACACACACACACACACACACACACACACACACACAGACTATGCATGATTACCATACAGCAGACGTTTCTCTATGGACGAATCAAGAATGCATAGGGAGACCCTGCTCTTGTCTTGTTTGAACCAAGCTGCCTGTGCATAGCCCCCATACACACACGTGTGCACACACATACACATACAAATT
>CM059265.1:45216388-45228888 GCA_030347295.1 Setipinna tenuifilis
CACACACCAGACTGTTGGTAATATATCGAGGTTTGTATTATTTAGTAGGGCCAGTCTAGCAGCCAACGGCCCCTCCCATGGTTTCCAAGGCAGCCCATAATGCCACAGAGAGATGTCAACAAGGCTCCCATGATCCTCAGAGTTAGACCCCACAGGGGTGGCGGAAACCCCATTGTGATGCACAAAGGTGTCACCGTGGCGATGGAACTGTGGAGTTGTGGGTGCTGTGTGGTGCTGTGTGCGCTTGTGTTGTCCGGTGCAGGGAGTTTAAAGAGGGGCAAGGGTCCATGGCAACACCACCAGCTCCCAGGGACGCGGGGTGGGGGTTGGGGGGTGTCCGAAGTGGGGTATCTCAGGGGTCAAAGGTTGGAGGAGAGGCGGGATCTGGCTGCGTCCATCTCGGGGAGGCTGACTATGGAGTCTTTCTTGCGCAGCATCACCGTGGTGCTGTCCGGCTGGCCAGAGGCGGTGGGGGTGGCGGGTCCGGGTCCAGCAGTGGGGGTGGGGGGTGTGAAGGCGCCTGACGACGAAGTCCCCATCCTCTGCGGCAGAGCACCCCTGCCACCGCCCCCCCCTCCCGAGGGCCCCGGCACGGCCGGCAGCGTCTGGGGGGGCCGCAGGGGCGAGCCGACGGAGGACGAGGAGACGCGGGCGGAGGCGGGCGGACTGGGCCCCTTGTGCCCCTTGACCCCCGACCCCACGCTGACCCCCGGACCCGGCCCCATGTCCTGCGGCAGCGAGGGCTGCGAGGCGGAGAGCGCGCGGACGTTCTGGCTCAGCCCGGCCGCCTGCAGCGAATGGGTGCTCTTGTGGGCGGAGCTGCGCTGGGTGTGGGTGGGGCTCCCTGCGACCCCGCCCCCTCCCATCGCCACCTGCTGCTGCAGCAGGGACAGCTGGGAGCCCGACGGCATCCCCAGAGGACCAGCCATGGAGCCCGCCCCCGCCACGCCCACGCCCCCCACGGAGCCCGCCACGATCGCGCCCAGGCCCGCCCCGGCGGCGTACTGGAAGGTCCGAGCGCTGGCGGCGGCCAGCGGGCTCTGCACGGGCGGGGAGGAGAGCGCGGAGGCGAAGGCGGCAGCTCCGGGGGGCTGGGCCTGCAGCGGGGAGGGGGAGAGCGCCACGGGGCTGGACAGGTTCTGCACCACCTGGAAGCGGCGCACCATGCGGGGGGACTGCAGCGCGGACGGGCCCACCAGCGGACTCGCCATCTGGGGGCAGAAGCTCATGGCCACGGCCTGCTGCAGCGTGGCGATGGCCGAGCCCCCCGCGCCCCCCGAGGACCCAGGCGGGGCGAAGAGCCCCCCGATGGAGGGCGTCATCGACATGGCGCGCGGCCGGCGCAGGTCCACCAGCTTCACCATCTCGCGGTCGTACTTGACGATCTCCTGGATCATCTCGTTCTCGTGGTTGTTGAAGACGCCCGTGTTGAGGTCGTTCTGCACTTTGTGAATCAGGATGGAGTTCTTCTTGCCTGCAGGACGGGAGAGAAGAGAACGCAGAACATGGAGATAGTGGTGTGGTAAGAGAGAGGGGTAGAGATACAGAGGTATGTGTGTGTGTGTGTGTGTGTGTGGGACAATGCCATCCCAAAATTATAAATTTACCTTTTGGGTGAGTTAAACCTTTGTAAACAGGCAACTGTACAATGACAATAAAGGTCTTGAATCTCTTTTTTTTTTTTCTTTTGTAAAGATATAAAACGTCATGGTAAAAGCAGAGGTGGATACACTATACTATACATATCATTAAGTTTTTTTTATTTAAAAAAACTCTTTTTTTATTTGGGAATGTGGGAACAGAAGGAGGCAAGAGTCTGCCTTAATGTGTTCTAGTGTTAACAGTAATAGCCCTCACTGAGATCTATCAGCTTGCCATCTTCCCTATTTCCACATCACCTGCTTTCAGCGTAAGCCCACCTCTTCATGCTTTCTCTGCCTCTGTAACTACCCCTACCCAATGTTCTGTAACCCCATCCCATGCTCTGTAAGTACCCCTACCCCATGCCCTGTAAGTACCCCTACCCCATGGCTCTATAACCCTACCCCATGGCGCTTTACCCCTACCCCATGCCCTGTAAGTACCCCTACCCCATGCTCTATAACCCTACCCCATGCTCTGTAACCCTACCCCATGCTCTGTACCCCTACCCCATGCTCTATAACCCTACCCCATGCTCTATAACCCTACCCCATGCTCTGTAACCCTACCCCATGCTCTGTACCCCTACCCCATGCTCTGTAACCCTACCCCATGCTCTGTACCCCTACCCCATGCTCTGTAACCCTACCCCATGCCCTGTAGCCTACCCCATGGTTCGTCTGACTCCAAGCATGTGTAGCTTTTGACACACCAGATAGTGTTCTGTCATTCTTGTCTCACATTTCTTTCCCACAGCACAGCAATTACACAGTCATAACCATTACAGCACATGACTCTATTATGATCAACTACTTTATTCAATTAATGAATTTTAAATGACAGCTCGGGGAAGATCAGAAAGGGCAGTCAGCCAATGTTAATATTAATTAAAGTAATGAATGATTAAATCACTGAATATTTTTTTTATTGTCATTGTAACCAGTGCGAGGAAATGGGAACAGGCCATACCCATTCTGTGCAACAGTCAATGTAAACAAGCAGTGGGTGGGTATGAAAAGAAGCATAATTAAAAGTAGCATAAATAGAAACGAGACAAAAAACTCACATCCATCGATTCATACACACACAAACACCCAAATGACAACTCATAGTCTGCACTACCCCTTCCTGCACAACCAGACGTATGGCATGGCCTTGTTGTGTGTGTGTGCTTATCGCTGCAGGGTAGATGTGTGTGTGTGTGTCTGGCTGTTTGTCCTCATTCTGACAGATCTGTACCGCCTGCCTGACAGTAGCAGGTTAAACAGTGAGTGACAAGGGTGTGAAGTGTCTTTTATGACGTTTATTTGATGTTTATGTGATGTTCATGAGATGTGTACAATGTGTATGATACAGTGAGTGATCAGGGTGTGAAGTCTCTTTTTATGATGTTCTGGGCTTTTTTGAGGCAGCCGGAGCTGTGTGTGTGTGTGTATGTGTGTGTGTGTGTGTGTGTTGTGTTGCAATGGCTGTGTCTGGAGTGTGTGTGTGTGTGTCTTCCACACTTTTAATCATACTTTTAGGCAATATTAATTAATGAGTCATCCGCTGATGAACTAAACAATAGCACAGTGCTGTGTTGTCATGCTGATGTAATGGATTTATGTCTGCTGGATTGTCTGTGTGCCTAAGTGATTGAGTCTGTATGCTTGTGTGTTGTGTTGCAATGGCTGTGTCTGGAGTGTGTGTGTGCGTGTGTGTGTGTGTGTGTGTGTGTTGTGTTGCAATGGCTGTGTCTGGAGTGTGTGCGTGTGTGTGTGTGTGTGTGTGTATGTGTGTGTGTGTGTGTGTGTGTGTGTGTGTATGTGTTTATGTGTTGTGTTGCAATGGCTGTGTCTGGAGTGTGTGTGTGTGTGTGTGTGTGTGTGTGTGTGTGTGTGTGTGTTGTGTTGCAATGGCTGTGTCTGGAGTGTGTGTGTGTGTGTGTGTGTGTGTGTTTATGTGTTGTGTTGCAATGGCTGTGTCTGGAGTGTGTGCGTGTGTGTGTGTGTGTGTGTGTGTTCTGTTGCAATGTCTGTGTCTGGAGTGTGCGTGTGTGTGTGTGTGTGTGTGTGTTTATGTGTTGTGTTGCAATGGCTGTGTCTGGAGTGTGTGCGTGTGTGTGTGTGTGTGTGTGTGTGTGTGTGTGTGTGTGTGTTGTGTTCCAATGGCTGTATCTGGAGTGTGTGCATGTGTGTGTGTGTCTGTGTGTGTGTTGTGTTGCAATGGCTGTGTCTGGAGTGTGTGCGTGTGTGTGTGTGTCTGTGTGTGTGTTGTGTTCCAATGGCTGTATCTGGAGTGTGTGCGTGTGTGTGTGTGTCTGTGTGTGTGTTGTGTTGCAATGGCTGTGTCTGGAGTGTGTGTGTGTGTGTATGTGTGTTGTGTTGCAATGGCTGTGTCTGGAGTGTATGCGTGTGTGTTTGTGTGTGTGTGTGTGTGTGTGTGTGTGTGTGTGTCCTCACCTAAGCGGTTGAGTCGGTCGATGGCCACGGTCTCGAAGGCTCTCCTCATCATGGGGTACTCCTCCAGCACCTCGTTGAAGTGGTCGACGGAGAGCGAGTAGAGCCGACAGTACGTCTCCGCACGCACACTAGCTGTCCTCCTGCCCCGCGTCAGCAGGCAGATCTCTGCAGCGCACACACACACACACACACACACACACACACACACACACACACACGCACACACACACACACACACACAGACACACGTCACGTCACGGGGCAGTCAATGACAGCGACACACACTCTAACCCTAACCCTCCTGCCCCGCGTCAGCAGGCAGATCTCTGCAGGGGGAACACATCCAGGCACAACACCCAAACGCAGATTACCCAGGATGCTTAGGGAACACATCCAGGCACAACACCCACCCACAGATTACCCAGGATGCTTAGGGAACACATCCAGGCACAACACCCAAAAGCAGATTACCCAGGATGCTTAGGGAACACAACCAGGCACAACACCCAAACGCAGATTACCCAGGATGCTTAGGGAGCACAACCAGGCACAACACCAACCCGCAGATTACCCATGATGCTTAGGGAACACAACCAGGCACAACACCCAAACGCAGATTACCCAGGATGCTTAGGGAACACATCTAGGCACAACACCCAAACGCAGATTACCCAGGATGCTTAGGGAACACAACCAGGCACAACACCCAAACGCAGATTACCCAGGATGCTTAGGGAACACAACCAGGCACAACATCCAAACGCAGATTACCCAGGATGCTTAGGGAACACAACCAGGCACAACATCCAAACGCAGATTACCCAGGATGCTTAGGGAACACAACCAGGCACAACACCAAAACGCAGATTACCCAGAATGCTTAGGGAACACAACCAGGCACAACAGCCAAACGCAGATTACCCAGGATGCTTAGAGAACATAACCAGGCGTATCTAGCAAGCAGACATGCACAGAAGCAAGGTTGGGCACGACAGTCACCCTCTACAAGCTGTTGTTCAGACTCCCGCACTCCTCCCGCCCCCGGCACTGGGACTTAGTTAACCCTTTGCTAAGCTCCACCCCCTTAGTTACTACGTCTGTCAAACTTTGGGTCCAACAGTGGTATGTAACTCAACAGCAATTTAAACATGTTTTTCACTTAAGCGCCTAAGACATGTTATTGCCAACTTTCATTCGTCTGAAGAAACAAGTGAAGTGTCAGAAAGAAGTAGGCCCAAGGGACTTGAATATGCGTTGGGAAACGGTACATGATGTACTTCGTCAGCGCTGTGGAGAGGTGAGGTGACTGATCTGCAAGTAGAGGGGGAAAAGCAAGAGGGTGGGGCCGTCATTAGTCAGCTGTTTGCATTCGCCCTAGAACAAACAAAGGTGTTTTTACTCATTCTGCTGATGTAAAGTTGCTGGTAAGGCAGTACATACTGCTTCATCAACACCCTGACTGGAACACGACTCACTCGCCTCTCTGAGCTCGTCACATATCTGCTCTGAGAAGTGCGGAGTTCATGGGCACAGAATTTCTCTGTACTTGAAAGTTTGGCAGGTCAACAGTAACAGATGCCAAGTTAGGATTGGTCAGTTGTGGTTGTTCCTGTGAGGGTCTTAGCAAAGCATCGGCTGTCTCCCTCTGAAATGGCAAGGAGGATAAGTGCAACTCGTCCCTCTTCAGGTTAGATGGACACTGAGCACAACACTAAGACGTCCAGAAACAGAAGTGTCCCAAAGTTTAAAATTAGTTTGATGTTTTCAGTCACATTTTTTCAATAGTGAATAATTGCTTAGATCATTGCTTACAGTGACTCCCTCACATCTGAGATCCAAATCACATCAATGAAAAACAAAATGGAGGCTCTGGCTTAACATAAAGCTATTCTGTATCTTTGGTGCTGTCCATAGACATATGGCTATTCTGTAATGAAGCTGCCATACATACATCACTGAGTCGCTACAGAAGCCAGCAACTTGGCAACAAACTCCACTCATTTCTGCTAACTTCTGTCTGGCACCAAACTCCACTCATTTCAGCTAATTTCTGTAAAGGCAGGCCCCAGGTTGGACTCTAATGGCCATCGAAACATGGCGGCGCTGTATACGGGGGCACTAATAGCCTACACTTTGTGATTTATATGTGACCTCCCTGTCCGTGCTAGTGCTGATGGCAGACCCAAGTGATGGCTGGTGCAGGAGGCCCCTGATGCCCATTACAATTCTGTACCCATTTATCACCCCCATCCACACACACACACACACACCCCCACACACACACACACCCCCATCCACCCCCCACACACACACACTTCCATCCACCCCATCCACCCCCACACACACACCCCCACCCCCCCACACACACTTCCATCCACCCCCATCCACCCCCCACACACACACACTTCCATCCACCCCATCCACCCCCACACACACACCCCCACCCCCCCACACACACTTCCATCCACCCCCACACACACTTCCATCCACCCCCACACACACTTCCATCCACCCCCCCACACACACCCCCATCCACCCTCACACACACACCCCCATCCACCCCCACACACACACTTCCATCCACCCCCACACACACACACACTTCCATCCACCCCCCCCCCCACACACACACCCCCACACCCCCATCCATCCCCACACACACACTCCCATCCACCCCCCCCCCACACACACACACACACTCCCATCCACCCCCCCCCCACACACACACACCCACCCACTCCCATCCACCCCCATCCACCCCCATTCTCCCATATAACACACACCACATATTACACACATTACACACACCCCATACTACACACACCCCATATTACACACACCCCATATTACACACACCCCATACTACACACACCCCATACTACACACACCCCATATTACACACACCCCATACTACACACACCCCATATTACACACACCCCATACTACACACACCCCATATTACACACACCCCATATTACACACACCCCATACTACACACACCCCATATTACACACACCCCATACTACACACACCCCATATTACACACACCCCATACTACACACATTAGACAGAACCCATATTACACATATTACACACATCCCGTGTGTGTGTGTGTGTGTGGGGGGGGGGGGGGGGTTCAAACTGTGGTCTACCCTGTCCTGTCTGGTAGTCTGTAGTCATCTGTCTGTCTCGTCTTGCTTTGACTAGTCTCTGTTTTGTCTAGAGGTACTGTAGGGCACAAAGCAGGTTATTTATCATCATATATCATGGTACAAGGACACAAGGATGCAAGGATACAAGGATACAAGGATGATTTATTGTCACATGCACATGCACACATACTGGCTAAAGTAGGACATGCGGTGAAATTGGTGATTGTTAGTCTAAAACTGTGCATGGAGAGGGGGGAGTAAAGTACATAGCGTTAGCTTCATAGCATAATTGCCTAAGTCATTTTTTGGTCAAATTGAGATTTTTGCACAACTTTACTCCCCTACCACTTCTGCATCACCCTGTCTGTCTGCCTATGTCATTGGCCAATCACAACACTCATAAAAGTAAAAAAAAACATAGCTGCCTAAGTCATTCATTTGACTTAGGCAGTTTTACCATTGTACTTAGGCAGTTTTTATACAATCAATTTGACTTAGGCAGATTATGCCTATGACTTAGGCAGTTTTACCATTGGACTTAGGCAGTTTTTATACAATCAATTTGACTTAGGCAGATTATGCCTATGACTTAGGCAGTTTTACCATTGGACTTAGGCAGTTTTTATACAATCAATTTGACTTAGGCAGATTATGCCTATGACTTAAGCAGTTTTTCTGAGAATATAAAATAAACATTACATCTTCTCAGCCATTTTGCATACATCAAAACTGCCTAAGTCACTTTTATTTGATAAAAAAAATGATGTTCGGTTTTGTTCTTTTTCCAAACTTTTTCTCACATCTACATGAATGTTCTGTGAAAATATCAATAAAAAATATGCATGTGATTTTTAGAAAATGTGTTTTTTCTTGTTTTCCAAAAACACAAAAAAATGACTTAGGCAATTATGCTATCAAGCTAACGATAGAATAAAGTTTGAGGATGGCTACCTGATAAAGGGCAGAGGTAGAATGGATGGTGGGGGTGGGGGTGCATAAAGTGCATAAAGTGCAGTTGGGGTTGGGATGGAGGATTTGGTGGCGGAGGATGGGCTGTGTGGGGGAGGGAAGGAGTGCTGAGGTGGGGATAGGGAAATAAGGGGAGCGTTGGGTGTAAGTGGGAGTGTGTGTGTGTGTGTGTGTGTGTGTGTGTGTGATGGGCATAAGGTAGCGTGAGGGGGCATAAGGGGAGTGTTGGGTGTAAGTGGGAGTGTGCGTGTGTGTGTATGTGTGTGCGTGTGTGTGTGTGTGTGTGTGTGTGTGTGTGTGTGTGTGTGTGTGTGTGTGTATGATGGGCATAAGGTAGTGTGAGGGGACACATGGGGAGTGTTGGGTGTAAGTGGGAGGAAGTTGTTTAGTGGTGCATAGAGCCTGACCTATAGAGATGTATGAAGTGCTGTGATGTATAGACTGTAGAGATGGACAGTAAATAGTAATGTACAGGTGTGTGTGTCTCTCAGATGGACAGTAAGTAGTGGTGTATAGGTGTGTGTTCGCCTTTCAGTAGATGTTGTTCTCTAGTGAAAGTCCACTGGGGGGCCCCGTCTAGGATGCAAGATACACCGTCCTACTCTGCCCCCCCCCCCCCACTTCCCCAATACCTCCACTGCCCCCCCCCCCCTAAAACCTCAACTGAGCCTTAATACCTCCACTGCCCCCATACGTCTATTGCCCTCTTCTCTCATACCTGCCCTGACCCCCACTTACCCACATACACTGACCCCCACTTACCCACACACACTGACTCCCCCATACCCCCACTACCCCCCCATACCCTACTGCCCTCCTCTCTTATACCCCCAGTACCCACCCATACCTCTACTACCCTCCCTCCCCCCATACTCTACTGCCCTCCCTTCTCATACCCCCACTACCCCCCCATACTCTACTGCCCTCTCTCATACCTCTACTAACCCTTCTCATACCCCTACTACCCCCCCATACCCCCACTACCCCCCCCTACCACTACTGCCCCCCCTTCTCATACCCCTACTGCCCCCCCATACTCCTACTACCCCCCCATACTCCTACTACCCTCTCTCATACCTCTACTGCCCTCCCCTCTCATACCCCTACTACCCCCCCCTACCCCTACTGCCCTCCCTTCTCATACCCCCACTACTCCCCCATACTCCTACTGCCCTCTCTCATACCCCCACTACCCCCCCATACCCCTACTACCCTCCCTTCTCATACCCCCAGTGCCCCCCCTCATACCTCCACTACCCCCCCATACTCCTATTGCCCTCTCTCATACCCCTACTGCCCTCCTCTCTTATAACCCCACTACCCCCCCATACCCCTACTGCCCCCCCATACCTCTACTACCCCTTCTCATACCTCCACTACCCCCCCCCCACCCCTACTGCCCTCCTCTCTTATACCCCCAGTACCCCCCCATACCCCTACTGCTCCCTTCTCATACCCCCACTACCCCCCCATACTTCTACTACCCTTCCCCCGCCCATACTCCTACTGCCCTCCTCTCTCATACCCCTAGTGCCCCCCAGATGTCCTGTCTGTGCTGCACAGGTGCGTGAGTGGGGTGCAGTGCAGTGTGAGTGGGGTGCAGTGCAGTGTGAGTGGGGTGCAGTGCTGCGTGAGTGGGGTGCAGTGCAGTGCAGTGTGAGTGGGGTGCAGTGCTGCGTGAGTGGGGTGCAGTGCTGTGTGAGTGGGGTGCAGTGCTCCGCTGCTGGCTGGCTGCTATCTCTGCTGGGCAGGGACACCGGGGGGCCAAATATAGCCTCTCCGCCTGCACTGCACTGGGACTAATTTAGCCCTGCTGCTGATCATTCATCAGGCCCATAGGGGGCCATACATCAATCACTGACACACAAACACACACACATACACACACACACACACACACACACACACACACACACACACACACACACAGACACAGACACAGACACACATACAAACACACACACACACACACACACACAGACACAGACACAGACACACATACAAACACACACACACACACACACACACACACACACAGACACACACACACACACACAGACACAGACACAGACACAGAAACACACAGACACACACACACACACACAAACACACACACAGAGAGACACACACACACACACACACACACACACAAACACACACACACACACACACACACACACACACACACACACACACACAGACATACACACACACACAGACACACACACACAGACATACACACACACACAGACATACACACACAGACACACAGACACACATACAAGCACACACACACACACACACACACACGCCTCCCAATGCCGCTGTTTTGCATCCTCTCTCTCCCCACATTCTCTCCCCCGCCTGTGTTCCCCTCCCCCCCCTGCGGTTAGGATGCCGTGATTCAGAGCAGGTAGCAGGAGAGAGAGAGAGGGAGGGGGAGGAGAGGAAGAGGGGTAGAGAGGTAGAGAGAGGAGAGGTGAAAAAAAGAAGGAGAGGGTGGAGAGAAAGAGGGAGGAGAGGTAGAGAGGTAGAAAGGGAGCAGAGATGAAGAGAGAGAGAGGGAGAGAGAGAGGTAGAGAGGGAAAAGAGGTTAAAAAGAGAGGAAAGGGAGGAGACGGAGAGAGGTAGAGGGAGGAGAGGTGGTGGTTCTGTGGGGTAACCATAGTGATAGCACTGGCTGCATCCCATCCTAACATGTCTGCATGTTTGTTTTTGTTTTCAAAGAGAAAGTTGTCGTGGCGATCGCCTCTCTGCCCCTGGGCTTAGAGGAGACTGGTGCTACCGATGACCTTCAGAAGGTCACTGCAGCTGCAGAACACACCACTGAAGCCAGCTGGCTGTAGCCCAGTTGTGGGTCAGATTTAGTGTGGATTTGGCTTAGATTTGCACTGGATTTGGCCAGGATTCAGATCAGTTCTGGTCTTAGTGATGTCTCAGTGATGTGGACTGGGTTTAGCCCAGATTTGGACTGGTTTTGGCCTATATGTGGCCTGTGTCTGGACTGGGTTTGGCTAATATGTAGACAGCTATTGGCTCCGCTCTGGCACAAATGTAGATGAGTTGTGCATTCAGATTTACCAAACAGAAGGGAACTCTCGCCGCGAACACATTCGGATTAAACAGTGAAATTTTAACAATTTCGTGTGACGTTGTAAAATGTTCGTATTAAACTGTAAACAAAATGGCGAACTCAAAAGAAATTACTCTAGTGTCAGCGTCCGAAATAGCTGACGGATTTTCAGATGTGGTGGATCGGCTTCTACATTCTACCCGAGCTGGGCCCGCCTACTGTGAATTTGGCCCCGCCTACTGTAAAGCTGTGCCCGCCTACTGTCCTACCTACATCCTCAAGCACATTTTAGGATACACAGATGGACAGTGGAAGTAAGGACGAAGCTAGAAAGTTCTAGGTCTAATACGCTAGGAGAGTTTAGTTGGACAGGTGGTAAACTTTACTCATGGGTCTTATTAATTAAAAATAAAAACTACTACTAGTGTAACAGAATAGATGTTCATGTCATCCTGAACTACACCATAAGCCCACACTGATGAAGTAGGCTTGTGTAGCAGTGTACATCTCTCATGGTCCGGAGTCCAATAGCGTTTGCAGAGCACTACCCCCCTGCCCGTTCGCTTACATCACCCAAGAACGTTCGAGTATTGAAAATGGTTTTCCGCAGAAAATGCAAAAAGTGTGCTTGAATGTGCCAAGTTTCGTGATCATCAGAGCAAATATTTATGCCAAACTGGAGTGGGAGAACTATAAGTGTGCTTTTTTCAAGCACTGTTTCACTACCCAAGAACTTTCGAATGTTGAGAACTGTTTGCCAATATTCGCGAACGTTCACCTGCATTATTGCACTGGAATGCACCTCTGGTTTGGGGTTGGTCTGTTCCAGACCAGAGCAAGAAGCCTGCTTGTGTTAGAGGCTCTTCTGTGATCAGTGTGGAAGTATCTGAAATATCATCACCATCACCATCACAACACACACACACACACACACACACACACACACACACACACACACACACACTGAAATATCATCACCATCACCGTTATTGGCAGCGGCCCCATTGCCCGCAACATCGCCATCACTTTCATCAACATCATCCTTACCATCATAATTTACAGCCTCATTACCCCTGAGTTTTCATGAACGCACCCTAGACACACACAAACACTCACTCACACACACACACACACACACACACACACACACACACACACACACAAACATACATACACACACACACACACACACACACACACACACACACACTCAACATTTCATGA
>CM059265.1:45233888-45236388 GCA_030347295.1 Setipinna tenuifilis
CCTTAATGTTTACTCTACCTTGTGTGATGGAGCATTTCTCACAGCATCTTTTCAACAGAGAATCGATTGGATATCATCACTTGTACTGGCAACAAGCAATACCAAACCTCTACACTTAAGCTAAACGTGTAAGATTCTAGCTTAATCCACACAGGGATTTTGCTGATACAGTCTTGTCCTATGGTGCTGGAGTTTAGTTTTCTTGGTAACACTGAAGTGCATCTTTGGTGGTAGCAGGGTGTCTTTGGTGCTTTTTCAACAGGACTGATGGTGGTAGCAGGGTGTCTTTGGTGCTTTTTCAACAGGACTGCTGGTGGTAGCAGGGTGTCTTTGGTGCTTTTTAAAATGGACTGCTGGTGGTAGCAGGGTGTCTTTGGTGCTTTTTCAACAGGACTGCTCATGGTAGCAGTAAGTGCTACTGTGCTCAGCGGCCTGCACCTCACATGCGTCACTGAAGGTCTTTGGTGTTTTTTGAACAGGGCTTAAAGGAAGGACTTTTGTAAGTATAAAGCTTCGGATAAAAGCGTCTGCTAAGTGTAGTGTAGTGTAGTGTAATGTAATGTAATGTAATGTAATGTAGTGTAGTGTAGTGTAGTGTAGTGTAGTGTAGTGTAGTGTAATGTAATGTAATGTAATGTAGTGTAGTGTAGTGTAATATAGTGTAGTGTAGTGTAGTGTAGTGTAATGTAATGTAATGTAGTGTAGTGTAGTGTAGTGTAGTGTAGTGTAGTGTAATGTAATGTAGTGTAGTGTAGTGTAATGTAATGTAATGTAATGTAGTGTAGTGTAATATAGTGTAGTGTAGTGTAGTGTAATATAGTGTAGTGTAGTGTAGTGTAGTGTACTGTAATGTAGTGTAGTGTAATGTAATGTAATGTAATGTAGTGTAGTGTAGTGTAATGTAATGTAGTGTAGTGTAGTGTAATGTAATGTAATGTAATGTAGTGTAATGTAATGGCTGCTCGTGGTAGCAGTGAGTGCTACAGAGTGTCCTGCACCTCACACATGACTGTGAGATGGCACTACGGTATCAGTGAAGCATGTGCTGGCACTACCTTGAGGGGGCGAGCAGAGCACTACGCCTGACTCTGATCCTCGCTGGCAGGGAAGAGGGCAGCAGCTGTGCGTTCAGCCATGTAAGAGCTTAGTCACATTAGCATTAGCGGCCATAACTGCTACGCTTCGAACCAGTCAAAACAGCCTCTCATGAGGAGACATGACAGAGCTGGAGGTTGACAACATACGGCCAATACAGAAACAGAAACAGAAACACACACACACACGCAGTACAGACAAACACACCACAGACACACAATACAGACACACACACACACACACACACACACACACACACACACAGACGCAGTACAGACAAACACACCACAGACACACAATACAGACACACTGGTAACAGTGTGGTCTTAGACACACACCACAGACACACACACCACAGACAAACTACAGACACACACACACATACACACATACACACAAACCAAAACCAAAGATGCTTCAGACATATGTGTCCATTGACTCAGTGTGGTCTCAGTCTGTCTCAGTTTAGACTCAGTGTGGACTCGGCGCCACTGGACTGCAAGAAATGTTGTGTTGTTGTGACCTTTGAGCTGCATCTTGTATGTATAAATTGTGCTATACAAGTAAAGATTATTATTATTATTATTATTATTATTATTATTATTATTATTACATTATTATATACAAGTAAAGATTATTGTTATTATTATTATTATTATTATTATTATTATTAGTAGTAGTAGTAGTAGTAGTAGTAGTAGTAGCAGTAGTAGTAGTAGTAGTAGTATGGTCTCAGTGTGGTCTCAGTTCAGACTCAGTGTGGTATCAGTTTAGACTCAATGTGGTCTCAGTTTAGACTCAGTTTAGACTCAGTGTGGTCTCAGTATGGACTCAGTGTGGTCTCAGCTCTGTTTCTCACCTCTCTGAGTGGCTCGTTGAGCTCCTCCAGGATGCTCTCCTCGTCGAACATCTTGCCCTGGTAGCGGTGCTCGTAGTAGTCGTGAATCTTCTGGCGGAAGTCGGCGGGCAGCTTGTGGAAGGACATGTACTGCTCCACCTGCTTATACTGCAGACCAATAGGAGAAGAGCACAGAGAGAGGGAGAGAAAGCAGACCAATAGGAGAAGAGCACAGAGAGAGGGAGGGAAAGCAGACCAATAGGAGAAGAGAGCAGAGAGAGGGAGGGAAAGCAGACCAATAGGAGAAGAGAGCAGAGAGAGGGGGACCAATAGGAGAAGAGAGCACAGAGAGAGGGGGACCAATAAGAGAAGAGCACAAAGAGAGGGAGAGAGAGAGAGAGAAAGGGGAAAGGGAGAGAAGAGAGAGTGAGAGAGACAGAGAAAGAGAGAGGGGGGGGAGAAAAGGGAAAGAGGGGGAAGAGAGAGAGAGCAGGAGAGAGATAGAAGAGGGAAAGAGGGGAAGAAGAGAGAGAGCAAAGGGAAAGAGGAGAAGAAAGCAGAAAGTGG
>CM059265.1:45268932-45271432 GCA_030347295.1 Setipinna tenuifilis
TTAGGCTCTGTTTGAAAAGCTCACTTGATCACATATTCAGATCTGCCCCATTGGAGAACAGCCAGTGGCTGTCTAGATCAGAAAAGGCTCTGGGCACACACACACACACACACACACACACACACACACACACACACTCCTGATACACCCCTGTGCACAGGTCAAAGGTCAGGGGGCAGAGGTCACAGTGGTGCAAAGAATCATGGGAGGTGCAGACAAGGCTATTGGACGAAGTTGCTCATTATCACTAATGCCTAGTGAATATCTGTATACACACGCACACACAGATACAAACACATGCACACACACACACACACATGCATAAACGCACGCACACACACATGCACGGACGCACAGACGCATGCACACACACATGCATGGCTGCGCGCGCACACACACACACACACACACACGCACACACACACACACACACACACACACACACACACACACACACACACACACACACACACACACACACACTCACTTTAGCTCCAGCTGTCTACTAAATATGGTAAGCATCTTCAGCTACAAATGCCCAGGCCCCCTGTAGCTTACCTGTGAGTTCATAACATGAATGTCGGCACTTTCAACGCCAGACAGCACACACACACACACACACACAAACACACACACACACACACACACACACACACGCACACACAAACAAACATACGCGCGCACACACATACGGCACACACACGGGCACACACACACACACACACACACACACACACACACACACACATATGCATGCACACACACACACACACACGCGCACACCACACACACACACACACATGCATGCACACACACACACACACACGCGCACACCACACACACAACTGGGATCCACTACAAGCGTCAAATGCGACATATAAACTAAACTAACTAAACTAAACAAGATAAAAGCCTGAATTTCCCTGTGTTCAGGCTGTCTAATAATTCCCTTGAGATCTGCAAAAAGATAAAATATCTAGGCCACTGTATTTCAGATGATATGAATGATGATGATGACATATACAGACAGTGTTGTAAATTGTATGCACAGGCAAACACTATAGCCCGTAAATTTGCATTTTGCTCCACCCAAGTCAAGGTGGCTCTGTTTAAGGCATACTGCACACCACTCTACACTGCACACCTATGGGCTTCTTACAAAAAGGCAAGCATGCAGAAGCTACAAGTAGCATACAATGATGCTTTAAGAATTTTACTGAAGGTCCCTAGAGGAGGGAGTGCTAGCCAGATGTTTGTATCTGTAGGAGTAAGCACACTTCATGCACTTTTAAGAAACCTAATGTATAGATTTTCACAGCGCCTGGATGCTTCCTCCAATAGTATCATGGTGGCTCTCTCAAATCCAACTGTGAGTAGCACAAGATATACATCCAGGCTAAGGGCGCACTGGACTAAATGCCTGTATATATTTTAAATCCTTTTTTTTTGTTTGTTTGTTTGTTTGTTTGTTTGTTCTTGTTCTTTTCTTTTGTGTCCTGTCTGCTTGGCCTGGTCTGTCTTGATGTGTATTTGCACTGTGTTTATGTGGATTTGGACAAGAGTCTGGCGAATAAACTGAATTGAAATTGAATTGAATAAAAGGCCTTCAATGCATTGTCAGTGGAGACAGTCAAACTAGTACTGACGCCTTCGCAAAGAATATCGGGAAGGCAGCGTGTCTGCTTGACCAGCTACATTGTGTCTAAGAAGTTGGGCTCTTCTCAACTTTACGCAAAGTAATCCGTGGAACAGGACGTGATTGGCCAATGAACGTACGTGATTGGCCAGTGAACATACAGCACAGGGGGCCTCCCACGACGTGATTGGCTAATGAACGTACGTGATTGGCCAATGAACGTACAGCACAGGGGGCCTCCCATAACATCCCCGAATCCTGTGGTGGTGTACTTCTCTTGTGGTAAGTAGGAGAAGATTGCAGTGATGGTGTGCACATCCACCGTGTAGGTGCAGACAAAAGACTCGAAGTACATGAAACACAAAAGGAATGTCCGCACACTTACTCCCTTTTTTACTCCTTTAATTCAACTAAAGAAGTATTGAATTAAAGAAGTAGAAGAAAGCCCATAAGTGCGATGTTTGGGCTCCCAGATAGCACTATATGAATTATTTTGTCCACAACCACAAAGACATCAGGGAAAACAAGCAAGAAAGGAAAGAAAAAAAATGTGTAGAAAGAAATGAATCAATAAATGAGGTTTATAATAATAATAATAATAAAAAGATGAGAAATTATCGCACTAAATCGGATGGGATGAATAGGATTTAAGATGATAAAGAGAAGATGAGAGTATCTGCTGTTTGTGCATTGGTGTATGTGTGTGTGTGTGTGTGTGTGTGTGTGTGTGTGTGCGTGCATTGGTGTCTGTGCCGTATATTCTTGCTCTGTGCACATATGCACACACTGAGCTGCTAGTGCCACTGTGTGTGTGTGTGTGTGTGTGTGTGTGTGCGCGTGCATTGGTGTGTGTGCCTTATATTC
>CM059265.1:45276432-45286432 GCA_030347295.1 Setipinna tenuifilis
ACAGACACTGGGCCCTCTACCCAGCCTGATGGATGTCTCCATCCCCACCCTTCCACGTCAGCTTATGCCGCCTGTGGTTTGTGGCTTCTCTGCTGGCTGTCCAATCGCAGCGAAGCATGCTGGTCTGACTGAGAACACGTTTCCTAGGTGAGGCGGGCTTGCGGGAGGGCCATGCCTGGCCCAAGCTCGTTACCTGAGCAAGGACTACGAGTAGAGCACAGCACCATCCACCCAGCACTACTGCATAGCCTGGTAAACCTGCCCCTCATACTTCACTTCGTTTTGTGCAGAGGGTCTGGCTGTTCTGTACTGAGAAATGTTTTTCTTACTGGAAGTGTGGACTCTGGGTAAAGGCAGATCCAATCTTTTTAAATTTCAGCGAACATTAACGTGAAGGACGGTACGAAGCTTTCCGGAAACTAACAGACTAAATACTAACGCTCACGAATGCTCACGAACACTCGCTCTGTGCACTGATTTGGATAGGAGGGATTCTGCCTACAACCAGCCATTTCAATGAGACCAGTGCCAGACCCTACAAAACAAGCAGAAGTACGAGGGGCCTCATCCACTCAGGCCACCTTGTAGGACTACAAGTATCCCTAAGCCAGCTCTCTCTGGCAGTCTCTGGCACGATCCTTACAGCCTTACAGCCAGCTCCACAGTCTCCACAAGTCCTTACAGCCTTACAGCCAGCCCCACCCCACAATAATGGAGAGGGGGGGGGGGGGGGGTATCACCACCAGTGGACATGCCTAGCATGTATGCAGCCATCGGACGTTGGCATGGCGACTTGCACACTAGGCATGAGCACTATTGGATGACCACTTTACATTACATTACATTGCATTTGGCAGACACCTTTATCCAAAGTGACTTACACAATAGGAGGACATAAGCTCCATGCATGTGTGAATGCAACAGTGAATGCTCAGAGGTGTGCTAACATGTTCCAGCACATGTAATGTAAAACACATGCCTGTTGTGAATGGATATTGCAGACACATGTAAACTACCGTCACCTAAACTGCGAAGTCTCCAGATTTGTGTGGAGTGTTTGGAGAGTCTTCGGATGCATTCGTTGTGGGGAAGCTACCCGTCTCATATGTTTTATTTGGCCTGTGATTCAACTGTAAAAGTTGGAGAAACAAACTGTTGGACAAAAGTACATACACAAACACAACATACACAAACACAACATCTGCCAGCATCGCTGATGGCACCTTCAACTAGGTCAGTCACAATGCACATCTTCTTTGTCTTATAGTAACACACCTCAGATCCCATCACTGGCCTGAGGGCAGCCTTTGCCAAGAAGCACATAAAAACATATCCTATATTAACAACACATGCAAAACACACATACATGACCATAGGACCATAGGAGCACAGTGTTACACCCAGTTCCAGATACACACACACACACATACACACACGCATGTACGCAGACACACACACACACACACACACACACACACACACACACACACACACGCGCACACACCCCGTACGCACGCCCACACACACACACACACACACACACACACACGCACACACACCCCGTACGCACGCCCACACACACACACACACACACACACACACGCACACACACACATACACACACACACACACACACACACACACACACACACACACACACACTACAAAGCAGGTGTGACATTGCTCCGAGCCTGTGGTTGTAACTGTGCAGGGAAGGTGTTAATGTGGCCCAAAGTCTGGAAGGATTACAATGTGTAATTTATTATTAACATTTGCAGGGGTCAGGCAAAGTTAATGCAAGTCACTGAAAACGCCATGATTCATTCCCGCATCGGAGCGGAATGGCCACGTTCTCATTATGCACGCCAGCGACCTTGAGTCTGGCTCACGACCTTCAGTCGCGCCCAGATGGAGAGGAGAGCTGAGAGCCAAGAACATGCCAACACTGACTCTCAATTGCGATGAGATCTGGAACATGGCAGAACTTAATCTGGATCACATTGGCCTGACCCAGGTCGAGAACGTGACAGAACCTAATCTGGATTACCCTAAACCAGGTCTAGAACGTGACAGAACCTAATCTGGATTGTCCTAAACCAGGTCTAGAACGTGACAGAACCTAATCTGGATTGCTCCGAGGCAGGTCTAGAATGTGACGGAACCTAATCTGGATGGCCCTGAACCAGGTGTAGAACGTGACAGAACCTAATCTGTACTGCTCCGAGGCAGGTCTGGATCATGGCGAAACTGCACGGATGGATTTTGCCCAATACACATGTGCAGGCCCTGCTCTTCCTGGCCTCGGAGATAGCATGGGCAGCTACCACACTGAACCCAAAGTCTGACATAGTGTGTGTGTGCATGTGTGTGTGTGTGTGTGTGTGTGTGTGTGTGTGTGTGTGTGTGTGTGTGTGTGTCCTTATGAAGGAATTACCAGAGTTTCATAATGTAATAATGTAATAGAAGATGTCTTATGAGGGTGCTTGTGCTAATTTGGGTGGTTATTTAAGGTTACTTGTGTGTATGTGCTCAGACATTTGTGTGTGTGTGTGTGTGTGTGTGTGTGTGTGGGTTCATGCATATGTATATTTACATGGGTTTGTTACATTACATTACACTTAGCAGACACTTTTATCCAAAGCAACTTACAAAAGAAGGTGAAGGAGGAGGTTTGTGTGTGTGTGTGTGTGTGTGTGTGTGTGTGTGTGTGTGTGTGTGTGTGTGTGCATATGTACATTTACATTACAGGGGTGTGTGTGTGTGCATATGTATATTTACAGGTGTGTGTGTGTGTGTGTGTGTGTGTGTGTGTGTGTGTGTTTGGTGCCAAAGAGACAGCCATGTGTGTTTATCTTGCGGGTTGTGACTCCTTGCAGACTGGCCGTTTGTCTGTCAGCGTTAAGTGAATTCTCTTCAGTTTTGTGCCCACAATCAATGACCCCGAGCCTGCCAGCACCCGGCTCAGGCCCCAGGCCTCTAAGCCTCTCTGCCTCCCACACCTCACTCACTTTAAATACACTCCTCCATCACTCCCTCTCTCCTCTTCATACACTCCTCCATCACTCCCTCTCTCCTCTTCATACACTCCTCCATCACTCCCTCTCTCCTCCTCTTCATACACTCCTTCATCACTCCCTCTTTCCTCCTGTTCATACACCCTTTCACCTGCCCCTCTCTCCTCCTCTTCATACACTCCTTCATCACTCCTTCTTTCCTTCATACACTCCTCCATCTCTCCCTCTCTCCTCCTCTTCATACACTCCTCCATCACTCCCTCTTTCCTTCATACACTCTTTCACATCTCCCTCTCTCCTCCTCTTCATACACCCTGTCACCTCCCCCTCTCTCCTCCCCTTAAATATACTTCTTCACCTCTCCCTCTCTCCTCCCCTTAAATACATGTCTCCTCCCTTTTGCCCCTGCCCCCATATGGTTTACTTTACATCATATGTGCATGCATATACTGCATATGTCATCTCTTTTCATCTTTCTATCTCTATCTGCCTTCTGGCGTCCCTCTTTCCTTCCTTTTGTCTTCTTTCCCTTGCCTCACTGCAGCCCGTTTTCCTTGCTGCCTGCGTTTATTCTTAATGCTGTAGCAGTTTCTTTACACGTATTCGCTATTCGCCCCTCTGTGTCATTGTGTCCTCCTGTTCGCCACCACCGCTACTCTCCGCGGTCGTTCGTGTCTCTTCACCCCGTTAATTAATCCTCTTTCCTTCCGGTAGACAGTGACTGGCTGTGACTGAAGCCTGTGTCGCAGCGGGACGTCGTGGTTAAGTAAACGCGCGCAGGCTAATCTTCTGCGCTGCAAACTGGGGCTTTAACTTGCTGCAGATAACCGGGGGGGCGGGAAACATAATGACGACCGGATTAGTCCAAGGTTCGAGCAATTACAGCCGTGATCTGCACTGGGGAGGTTAATGACATTTAAGAAGACGAAAAAACATCACAAATGATGTTTCCAAGATGTTAGTTTATATGCAGACGTTTTTTTAATGTTAGCTTACCAATCTCTATTTTTTTCTCAACTTTTTCAGAGATGTTTAGTTTCATTCATATCACCATTAGTGCCATTTCCGGACTGAATTGAGCCCTTCTACATCTGGTAATCGAGTTCATTTTCATGACAAGGATTGCCGTGGCTACCGAAACCCGCGGTGAATGGTTAAATTAGGTTTGTCGCGAGGGTTTCGGATGAGGCGTCCTCAGGAAAGCGGCGCTAATGAAATCACGTCCCCGGCTCGCGGACAGGAGGAGAGCACGCGCCTGGCACCAAGGACAGCTCTGCTGCACAGCTGCCCGGCTCAGGTGACGCACCAAAGCGGGCTGCTTTCTCTCAGACGTCCATTACTTTTGCTGACTCACAGCTGTTGAATGCGGAATCCTGTTATGTCACTAGTCAAAAAGAAGCCTATCGAACAGATTTACGCAGACAAACCGTCAAGCACATCTTTCACAGCTATGCAGTTTTAGAGGCAAGTTTTGGAAAACACGGCGGTTCGTTGTTTTGAAGTGACGGCCTTTTAATCAACGGTGTTTGTTTTAACAGTGCCATCACCGATACTCCAAGGCGTGGATATCCATCAACAAAACACCGCAGACCACCCAAATTCAACCCTGATCTTCGGTTTGAGACAGTACCTTTACCTTTTTTTATCCTATCCTCAGCTCTCTCCCTTTTCATCTTTTGCCTATGACAAGTCGTGTCCTTAAAAAAAGCAATTACAAAGGTCACCGCCAATGCTAAGGGCTGAATGCAGGCCAGCTCATACCAGTCAGGTACAAAGAAACTCTACAAAAGCAGAACTTCTGAAGTCAGCACAATGCGCCCAAGTCACGCCGCAAAGGCAGGGGTACGGGGAAAGCGGCCAGGAACGGCGTGTTTGTGACTAGCACACCCGGCTATGAGCAGGAGATGAATGGACACCTACAAAACTGGGTGCGTAATACAATAACAAGCACGACTGACAGACCGGTCAACACGCAATGGCTTTAATTGTCATTTATGAGTCTTTCACCCAGCTCCGGCTCAGCCTGGTTTTGTCGGCGCCGTGACCGCTTTGACTTTGGCTGCGTAATTGAAAAAGAATGTGTTTGTTAGTGTTGCGGCTGTGCGCTTATCAGGCAACCCTAAACACACTCGAGACGGGTGAGCACAGAGACCTTGGAGGACACGGCTGATGTCGGTGATAGCTAGAACTCAGGTTTTGGAGAGGAATTAAATTCCATCTCATTTCTCATCTGCTGGACGGGCCTGACACGGTAGGTAAAAGTGCACACGGCGATAGTGGCAGATATTGCCATCGTTTATGTTTGGGTTTGTTGTTCAAGACCTTAACAGATGTGTTTGTCATACACAACTAATTTTAAATTAGAACCAAGGGACCGAATAAAACATGCAAGAGAGGTAGCTCACCTCTGCCCTCAGAGAAACTACACACACACACACACACACACACACACACACTCACTCCCTCCTGCCCTCGCAGAAACTCCACAGCTTCACTGTTAGGGAGGCAGTATGTTCCCGCGTTGTTTGTGTCTAGTTCACACGTTCTGTGTGAGAAGGGCAGCTATCGCGAGGAGATATTGTCTGATATTAGCTTTAACATGCCTTCATAATGCTGATAGTAGCTTTAACATGCCTTCATAATGTTCTGGAGATAAAAAAGCAATAGGCTATCAAAAGACAGTATGCAAATGTCATTTGTCGCAACACACGATATGAATTGCAGATCAGCTGTCAATAGACTTACTGCAGGACAGCAGACAGTTGTCTTTAGATGAACACCCCAAATTAGATTAGATAGCTGTGAAATAGTGGGGGTCCCTTTTCGCCACTTGTCCTGAAAAAGTGTCGACTTGTGACAGGCTTCCATCAAAGCCTGGCAAAACCGCTCATTTGGCCAAGTCAAGACAGCTTGTTGAATCCAAACATGCTGTCCATGCTGTCCATGCTGTCCTGTATCACATCACTGAGGCCCATAACACGCACGCACACACACACACACACACACACACACACACACACACAGACCATCCGTCTCCTCTTCCCAATGCTCCCTTCTGACAGTCCAGCCCATCCCTGTGTTTGTTTATCTGTGCTCAGGCCACTGACACATGTCCACAGGGGGTCACTCCTGTCACTCTGGACCAATCATCCGTTTGTCCTTCAAAGAGCCCCCTCCCCCCCAGCTGTCAATCATACTCTCATCTCCCCACCCCCACCTCCACCCCTTGTCCAATCAGGTGGCTTCTGTGAGTGACAGGAAGTGAGATAGCCCCAGTTCTGGCCCCACCAGTGCTGGGAGGCCAGCAGAGGTAGCGCTGTCATCCTTCAAGTTGATTGGACAGGAGAAGCAGCATTTATCATGGTAGCGCTCCAGCTCTGACTGAGCCAGCACAGAGGCCCTGGAGAGGAAGGCTTCAGGGCCAAGGCAGCGCTGCCAGTTTAAACTGCCTGCATGTGTCGATACATCAGGGCCAGGCTGACTGACTCTGTGCACTGATCACTGCGTGTGTGTATGTGTGTGTGTGCGTGTGTGTGTGTGTGTGTGTGTGTGTGTATGTGTGTGTGTGTGTGTGTGTGTGTGTGTGTGTGTGTCTATGTGTGTGTGTGTGTGTGTGTGTGTGTGTGTGTGTATGTGTGTATGTGTGTGTAAACTACTGACTGTGTTTGCAGTGATCATTGTGTGCATGTCTGGACTGACAGACTGGCTGTGCACAGTGATTGACTGACTGGCCCTGTGCACTGATTGACTGACTGACTAGAATGAAACTGGGAAAGCGTCCTGAGCCCATGTCCAGAAGCATGATTGGTGTACAGCAGGGTGAGTACGAACACAGCCCACACACACACACACACACACACACACACACACAGCACAGAGGTACGGTGAGCATTGGCTGGACGTGCATACACAGGGGGCCAGATCATCAACGGGCACAGATCCCAACGTCAGTGTGCCAAATACACACACATGGGCCTCAGGATGGACCCAGTGTGCCACACACACACACACACACACACACACACACACACACACACACACAGGGGCCCCAGGATGGACTCAGCCATGATGCCCTGAGGCCTGAGGAGAGCTTATCCCCAGCAGCACCATTAGTAGGCACGGCACACAGGTACAACGAGCACACTGCACACAGGTACATCACAGGTACATCACAGGTGCAACACAGGTGCGACACAGGTGCGACACAGGTGCAAAGAGACAACGAGCCCCGAATCCTTCAGCACGCCTCACCACACAGGTACAAGTGCCATGACAACGGCCCCACCTAGGCTGCCACTGTGGGAGAATAACTGGCAGATTTTTTTCCCCGTCCTACATTAATCAAATATTTTTTTTAACAAACAAACAACGATCCAATCTATTCAATTACGTAAAATGAGTTGTTTGTGTGTGTGTGTGTGTGTGTGTGTGTGTTTGTCAGGGATGAACCAGGTGTGTGTCAGACTCACACACACACACACACACACACACACACACACACACACACACACACACACACACACACACATACACACCTGGTCTGTGCATGAGGCCTATTAGCAAGAAGCATCCCTACTTCCACTCTTGAGGAAGTTCCCCAAGATAGAAGCTCGTCTGCTTCTAAAGCGGGACCGTCTCGTGCCACTGGGGAACCGCAGGGTTCCTCTGGGAGTAGTGGCACTCTAACGAGTGCCAGGGGAACCGGCCTTGAGGACCGCAGCCAGTGGTGCCGTGGAGCTAGCACCAAAACAGAGGCATGCCTGCTCCCCTAGGAGCCCCAATCAGCCACTACACACGAGGGGGGGGGGGCTGAGGAGTGGCAAAATGACAGAGATGGAGGGGGTGACCTGGTAAACCAGCCTCTCATACTTCACTACTTTTACAATACAGCACCGCCAGAACCTCTGTACACAATGTGAAGTACGAGGGGCTGGTTTACCAGGCTTGGGCGAGTGGGGAGTGGGGGGGTTGGGGGGGGGGGGCAGGTTTCATGCAAGGGGGGCACACTGTCCGTATGCCACCCATGAAAAGTAGCCTGCTCCACACAGACCGGTGGCAGGGGGCATCTCGAGGATGGTGCAGCAGGACTATGCAGACATGGTCCATCGATCCGCTGCGGGGCTGAGCAGGCTGCTCTGCCACATGGCCTTAATTAGGCACCCAATACAGGTGTGTGTGTGTGTGTGTGTGTGTGTGTGTGTGTGTGTGTGTGTAGTCACCCAATAAGACACTTCCATAAGGGGCAGCCATCAGCCTTCTCCCAAGGGCCCCAATCAGTTGCCATGTTTACAGGTGTGTGTGTGTGTGTGTGAGAGAGAGAGAGAGAGAGAGAGAGGGAGAAAGAGAGAGAGAGAGAGGAGTGTGGTGTGTGTGTACTACTGGCCCTCATCACACACACTACTGGCCCTCATCACACACACACACACACTACTGGCCCTCATCACACACACACACACACACACACACACACACACACTACTGGCCCTCATCACACACACACACACACACACACACACACACACACACACTACTGGCCCTCATCACACACACACACACACACACACACACACACACACACACACACACACACACTACTGGCCCTCATCACACACACACACACACACACTACTGCCCTCATCATACACACACACACACTACTGGCCCTCATCACACACACACAGACATACACACACACACACACACACACACACACACTACGGGCTCTCATCACACACACACACACACTACTGGCCCTCATCACACACACACACACTACTGGCCCTTACCACACACACACACACACACACACACACACACACTACTGGCCCTCATCACACACACACACACTACTGGCCCTCAT
Source organism: Setipinna tenuifilis (assembly GCA_030347295.1). Taxonomy (NCBI): domain Eukaryota; kingdom Metazoa; phylum Chordata; class Actinopteri; order Clupeiformes; family Engraulidae; genus Setipinna; species Setipinna tenuifilis. The sequence goes on from CM059265.1 coordinate 45,285,307, forward strand.
CACACACACACACACACACACACACACACACACACACACACACACACACACACACACACTACTGGCCCTCATCACACACACACACACTACTGGCCCTCAACACACACACACACACTACTGGCCCTCACCACACACACACACACACACACACACACACACACACTACTGGCCCTCACCACACACACACACACTACTGGCCCTCATCACACACACACACACACACACACACACACACACTACTGGCCCTCATCACACACACACACACACACTACTGGCCCTCATCACACACACACACACACACTACTGGCCCTCATCACACACACACACTACTGTCCCTTTAAAGTGCCACTGAAAGTGACTGGATTACATGCCAATGTCTGTATGGCATATTAACGGAGCTGCAGAGGCGTATGCTAGATCTACAGAAGAGCAGTGTTGATGTAAGGTAAATAATTATGTGAGGCAAGTCCTAACCCTAATACATCAGGGTCATCAGTCTATGCACAACATCTGAGAAAGCCAAGCATCATGCATGACCTGGCGAGCTATTGAGGCCAGGTGTGTGTCAGGTACTCACTCCTACACAAATACACAAACACACACACCTATACACACACACACACACACACCTACACACACACACACACACACACACCTACACAAACACACACACGCACACACACCTACACACACACACACACACACACCTGGTCTGTGCATGAGGCCTACTAGCAAGAAGCATCCCTGCTTCCACTCGAGAGGAGGTTCCCCAGTCGCCAGTGTTGTGAAAAGTCACTCATTGCAGACTCACACACACACACACACTCGAGAGGAGGTTCCCCAGTCGCCAGTGTTGTGAAAAGTCACTCATTGCTAGACTCACACACACACACACACACACACACACACACACACACTCGAGAGGAGGTTCCCCAGTCGCCAGTGTTGTGAAAAGTCACTCAGACTCACACACACACACACACATACACACACACACACTCGAGAGGAGGTTCCCCAGTCGCCAGTGTTGTGAAAAGTCACTCATTGCTAGAGAGGAGTTTGTCTGTCACTAGGTCAGGAGCACTGAGCAGAGTCCCCATCACTGCTAGCCACCACTGTGACCAGC
>CM059265.1:45291432-45303932 GCA_030347295.1 Setipinna tenuifilis
TCCGACGCGCGGCAGATGCAGCCAAAGCCGGGAACAATTAACGGCAGTGCCGCCTTTCACAAGCGGCTGCGCTTTATAAGCCGACCGATGTGGCTTGAGGTGGAAAAGGCACACACGTGGACGAAGGACAGTGCTACGTTTGCAATGATGCTGACTATGCGGTTAACTAGCGTGGCCCTCGGCTAGCCACTGTGTGTGCTGTCCGTTTAGGGGTGAGCTAACAACGCCGTGACGCATTCCTCCAAACAAGGCCCCCAGGAACGCAAAACAAAGCATGCTGTCCGGTTTGTTGACACTAACGTCAGTAACTGCTTAACCAACTTAAAGTAATCATGAAGGACGCATGGCAATCATGACAGGCAACCGACACCAGTTGCCTATTGAACAGACACACACACAGGTATAAATAAGATGAACAAGAGGCAGTGTGATGTACGGCGGACATCTGAATGTGGCCAAAACTCGTTTGCAGTGTCCTGCAGAGACGCACTATCTGTTGGCAGTGTAACGGAGACATGCGAGTAATGGTGTGCATGGTCCATAAACCCGGCTTGTTTGTGTGGGCTGCAGTCTAGACGGAGGTCGCTGGCGCTGTCCGCCTCGGTGGTGCTGAAATCAGAAAGCCTGCCCAGCACCCACACCTGAGCGACTGGGTGTGAAAACACTCAGCGTGTGGGGATTTACCACAGCCCTGGAAAACTTGTAAACACACACCAGTCGCAGACGGTGCACCCTTTGTTATTGCCTCACGGCGACACGTACTTCCTTTGTCACAGCATTAATGTGAGCCTAAAACGGTGAAATAACACAGAGCGAGTGCTATTGAACAGCGCGTGTGAAGGCGCTAACGCTAGAGCGAGCAGAGCCCCTTGGATATAACCATTTCGCTGGTAGCCGTAACACACTTGGCTCAAGGTGACTTTAGCCTACAGAGAGAGAGCATCCTCCATTCGACACGGGCTACGCAGCGGGGCTCCACACAATAACGTCGATAGCGCATGTGACTTTGTGAAACTGTATTGACGGAAGGAATTCGGCGGTTATCAAACCATACCTTCTTCACATATGTGCTTTTTTTTGACAGAGAAAAACGCATCGACCTTAAACAAAAACACTTGAGCATCACAGTCTGAAGGAATGGGTCTGTGTGGCTATCGACATCGCTAAGTAGCCTGAGTCCGCGAATGGGAGGAGAGGCGAAACGAAGCCACTAACATGTGGTGGATCATATGGAACTGACTGAGGTTGACCTTCGGCTAAACCACTTAACATATGCTGTCATCTGCATAAACACTGACAAAATGCCCGCATACTAAGCACTGTGACTTAAGCACTTAACATACTTCTGAATTGCTGAGTAGTTTCAAGCTATGAGGTTTTTAACAGACACACATTCCTTTTTCCCTTCAGCTTTGAGACATTGTCTATAGGGTTGTTTGTCGAGTGAAGATGCAAAGCTTCCCTCCTTAACTCTCCTACTTGTCCCACTTGTTAAAGTGTACAAAGCAACAAGAACCGGTAAGTTAAACTTCCTGACCGGGGCGGGGATGGGGATGTGGATGAGGGAGCGAGCCTTTCCCAACTCAACACCCCAAGTGTGGGTGCCCTGAAACTGAACCCAAAGCACCACCTCACACACACTCAGCGCAACACACCAAACTTGTTGATGAGCATAAACATGCTAGTGTGAATGTGACACTAACGCTACCTCTGCCCTGGGCCAAGCACCTCTGCATGCCGGGAGTGTAGTGTGGGAGGGCTTACCTGAAGTCACTGTACGGGTGAATAATCCAGTTCCCCGCCGACTTCACGCGTTCCTGCTCCCTCTCCACGGCCTTTTGGCTTCCATACATACGCAAGGAGAATTTGTTAACTCCAGGCTGAAGCATACTACTGAACTGCCGCTGCATGAAACTCGCCTGGCTGCCCCTTGCCTCTGTCTCCTCGGCGGCCACGATTGCCGGCCCATCCTCGGTCTTCTGGAAGGTGACGGAGTTCCTCGGCTGCTGGGCCCCGGGCTGAGTGCCGCCGTACACCGAGGACGACGCTTTGCGGCTCGGGGCGTTCGAGAAGGAGACTTTCGAGTCCTTTTTCTCTGGCACCCCACCGGAGACAGGGGTGTTGCCGGCATTGGCCGTGTCAGCCCCCTGGGTCAACGGCAGGGAGCCGACGGGGGTGGTCAGCCCGTCCATGCTGGCCGTGCTGGAGTTACAGATGGCGGGCTTGCTCCCGTCCTCCGCCCGGTTTGCGCCCCCGCCGCTCTGTTTGTCCGGCTTGGACATGATGGAACGGAGGCTTCCTGTACCGGAGTCCCTCCGGCATTCTCCGTTTTTGTTGCATTTCATGCTGGTGGCAAGACCGGTGCTGGTGCTTCCATCACCTGACGCGTGTGTCGCCTCTACCGTGACTGCTACTACGGTAGTGTTCGCTCTGCCATCCCCGCTTCTGATGGTCTCGGCTCGGGCAGCATGTCCCTGGCACGTAGGAACTGACGGTTTGGTCGCTACGGCGGCGTCGGAGGAAGTGGCGGATTGCTCCCCCTGCGCTGAAGGGAGCTCGTTGATGCTGGACCTCTTGCACGCCGTGGACGCGGCTCCCCCTCCTGGCGTAAAGTTCTTCATCCTGATGCTGCCTCCTCTCCCCCCTCCTCCTCCTCCGCCTCCTCCACCACCACCTCCGCCGCCACTGCTGCCACCAGCTCGGCGCAGTCGCGGGTGCTGAAACTTGGACTCCTCTTCTCCGTCGTCCGCTTCGTCCATGCCGGTGTGATTTGCTCCGCCAAACTTCAACCTCTGAGCGGTGTGACCTGCTTGGTCCTCCGGCTTCGCCTCCAAACAACTCTTGCTACTACTGCTACTTGTGCAGTTGTTGCCAGAGACGCCGGGTGCGCCAAGAAGGGAACATCCGCCGCTGCCCGCTTTCTTTCTCATGGGAACATCGGACACCGGCGAAATGTCATTGCTGTCCATGATATTGAGCATATCAAATTTTGCCTCCAATTATCTTTGCAGAAAACCAATCAGGGACAGGGGAAGAACACCAGAGAGGGAGAGGGAAAGGGAGGGAGGAAGAGAGAGAGAGGGGGGGAGAAAGAATGAGAGGTAGACACAGTGAGAGATACGTGACTTCTTTGCAAACTAACATCTCTAGCTCTCTCATCCCACAACCCACAACAACGGCTACAATTACTGCAGCACTTTAAAGGCATTTACCCGCAATCGCAATTAACCTACATTATGAAAACACCTCGTGCAGCACCGGATGACCTCTTGGCAAGGTAGCCTAATCTGAGCAGCGGTCAGGTCCGTCCCCATTGTTGCATAAAGCGCATCCTTTAAAGGAGCTGGGATTATGCGTTCTCCTGTCAGGCAGGTTATACCACAGGACCGGCATTAGCACGAGGAAAACCGTCCCACGGATACGCAGTTATTGTAGCGGCACAATGATGTCATTTTCATAGAGGGTGTTTTCAATGACAATTTCTCCTCAGTGATGTCAGTCACATTACATGCTGAAGCAGCGCCATCTAGTGTTCGAAGGCCTCCCCTTTACATGGCGCTCTAGTGCCCGACTGACTGAAGTCAGGAGACGTTTTAAAAACCTGTTGAACATCTTCAGTTTGTCATGACGGCGTTGCGTCGGGAACGATTAAAAAAAAACACAACGCAGCCGGCAGTTGTAGTTTGCCAAGCCACCCCTGTATGACCCTTAACTCTGCTCCTACTCTGCCACACACAGCAGAGGGTGAGATGAATGAGGGACACGTTTGTTTCCGTGAAGGTTTTGTGCATGCGGAGTGACAGTAAATGAGAGCCGATCACTTCAGACACGGAAGTGATCTGTAGGGCTAACTCTGCTGTGCTAACTCGCCCTTATGGCGACGGCAAGCCCAGGCTGTCCCAACACGGATGGTGGAACTGGAACATTCCTAACGAGCCTGTCGGGATGAATAAGCACGACATGAAAGTGTAATTAAACAAAAGCAAACAAACATTAAAAGTGTGATTCACAGGTGTCGTGAGGAAACGTTATTAATTTAGGCAAGATGTTCAACATGGAGGAGGCAAAACTCATCTGAACATAGGGACAGATGATGAACTCCTTCAGGTTTTCTGCAGGTTTTTGAGCCACGCAGTCTAAAACACTTAGATCCATATCACTACAGCTCCCTTGCTATCCATCACACCAGATGTAATGATACCAGTTAATGAATGAGGATATGAGTAAGATGAACAGATGGGTGAGTAAAATGAGAGAAGGCCAACCCCCCCAAACACACACACACACACTCCTTCTCCCATGTCAACTGTCTCTTGCCCTGCACAGCCACTGTGTGTGTGTGCATGTGTGTGTGTGTGTGTGCAAGTGTGTGTGCATGCGTGTGTATGTGTGTGTGCATGTGTGTGTATGTGTGTGTGCGTGTGTGTGTGTGTGCGTGTGTGTGAGTGCATGCGTGCGTGCGTGCGCGTGTGTGTGTGCATGTGTGTGTGTGTGTGTGTGCGCATGTGTGTGTGTGCGTGTGTGTGTGCGTGTGCATGTGTGTGTGTGTGTGTGTGTGTTGGGGGGGGTCGGCTGGCCTGGGGAGGGTTCCCTCAGGGGCCGCTGAAGAGAAGCCTACCTGCAGGAGGAAGCAGGCAGCAGGCAGCGTCAATGGTGAAGCCTACCTGCAAGAGGAAGCAGGCAGCGTCAATGACACCAGAAGGTTGAGAGAGGAGCTGCCACTGGAGCACTCCGCTGCTCTGCGCCGCCTCGCTCGCTCGCTCTCGTCTCTGGAGTCCGGGGGAAGTAGATGGAGGAGAGGATGAGAGGAGAAAGCATTCCTCCTCCTGTTATCCTTCTCTACTCTCCTCCTCTTACTCTTCTTCTCTGTCTGCCTGCCCTGTCTCCGTCCTTCTCTCTGGCGTACCTCTTCAGCTCAAGAGTGTAGAGGGAGAGAGAGAGTCGCAGAAAACCCTTGACAGCACAGTTCCAGATGGAGTCTCTCTGTCTCTTTCTCTCTCACACACACAGTCTCTCATTCGCTCTGTCTCTTTCTCTCTCACACACACAGTCTCTCATTCGCTCTGTCTCTCTCTCTCACACACATATTCTCTGTTTCTCTCTCACACACACAGTCTCTCATTCTCTCTCTCTCTCACACAGTCTCCCATACTCTCCCCCTCTCTTTCACTCTCTCTCTCTCTCTCTTCTTCTCTCTGCTGTTTTTGCTGCTTGCCGGCTGCCACTTCCTGCTATGACACACAGAACTTTGATGATGACGATGATGAAGATGATGATGCTCTCCGCCTCATCTGCATAAAAGGCAGAGTTCCAATGCCGGTGTTCCAGAACTGGTGTTTGGCTGCAGCTGCTTGGCCCAGCGCCACCTGGTGGCTGCCCTCAGCCAGGACAGGACAGGACAGGACAGGACAGGACAGGACAGGACAGGGCAGGACAGGACAGGACACACTCTCCTGGTCCTCCTGCTTCACCAATGCCCGGCCTTCCACTCAGCCTGCGCAGAGCCCACAGTGCCATCGGCTGGTGAGGCTGGTGGATATAGGATTTCTTTTTGTTTAAAAATTGTAGCCATTATTGTTCTCCACACAGCTGATTAGCTGACTGAAACTGAATAGAATGAAACATGCAAGGGAGGCAGGTCACCCCACTGTACTGCTCTGTGAGCTATTTTACACATCAGAATAGCAGCTGTGGACAGGGGGGCAGCTGGGCCCAGGTGGGCAGGAGTGGACAGGGGGGCAGCTGGGCCCAGGGGGGCAGGTGTGGGCAGGGGGGCAGGTGGGATAGGGGGCAGCTGGGGCCAGGTGTGGACAGAGGGGCAGGTGGGCCCAGGGGTTAAGGAGTTGGTCTAAGGGGGCAGCTGTGGACAGAGGGGCAGGTGTGGACAGGGGGGCAGGTCGGCCCAGGGGTTAAGGAGTTGGTCTTAGGATCAGAGGGTTGAGGGTCGTCCTTAGGATCAGAGGGTTGAGGGTCGTCCTTAGGATCAGAGGGCTGCCGATGCAAGTCCTTTGCCACTATAAAACATGTGCACATGCAGGGAAATGAGTTACCAGGGCTACCCTCATCCATAGTTGTGGTGCTCTGGATAAAAGCATCAGCTAAATGTACTGCAATGTGTCAGGTGGCCAGGCTGCCCCTACATTGTCTGTACTTTATGACGTTTATGGCCTGCAAGAGAAGACTGCAAGTATCTGCAATGACCATACCAATGGCATGGTTTTACAGAGCAACGACAGTACCAATGGCATGCATGGTTTCACAGGAGTCAATAAGACAATGGCCATACTAATGGTATGGTTTCAAATAAGTCAATAAGACAATGACCATACTAATGGTATGGTTTCAAAGAAGTCAATAAGACAACTGTACCCATATAGGAAAAACACTAGTATGAAGAGGCAAGGATTGGGTTTCCTTGAAGGTCCAATGTGTAGAATTTCCCCCCTGACTCTCTCGCGCCACGCGCTTCAAAGTACGTATTACAGCTACGGCAAGCACGGATAAGTAGCCTACATCTATTCTGTTATATCGCAAACATTGTAGAGCCAGTTTGCTAAACTAGCTTTGGCTTGCTAATCTAATCATTTGTCACCGTCATCTACTAGCCTACAAAGCAAAAAGTAAACTACATATTTCATCAGAACTGAGTTTAGACTGGAAATTGAATTCATAAATGGTCTTCTAATTAAGGTGCTGTTCATACATACCCGGGTATTTTGGTATACGCAGACCTTCGAACGTTCGTTTGTAAAAAAAAAAAAAATTGCGTGCACACAGCTTCGTTTTTTTTAAAAACAAAACAAAACAAAAAAGAAATTATGAACAAGGGGGACCCGGTCCCCCCAATGGCTGATGCGTCTTTTGCCGCGGATATTGCCTACAACTCCGTTTTTGTCCGTTCATACACAAACGCTACGCGGAGTTTTTAAAAAATCTCCACTTTTGCCGGAGTTTTTTTGGAGCTTCGTTTATCGAGGGAAAACCTTCGTTTGTTTGTGAACGAAAGGCACAAACGAAGGTGAATGTCTGCGTTTATTAAAATACCCAGGTATGTGTAAACGGGGCCTAAGACAGTACGAAAACCCATCACTACATGTCTGACTGGGCAGTAGGCCTATCACAACATTCTCCGTAAACATTTTAAATTCACACTGACATATGTTCTGTTAACCTACCGATCCAAAAGAAAGAAATCCTCGTTCAACCTCTTTTCCTTCATGAGGTCTTTCCATATGTGGAAAGCAACTCCAATGTTTGCTCTTTTTTCTGATGACACTGGAGTGGACACTCTTGTTCCTTTCAATATCCCTTTTCTTTTCCTGGACTGCTCCTGACATTTGAATGTTCATACGTGTGGTAGGCCTACTCCATGTTTCTTTCTTCAAACATGCTATGCCCATTAGCTGTTGTGAGTTCATCGTGTCACAGCGAAAATGCGAAATTTGGAGCCGTGTGGGCCTATGTCCCTGACCCTCTATTGTAGTTCAAGATGGTGCATGGATATGGAACTTCGTCCCTAATGTACAAATGTTTAAAGCCGATACCTGGAGTTGACAGTGGTGAATATTAATGAAAAAGGTTTAAGTTTGTGAAGGCGCGACAGATTTTGACAATGAACAGCTAAAAAAGTTACACATTGTGGCTTTAACCTGTAAACTCTGTCAGAAAGGCCACCATAATGAAAATTAAATACTGTATATGCAGGTGCTGGTCATATAATTAGAATATCGTGGAAAAAGTTGATTTATTTCAGTAACTACATTCAAAAAGTACAACTTGTATAACGTATACATTCATTTCACACAGACTGACATATTTCAAGTGTTTTTTTTTTTTATATTGATGATTGTAACCGACAAATGAAAACCCCAAATTGAGTATCTCAGAAAATTAGAATGTTATGGAAAGGTTGAAGACACCTAGTGCCACACTCTAATCAGCTAATTGACTCAAAACACCTGCAAATGCCTAATGGTCTCTCAGTCTAGTTCTGTAGGCTACACAATCATGGGAAAGACTGACCTGACGAACCACTGAAACCTTGCACAAGGAGGGGGCAAGACACAGGCTGGCTGTTCACAGAGCTCTGTGTCCAAGCACATTAATAGAGAGGCGAAGGGAAGGAAAAGGTGTGGTAGAAAAAAACGTACAAGCAATAGGGATAACCGCACCCAGGAGGGGATTGTGAAACGAAATTCATTCCAAAATGTGGGGGAGATTCACAAAGAGTGGACTGCAGCTGGAGTCAGTGCTTCAAGGACCACCATGAGTCTGGAGGAAGAGAGGATAGACACAGAATCCACATTGCTTGAGGTTAAATGTAAAGTTTCCACAGTCAGTGATGGTTTGGGGTGCCATGTCATCTGCTGGTGTTGGCTCACTGTGTTTTCCTAAGTCCAAGGTCAACAGAGCTGTCTACCAGGAAGGTTTTGAGCACTTCATGCTTCCTGCTGCTGACCAACTTTATGGAGATGCAGATTTCATTTTCCAACAGGACTTGGCACCTGCACACAGTGCCAAAGCTACCAGTACCTGGTTTAAGGACCATGGTATCCCTGTTCTTAATGGGCAAGCAAACTCACCTGGCCTTAAGACTCTATAAAAATCTATGGGGTATTGTGAAGAGGAAGATGCGATACACCAGACCCAACAATGCAGAAGAGATGCAGGCCACTATCAGAGCAACCTGGGCTCTCATAACACCTGTGACGTATGCCATCAGGCAGTCAAATTTTGTAGTTTTTATAGTGACATGGTTCCTACCCAAGCCCCGAGGTTGCATAGTGCCAGTGTAGACAATACAGGCAGTCTCAAGTGATGACAAAGGTGTAATTGAACCCATTTTGAGCTGTTGTACCATCAGTATGATTTTACAAATATAGTTTGAAGGCTGAAAACCTACATAGTATTGCTTTAATGTAAATGTTTTTGACATTTATGTTGTGAGTTGGTTTGGAAAACAAGCATCTGCTGAATTCCAAAGCATACACACTTCACTTCTCCCAGACAGGACACTCCCTGCAGGGCACTCGGCGTATTCTGATCACACACCCTTAATGACCTGGGCTGACCAGCCTACCCTTGTTGCCATGGTGAGAGCGATCAGTGATGGAGACAGACGGATGCTGAGAGGGATGCAGTGGGATCACCACAGAGGAACACGTTTCATTTTCATAGTTTCGTTTCATAGTTAGCTCCTGACACCCTGTCCTCTGATATACACACACATACACACACATACACACACATACACACACACACACACACACACACACGCACACACACACACACACGCACACACAAATACCCCTGTCCCCCTGCTTTCTAACAAGCACACACACACCCCAGTCCCCCCTGTCCTCTGAGAGAGACACACACACACACATATACACACACACACACAAACCCCTGATCCCCTTGCCCTAGACACGCTTGTTCGGGGGACAGACAGACACACAGACTCTCACTACTGTAAGACAGCACAGGAGTATGGCGGCACATTTTTCTGGACAGAGGACAAAGTGCTTAAAAAACAAAATTGAATACAAGAGAAATTGTGTTTCCGTTATTGAAAGCTGACAGGAGAGAGCCAATAGAGGAAGAAAGCCTAAGCACATTAGTTAGTTAGGAAAAGTGTAATTAGGTGAAGTGGAACAGGCTGGGTTGTAGTGGAGGGTAAACACAAGTAAAGAGTTAACCCACCTCTCACATCTCAGAGATAGAGTTAACCCCCCTCTCACATCTCAGAGATAGAGTTAACCCACCTCTCACATCTCAGAGATAGAGTTAACCCAGCTCTCACATCTCAGAGATAGAGTTAACCCAGCTCTCACATCTCAGAGATAGAGTTTATAGAGTTAACCCACCTCTCACATCTCAGAGATAGAGTTAACCCAGCTCTGAGAATGGTTTATCCACCTATTAATACAGTTCATGCACCAAATAGAAAAATTACACTACATCATTACAACAATGTGTACCAGGAACCATTTACAACACCATTGGTGTTGTTCAGACATATTGTGAATGGTGCATGTTTAGTAGCTGCTTGTCTAGTCAGTCAAGACTTGACTAGCACATTCTTGAACTGATAGTTTAAGTTTTCAATCTTTCGAAACTAACTACAAATTAATATTCCACAAAAAATATATTGCTTACTTTAAAAAAAGATTCAAAACCTTGTAAATGCTCCTAAGCTAATCGTTGAAAATAAGCAGTTGATCAAACCCCAGACGATAGCTGTTGCTCTTGATAGCCCTGTGATTGCCTGAAGTGGCCGTATGGGGAACATCACTGACATTTATACTGTATGTCATGCTCATCCCGAGACATCCATCTTGGCACCACAGGATCAGCTGAACAGCACATTGACCTCAGGTCCTCCAGTGTGGACACATTCATATTGACCTGGGGTTCTCCAGTGTGGACACATTCACATTCACCTCAGCTTCTTAAGTGTGGACACATTCACATTGGGTACTCTAGTGTGGACACATTCACATTGGGTACTCCAGTGTGGACACATTCACATTGGGTACTCTAGTGTGGACACATTCACATTGGGTACTCTAGTGTGGACACATTCACATTGGGTACTCTAGTGTGGACACATTCACATTGGATACTCTAGTGTGGACACATTCACATTGGGTACTCTAGTGTGGACACATTCACCTCAGGTTCTGTAGTGTGGACACATTGACTGTGACAGCTTTTCAGAGCTGATGCGTTAACGATGAGTTCTTCTTCATTAGACGTGAGGGCTTTTTAGTCCAGATGTGTATACCATGAGCTTTTCTATTTACCTGTTCTTCCCACTGGGAATGGTGGTGACAGCAGGTCGCTTCAGTATAGCGTCCAGCAGCACTCAAACAAACAACTCAACGGTCTGAACAGCTAATAGTGGGGCAATCAGTCAATTTGCACTGTGAATCATTAACATGCCAGTGCCTGTTTCTCACAGCTCGTCGGTAGAGAAAGGGTGACTTCCGCTTGCGCTGTTATTGCGCGCGCGCACACACACACACACACACACACACACAGACACACACACACACACACACACACACAGAAATCCTCAAAAATACTCCATACATACTGATGACTTTATTATTATTATTTACAAAACAATCACTCTGTATAGGTAAAAGAAATGAAGGAAAATAAAGTGACTGAAGGTGTGTCAGATGAAGAGTGCCCCAGCCAGGGACCATCTGAATCTGGTAGCACCCTGGGGGTAGTGCAGGAACAGGGGTCACTAACGAGCCTGTAACTCCATATGTAACTCAGAGTTTGCAAGCGGTAAACCTCGCAATAGAAGAGCCCTTTGAGCTTTATTCAGACAGACAGACAGATAGGCAGACAGAAAAAATAGAGACAGACAGAGGGACAGACAGGCAAACAGAGACAGGCAAACAGACAAATAGACAGACAGATATAGACAGACAGACAGACAGACAGACAGGCAAGTGGGCACCTCATCTGTAGATAAGGGTAAAGGTGAGGGCTCACTCCTGCCCTTCCCGTTGTGAGGATGACTGCCTCCATTTTAAGCCATGGCTGCCCAAACAGGCACCTGGACCTTCCATCAGGAGACTACCGATTACGCCGAGCCAGCCTGGTCCCCAGTGTCCTGGCACCCCCAAATCCACCCCCCACCCCCTCTGGTGTCCTGGAACCCCCCCTGGTGGGGATTTAATGCATGTGGTGTAGGGGCTGCCCTGGACAAGCAGGCTCAGAGTGGGCAGTAGAGCCCAGAAAACTGAGGAGGACACCCATGGGTCTGATTTGGTAGCCTGGCTAAAGCCTGCCTATGCACGTTCACTCTGGGTTTGCTTCCATTGACATGGTTGGCTCCAATAGCATCTTGCCGAACCAATCAGCGAACAGAGGGAGTGTCCGTGATGACATTGACTTGACAATGACAGATGTTAGTAGGTAAAGGCAGGTCCAATCATTTTAAACTTCAGCAGAGTCTACATCTCTAGGAAGAAAATGTTTCTCAATACAGCACAGCCAGACCCTTTGAGCGAAATGCAGTGTAGTACGAGGGGCTGGTTTTGACCAGGCTACTGATTTGGTGGAATAGAGGAGAATAAAGACAAGGAGTTCTTCTACTGGGGTGAGCCCCTGAACCATACACTACCAAAATAACCCCAAGAACTGGGCGCAGGCCAGGAGCGGGCCCGATTTATCCGCTTCCTGTCGGGAGAGGACGAAAGGCTGAAGACCAAGAATGCTGATTGGCTGGTGCAGAGCCAAACATCCGTTTCGACCACTCAGCATTTTACTTGGGAGGATAGGGCGCAGTTAAGATGCAAATTTGCATCACATGACCTGTGCTGAACCAATCAGGATCTGGCCCAGACCCCACTTCAGTCAACCATGGCCTGGCACTGCAGCAGAGGGCATCTGGACCTTGACCAATCACAAACAGGAGATGGCTGAAGTCCATGCAGTTTTGTCCAATCAGAGATGAGGAGGGTTTGTAGAACAAGGCT
>CM059265.1:45313932-45381432 GCA_030347295.1 Setipinna tenuifilis
CTGCGTTAGTCTAAAAGATATTACTATATAAGGAAGGAGAATCATCTGCGTTAGTCTAAAAGGATATTATTATATAAGGAAGGAGAATCGTCTGCGTTAGTCTAAAAGGATATTACTATATAAGGAAGGAGAATCGTCTGCGTTAATCTAAAACGATATTATTATATAAGGAAGGAGAATCGTCTGCGTTAATCTAAAAGGATATTATTATATAAGGAAGGAGAATCGTCTGCGTTAATCTAAAAGGATATTATTATATAAGGAAGGAGAATCGTCTGCGTTAATCTAAAAGAATATTATTATATAAGGAAAGAGAATCGTCTCAGTTAATCTAAAAGGATATTATTATATAAGGAAGGAGAATCGTCTGCGTTAATCTACTGCCAAATAAACCGACAACAGAGCCATTTGGATCAGTTTAGACTGCTTTCTTCATTACTATGCAGAGGAAATGCCTATTGACACTTAAACACTTAATGCTTTAGAATTAGGAACTTAATTCTGTCAAAGCCTATATGCACACTTTAATGTTTATTCTGAATTAAAATGAGAATTTATGTTATAGATATACAGGGTGGGCCTGTACAGAACACATTTTGAATGCTTATATGATGGAATCTAAAAATGATACAGAGTAACAAATATATTTGTTGGAAAGCTGCTGTTTAGGAGTTTTTAATACACTAATACTAATTTCTAATACTAAGTCCCACTCTCGCAGCAGATAAAAGACATCTAAAATGTAAGGGTAGTTTTTTTTATACAAAACCACAGCCAAGAACAAATCAAACTACAGACCTGGATTAAAAAATATAAAGGGTAATTAAGCATTGGAAGTCAATGATATGTGACACGGAATGACCCCATTGTCATTTAGAAAAAATTCCCTGTCAAAATAACTGAAATATAGGGGAACAGTCAATCATTGAAATGTGTGGCATGCAGCTGTGTGAGTGGATCCCAAACACAAGCCAGATTTTGTGCTTATTCCAGAATTCCATTCTGCTGCCACTGCTGAGATTCCGACAATGTTTAATTACCTTTTCATTTTTAATTCAGGTGTATAGTTTTAAATGTTCTTGGCTGGGGTTTTCCAAACCATCCCTTTCATTTTACACGTCTTCATTGTGCTCCCAGTGGGATGATTAGCCTACCACTCACTCACACTCTCAATCACACACACCCACACACACCCACACACACACACACACACACACACACACACACACACACACACACACACACACACACACACACACACACACACACCTACCCCTCTAAGGTGGGCACCCCTTCTTGTCCTCGTGACCCCTGCCTCCGTGGCATGTGTCTCCCATGCGGTTGCCGGGCACCATATCGTTGCCGTGACGCCATCTCCCTCTCGCGGCGGTGCTCGGCGTCGCGGTGGTCGTCGGGCGACTGCATGCCCGGCGTGAGGCTGAAGCCGTTGTCGAAAATGCCCAGCGCGAACTGGCCATAGCCATGCGGGAACGTAAAGAGGTGCTGGTCCACGTTCTGCCACGCAGCGGGAAAAAACACACGTGTCAGTAATAAAATAGTTGTGGTCATTTATGGTCATCACAACCTGCTACGGGCCTTGCAGTCCCTGTGCTGGTCATACAGAGGGTGCAACTTCCTGGCTGGCATGTGAGCAGTGACCCCAAAAGCAGTACGGCAGAAGGAGCATTACCTGCTTGACCAGGTGAAATGAAAGTTGGTTCACTCGCCTTAAACAGAATGCCACACATTCACATACTGAAGGTGGAAGGCTACCATTTAAGGTGCCAACCACCATGTTGGGAGTAGTATGGCCTTGTGTCTTGTTTAAGGACACTTTAGTCTAGTCAGGAGCAGCTGGAATCTAAGTGAGTGTGATGCATTCTATGTCCTATGTGAGTATATGGTAAGTATAAATGCAATCTATTGCTAGTACTACCAGTATTACTACTGCATCAGGGCAAATACTAACATATCTAGATTCAACTAACTCTGCCATTGCAGGTCTGCTATACAGCACACATCTGAGCAGGGGCGATTTTAGCATCTGGTCTTTAGGGGTGCCTGGCCCCCAGTGCTTTATCACACAACACTGTTATTATATATAATATATTATTCATTTTGCACTGAGCCAGGGGGTGCCGAGCAGTTTCACGGGGGTGCCTTGGCACCCCTAAAAATGGTCTAGATTCGCCCCTGCATCTGAGAAGGTTCTGGTTGTTTTTGCACAGCACAGAAACACACGCGATGGAATGTTCTAGTTCTAGAATGTTCTAGTGAGGGAGTGTTCTAGTTCAACTTTGCTCATGAGGTGAAGGCGTTCTTATTTCTAGTTCCGCCTTAGGAGCACATGGAAACACAGGCGTAAGGGGCTTCAGGACTGACAGGAACTTGCCTCAAACGTGGGTTGTGTCTGGTCACTGGTGGAGGCTGTGGAGGAGGAAGAGGAGGAGCCATTCTCAGCACTAGGAAGAGAACATGCATGGGGTTAGGCTAGCTCTCCTTAGGAGCGGATCTGATGGCCGATGCTTAAGTTTGGAAATGTGTATACCATACAACCGACCATACAAAGCAACTACAAGATTTTGTAACATTAATAACACTTTATAACAAGACACAATATATGGCAATGTGGCCATTACCAAATGATTTGATAATTAACTATACATATTTCAGGGATGATTGGCTATTAGGAAACAGGTTATTTTAACAGTACATAAAGTAGCACAATAGTGCGGGTGGTGTAAGTACTATAGTGTGAGTGTTTACTTTAGATGGCTTGGGCCTACTCAGTACACAGACACACACACACACACATACACAGCACAGACCGCCCCCCCCCCCCCCCCCCCCCCACACACACACACCTGTGAGCAGTAGTGGTTTGGACTTAAAGGATGATGTGCTACACATGAACTCAAAGATGCTTTATCAGTATTACAGTCAAAATCAACACAATATCCTTTCTACGTTTTTTCATACTAACAAATGAGTTCTTCACCTCACCAATTTGCACTGAATGTGAACATGATTGCATGATGAAATTAGGTGTTGAAGTGGTACAAATACACACACATACACACACACACTGCCCATGCAGTGTTATACTACGCTAAAACACACACACACACTCTGCCCATACAATGTTATACACTGCTGACACACAAACACAGGTGTTGATGTGGTACAAACACACACACACACACACACACACACACACACACACACACACACACACACACACACAAACAATGCTATACAGTGCTAACACACAAACACACACACACACACACAGCCCATGCAATGTTATACAGTGCTAACACACACACACATACATACACATACACATACACACATACATACATACACATACACACACATAGAGCATGACAGCTCTGCCCCAATGACTTAGCTTAGCATGACAGCTCTGCCCCAATGACTTAGCTTAGCATGACAGCTCTGCCCCAATGACTTAGCTTAGCGTCACAGCTCTGTCCCAATGACTTAGCTTAGCATGACAGCTCTGCCCCAATGACTTAGCTTAGCATGACAGCTCTGCCCCAATGACTTAGCTTAGCATGACAGCTCTGCCCCAATGACTTAGCTTAGCGTCACAGCTCTGCCCCAATGACTTAGCTTAGCTTTACAGCTCTGCCCCAATGACTTAGCTTAGCTTTACAGCTCTGCCCCAATGACTTAGCTTAGCGTCACAGCTCCCTGACCAGTCTCCTCACCGCGATGACATCTCCACCAACAGAGCTCCATTTTCTGCTTTTTCCATTTTCTGACTACCAACACTATGCATACACCTTCACCACTAGGTGCGCAAGTTAAAATGTATCAAAGTTCATTTTACCTGCCTGAAAACATGCTGTAATATGACAAACTGACGAGACGAGTGCTGCAAAAGGTTTTTTTTTATAAACCAGTATATAAATACAATATATCACAATATACACCTGAAGCAAAGCATACACATGTGTATGTGTTCTGTAAAGGTACAAACAGTACTTAGTAAGACATCTAGGCAGACTCCCCATTAAAGCACAGGGTGTGTAGATCCCCATGTGGGGGGGGGGGGGTTCATCTCTGAAGACGGTGACTGTGTGTGTGTGGGGGGGGGGGGTCTCTGAGGACCACACCAGTGATCTGACTCCCACTGCCCAGGCCTCAGATTTCCCCTATTGGCCAAACCGAACCCTGTGACCAAACCGAACTGTGTGTGAACTGTGTGTCCGACCCACATACACTAGCGCTTCACAGACGCGATAGATACAACAGCTGACTCGGGTCAGTGTGGCCCTGGCCTGGCCCTGACTTGGCCCTGGCCAGGATCCCACTCTGAGAAGTGTGTGGTGGTGTGAGCAACGAGAGGGCCCATGCCCCCTTTTCCCAGAGTCTACTTCCATCCATTTTTAGCTGTGAATGTAGGGCAAAACCAGGGGTCTGTGGGGTACCTTGTTTCCTCAGGTAATTCTTCAATGAAACCTGATTCACATCGTGGACAGGTGTATTCCTGAAGGGGAAAGAAGGAGGAGAGAGAGATGGTAAAAGACTAATACTAGCCTGATTCAGATCCTGTTGAATCAAAGGAAGAATATGTAATACAATGTTAACTATTAATGAATACTCTGTAGCAGCATTAAACTTGAGACCTGTACACAGCAAGCACACAGACAGGGGTGTTTCTGTGTTTATAAGAGAACAAAACAAAATAAGCACATAAATTAGGAGTTATGACTAAAACAATTCCGGCCGGACCATACCACCCTTATGGGTTTCACGTGACACCAACTTGTCTTCCTAACAGCTTTGCGCTTTTTGTGTTCTATAATTGCGATGGCCTCTTACAACACAAAACTACGGCGATTCTGGAAAGAGGAAGCTCTAGACTTCATGTGCAAGGAAGTGTGTTTGACACGGTGCACAGCTGAGCTTACAGGCTGATTAACAGTCGCGGTATGCGACACAAAAGTGGGGTCTTTCCGGATGAAATTCCTATAGCAGCGTGCAACCTGAGGCTGGTGATGGCGCGTATGAGGTCCCGTGCGTTCCGAACTCTTTCTAGAGCCTTCAGAAACAATCGCGGGGCCTAGAGACCGTCACGCACGGAGTTAAAAGAGTACAGTGGTATTGACAGCATTGTTTACATACCTCATGCATTGTTGCCATTCTGAATAGTGTCAATGAGGTAATGCTGTGACAACGTTTAAGGCAAACACCCAGTCTTGCAACGCAATTTTGTCAGGCTCAGACACTATTAGTAAATGACAACTGATTTATTCCCTCAGCCCTCCTTTATATGTGACTTCGGGAGATAACCCTAGATAAATTAACTATGGCACATCAAAAGATATCGTAGCACACCACCACACAACGGTCTTACTACACGACACTGAAGACTGGCCGTGCACCAGATGAATACAAGTGCTTGTATTTTTCAAACCATTTAGCCACTTGGGTGGACACATATCTAGTTAAGTTGCCACACTACCGTCAGCTGTTTTGGGTGCACTGACACTTGTGACAACTCTCGCTGCTAGAATAGCCAAAACCTTTAGTCGTGGCTTTCACAACACTACCACTACCAATCACAACAAAGCCTGCTTAATGTTGTTAAGTTAGCAAATGGTGCATTTACCCGTACTGGCAAGTAGCTAGTAAGAGATGCAACGCGTTGCCAAAAGTCCGACAACATTTCGCGCTAAGTTATGACTCTTTGCCAGTGAGGGATTTTCGGTTGTCAGCTTGCAAACTTATCTCAATAGCTAGCAAGCTTACTGTCAAACATAACCCCAGCTAATAGTGGCAAACACCAACGTCAACCATAAATGCCAACGCTTATCTGTCATGTCATCTGAATGTCAAATTATGTTGTTTTTTTTTCAGAAGTGTGTTCAATATATCACTAGAAAGCAAGCCTAAATACAGACCAAAACTATCCAGGGAATCAAGCGTAGGATACGAAGTCAGCTCGTTAAATGCGTTAGCTAACAGTCTAGCAGCTGGTGTAGTGAGTACCTTAGCCTAACTGCTCTTTTTTAAAGAGTGGATAATGCCACAGGGTCTTATTTTATTTCCACGCTGTAAACGTTTCGCGGTTCCAGTGAGTGCTGCTAAAATTCGTTTCTTACCGGGAGACGTGGACTAATCTTTTCCGAGCATCGGTGACAGAAGAACCGGCAGGACCGTGGGGAAGCTTCCGCCATCTTTCAATACACTGCGGGAGTCAAATAGAGAGATACGGTGTGTACGGGTCACGGGAAGGGACATAAATTGCACACAAAGACAAGAGATGAGACGGCTGTGTTGTCCTGCACAAAGCTGTTCTAGATTTAGGTAGTGGTTTTTCTTTGGTCCTTTGCTTGGTATGGCCTTAACGGAAAAACAGCGTTAAAATGTATTTCTTTACAACAAACTTTGATAGGCATACGCGTATGTCAACGCTATCCACACAAATCAATTCACAAAATGTAGACGTGTTTGATCATTACTGTCGTTTAGTAACTGCACTGTTACTGCCTGTACTCTTTACGGTATAAAATGTTTTGGTGAAGAACAAACGCGATGGATCTGTCATTAACTGTGTTGGAGCGCCATCGCCTGGACAAATGTATGGCTTGTGTTCCGGAAGACAGTGGGGGAGACCGGAAGTGTGTTTCTTTAGAACGTGTGGCCGTTTTTTGTCTTTTCGACACAACGATGGACTCGAATGACCCAGGTTAACATTTAAGTAAATTCATAATCGAAACGTACTGTGTATTCAGAAATATTAACCAGTAATCATCTTGCTATACACAGATAGTCGTGGTTCTGCAATTTCCGTGTGGTAGTCAACTACGCAGCTAACAAAAGCTACAAACAGTAAGAGATAGCCAAAGCTTGACCAGTTTGCTACCTGTGGCTAATCGATGTTTCCTAGCAACATCGAAAATCTTTTTAAATTTCTCAACTATGTCCAGAATAGCTCGAGCAGTATCACCATCGATACGACAATATCGTTAATTATCAGTTTGTACAACTAAAATTTGAGGGCCAGACAGAGTATTATAGTAAAACACTTTGTGAGCTAGCTTGCTATGACAACTTTAGCTGAAAAGGTGATTGATCATACAAGAGGGTCGACCAGCTGACTGACCTCTTGGGGAAAAATGCTACTTAGACGTGTATGCACGCTTTTTGTTACCGCTGCAAGAAGGGCAACTTAAATTTAACTTGGCGACTGTCGGTTTGTAAACATGAAATGTTCAGAATAGGTCATATTTCGTGCACATAATTTCATCATTTTATCCCCAGGTGTATTATGGCGGATCAGGTAATGCGGTTCAAGATTGGCTAGAGGGCCGTCGACTAGAATCATGTATAATACCTGCAACCAACATTACTAACAAAGTAATGTGGTTCGTATGGCCACTAAATATATCCGGCACAGAGAGGGTTCACGAACATTTTTAAACTGTAGCCGATATGTAAAGGGATAGAGCACAAAAGCACCACCAGGTATCGCAGTATGTCAATGCATACAAAACAAACAAACACATCAGAAAGCCAGATAGGTGTTGAAAACGGTATCGGGCACAGCGGTAACAGTAAAGTTGTCCTGAAGGAATGTGTGCGAGCGTATAGGTTAGGGTAAATGCATCCTGAAAGATCCTAAATGCTCCACAAGGGCTAAGATGCTGTTTCGATCCTCCAGACTGTTGCCTAGCAGCCCTGTGCCATAAAGTGTACTTAGCTGTACTAAAGCTTTGTTTTTTTATTTGATGCTGATGACAATTTCTGCCATGAAAATGGTCAGCCCCCCCCTTTTCACTTGGTAGAGAGATATCTATGTAAGGGCAACTTGCAAAACGTTTTGTTATACAAGCAGTCATAGTTTACTTTTTTTTTTGTTGCTTTGCCTGGTTAGGGTGTAACTAGTAAAGTAGGAGACCCTGGAACACTTTGTTGTGGCGTAGAGATGAATAACATGTGACACGAGACAAATAACGTGTGAATCTGAAGTGAAGCATTAAATCTAACACCTAGCAGTTCTGGATCTAGGTCTGTCAGTTGACTGGCTGAAAACATTATGTTCCTTAGCATTGATTTGCCGTCTTTGTGTCTTGTCCTCTCGCCTGCAGAGAGCTACACGTGGAAGAGCAAAATGAGTGCCAACATCAGGCGTCAGGAGGAGCTGATCGCCCAGAAGAAAAGGGAGATTGAGGCCAAGATGGCCGAACAAGCCAAGAGAAATCTGTCAGCTCCCGCCAAGCCACTGCCTGCTGCCAGGTGGGTTGGAGCGAGCCAGACAGCTGTGTATTGGGTGTAGCTGGGCTGTGGGGCGGGTGGTGGAGGTTGCTGTTGGTTCTGCACTTTAATATGTTATTTGGTTGTTGGCTGGCTTACTTTCTTTTCTCAGTGCTCCCAGTCCACAAGGGTCCACATCCAATAAGTTTGTGAATGATGGCAGCTTCCTGCAGCAGTTCCTGAAGATGCAGAAGGACAAGTCCAGCAGTGACCCAGGTGAGGAGTAGGGCTCAGGCCAGGAATATACACACACACACACGCACGCACGCACACACACACACACACACACACACAGACGCAGTGCCCTGGAGTTTTGACTAGGGCTCAGGCCAGGTCTTTCCCACAACAGCACTTCTGCAAAAAAAGACAGAGAGAGCAGCTTGTGTGTGTTGTTGTCCTCTTCCCCAGATTTAAACTGTGTACCCAAAGGGCCCTATGTGTCCAGCAGTTCGATAGGCTGTACGAAAGGGCGGGACAAAAATCCCGATATATTTTCTCTATTTCATGATGTACGGTGCATATCGCGATACTTTGAAATGTCTTGAAATCTAATTTTTACTATAACAGGTTTTACAATAATCTAATAATCTTTGCAGTTTATATTCACTTTAAACCATTATTATGTTACATTTAAAATGTGGTTTGCATTTAAACATTTTACATTTTCATGTAATGAATCACTTTTGAGTTGAACTTTTTCTTCCAGCAAATCTTATTGCACAACACAACCTGCCAAAAAAATCAAAATGACAACTAAAGAGTTTTAGAGAGTGAGTGGTGTGTGTTTGTGGGTGTGTGTGAGAGAGAGAGAGAAAAACGCAGCTATGGTTATTTGATTTGCTCGTGGTGATTTGGTGGTGTTCATTTGTGGCAAGCGTGGTGTTCATAGTTTAACAGTTAAACCGGGTGAGTTTAAGGTGAGTTCATCTTCCAGTTCCTCCATGTTTTGGATCATATTCAGTCACAGATGGCAGGTCTAGCACAAGCAGTAGTCTGAAGTACTGAAGTATTCATACTAGACACTTTGGACTGGATCAGGGTCCGTTTGGACTGTTGGTATGGTTCTTCTTCCTCATGTGAACACAGGCTATTGAACCAGTCTAGTGTGGACCCGAAACCGGTCCAGAGTTCACCAGAAAGGGGTTGTCTAGGGTACGGTTTGCTGGAACGCTAGGGGAGTTGCTAAGTAAGCATTCTAAAGAATCTTTGTTTTGTTGCCGTGCGTGTCTTTGTTTACTGTATTAGCTATGCATTGCACAGTGAAAGTGTCAGACATGGTTTTGCTGACACTGAAGATAGATGAACACAAACACTAATAACAGAGCAAAAAGACTAGCGATGTAAGTGTACATTTTTATGTCAATTTAGGCAATTTTTTCTTTATAAATGGACTTGCATGCACAAAGAAAAAAAGGTGTTGTGAAGTGAGACCAGCTGGGAAAGGCGTAAGGGGGAGTAATCTGGGTCAAGTCCCGTCTATTTTAATGGACCCTGGGTCGTGTGAAGACAACCTGAGAGCATGGGGTTCCTGAGGCCTGCTTACATGTGAAATGTGTAGGAAAGAGAGAGAGTGTGTGTGTGTGTGGCAATGCCTGTTCAGTGTGTAGTTGAGACCAACCTTCTGTGTCGTTGCCCCCCACCCCACCCCCCAGGCTCAAACAGCATGGCCAAAGCCCCCTCCCTGTCCTGCAGCCCCTCTGGGGGTGGGGGGGCGCAGAAGAAGAGCATCCTGATCGGCAAGCGGCCGGGCCTGGCGCTCAGCAGCATGCTGAAGAGCTACTCGCAGGCCAAGAAGGCCCCGCTGCGGCCGCCCAAGCCCAGCGTCTTCGACGAGGACGATGACGACGACGACGACGACCAGCCGGGCCTCGACGAGCACTTCCTGGAGCTGAAAGGTAACCCCACTTGCCCCTGGCGGCCCGAACTTTGACCTTTGACCCTAGCGGCCTGGCCTAGCGGCGCAGTGTGAGGTTAGCAGAGCAGCGTGTGTGGCTGGGATACTGATAGCCTGCTTAAAGTTTCTCCCCCAGAGGACCAAGACCAGCGCTGCATCATCGACAAGCTGGCCGGCTTTGTGGCTGAAGGCGGAGCCGAGCTGGAGAGGAAGGCCGTGGAGGACTACAGGGACAACCCGCTTTTTGCGTGAGTCTCACAAACACATACACACACGCATACAGTTTAATTGTAATTCTTACTTATTGCTTAGGACAGTATCCTGTTTGTACTGCAGCAAAGACAAGCTGGCTAACAGCTGCAAATCTCAGTTCACTTACAGGCACACTGCCTGACTACCTATGTCCCAATCACCTCTCTGATGTGTCATTCCTACCAGGAACTAGAATAATGTCTATTTATGACTTTCAATGTGTTTGATGTGATTTACATTCGCAGTGAGAATCTTGGCATTTAAATATCAGTATTTATTGTGGCTGCCCATATCCTTGTAGTTCTGGCTTTCAGTACCATTGTAGTTCTGGCTTTCAGTACCATTGTCGTTCAAGGTGTGACGGGGTCTTTACTCTCTCACTCTTTCTCCTTCTTGCTGCTCTCTGCCTGTGTTGTAGTTTCCTGCAGGATAAGAACAGTAGGGAGTACCTGTACTACCGGAAGCGCGTAGCTGAGTTTAGGAAAAGGAACCCCAAACCTGACGTTCCTCCCACACACACACCGCCGCCTCGTGGTAAGACTGCATACTGCACGCTAGCTGCCACACACACACACACACACACACACACACACAGACCCCACAGTGTCATGGTAGCTGCCACACACATGCAATCACACATCCCACAGCTTCGTGCTGCAGCTGTAAACTGCAGCATGTATTACCCCAGCCACTACATACACACTGCAGGCCCATGTTACTATTGTATACTGTAGTGTGTGATGTAACCTGTTCACACAAACATGGCAGACTGCAGACTGTTAACTGCAGTGTGTATGACACACACAAACACACACACATTATCTTAATAAACCATGGCAAAATAAACAACCCCCAACTGCTACTGTTGGTAATTGCATTAAAGTAACAGAATTAGAAATAGCTTTATAAATAAATCTGGTTGTAGGTTTTTTTTTTTTTTTTTTTTTTTTTGTGAACCGGTCAGTAGACTAGCAGCTTTGCCTGATCATTCCTAAAAAGTGGTTCGGGATAGCAGCCAGCAGACATTCCTGGCTTATTTTTACCCATTCCTCTGGTCTCATTCCGAGGAATGCACAGCCACCCACAACACTCACTGTTGCCATAACAAAAACCTTTTCCCCCGTTGCCCCTGGTAGCTGTCACCAATGGAAGCACAGCGGGGCCCTGCCTGCGCTAGGGTGGGTGACCCTGTGGCAGTAGAGAGCTGGGTGACATTGGCAGTGGTGAAGTGTGTGGTAATGGACAGCAGTATGAGGGTGGTGTGTGTGTGTGTGGTACATGTGGGAGTGTGTGTGTGGCTGTGGCGAGTGGGTAGGGTGCCTTGGGGCCCCCGGTTCTGACCGGCCTGCTTAAAGTCTCCCCCTCAGTGGATGCCGAGACCAGAGAGGTGGCGGAGAAGCTGGCCCAGTTTGTGGCCGACGGAGGCCCAGAGGTGGAGGCCATGGCGGCACAGCACAACAGGGACAATCCCGCCTTCAGGTAAACACACACACACACACACACACACACACACACACACACACACACACACACACACACAGTCTCACATATGCTCATCGATACACACTTTTATACACATCAGGTACGCCTATACACATTCGCCTATACACATTCACATCTATTCACAAACACTGACACCCTGACTGGCATGCATACGCTCACACAACACATTCATAAAAACACTCGTGCATGTCGGTATTTATATGCACGCATTTACCTCCACCCATGTATAAAAAGACACACAGGAGTCATTCCCATAGTGCATACACACACACACACACACACACACACACACACACACACACAGTCTCATGTATGGGCAGGTGCAGTGTAACCCGTATTAACCCCTCCCCCCTCTGCAGCTTCTTGTACGAGCCCCAGAGTGCCGCGTATCAGTTCTACCGGCGGAAGGTGGAGGAGTTCCAGAGCGTGAGAGAGCCGCCCCTGTCCCCCACCCCAACCCCCAGGCCCTCCGAGGCCCCAGCAGCCCCCTCTCCCCCACCCCTGGCCCCCAGTCAGGAGCCCTGCGCGGCCCCCTCTCCCCAGCCCTCGGCCCCCATCCAGGAGACCTGCGCTGCTGCAGACGCCCCCGCCGCCAAACGCAAGCGCAAGAGCCGCTGGGGGGCGGAGGACGACAAGGTGGATCTGCCGGCGCCCCCCATCATAGACCCCACCGTCACTGACGCAGAGCCAAACACACCTACGCTGTCAGGTAACTCACATCATACTCATCTCACAGACGCCTTGTGTAACGGGTGCTGGTGTAACAGATGCCAGCTGGCCTACCTGTGTATGTAGAGCATTATTGAAGCTCCCTCCTGATGCCTTAAGAGCTGTGAGAGTCAGCCGAGGGGGGGCCTGGGTCTTTCAGTGATTGGCTAACGTGCTTAGTGGCTATGCGGAATGGCCTTTGTTTCATGTGCTTACACACAAACATTATTGTTTATTTCTTCAGCTAAAAAAAGTCCTTAACAAAAAGCACAGGGTTTGCATATTGTCTTTAGAGATTGCAAGCTATCTTTTGAGAGGAATTTTCAGTCATTCCCATTTCTTTTCTTTTCTCTTCTCGTGATATATCTGTTATATATGTTGCTTGTGGATTCCAAAGGGTGTTGTAATTGAGAAGGATTGTACGTGTTTTTTTTTTTTTTAAGAAATGACCTTAATTAATTTGTGTGTGTATGTTTGGGAACTTTGTGTGTGGGTGTGTGTCTTTATTGTTTGTGCATGTGTGTGTGCGCGTGCGTGCGTGTGTATGTTTGGGAACTTTATTTTGTGTGTGTGTGTGTGTGTGTGTGTGTGTCTGTCTGTATTGTGTGTGTGTGTGGGGACCCTGTAGCCCAGGAGCTGGCAGGCCTGGGCTATAAGAAGGGCAAGCCGATGGGGCTGGTGGGCGTGACTGAGCTGTCTGAGGACCAGAAGAAACAGCTGAAGGAACAACAGGAGGTACGCAACCACCAATCACAACAGGCGACTCTCCTCCACAGCCAATCCCAGTCCCCCATCGTAATATGCTCCTCACACAATGTCCCACTCATAGCTGTGTGACGATCTGAGGGAGGGCGGGAGGGCAGAGTACACGCACAGACCGCTTGTGTAAACAGTGAGAGACTGAGCTGAACAGTCAGAGAGGTTGGTGTGCCGTCACCATGCTCTTCCCCGGTGGACGCCTTCACTCAGCTGATTTCCATTGGTTAGCTTTGATGCACGACTAATTTTCATTGGTCAGCTCTGACGCAAGGCTAATTTTCATTGGTCAGCTCTGACGCAATGCTGATTTTCATTGGTCAGCAAGTGTGCACCGATGGCAGCTGTGGCCTTGACGTCAGCTACAGTCTACAGTGGGCATACCACTGCCTACTGCAGCACCACCTGAGATTTTGCTCTCACATCTTCATACTGATATGTCTGGGCCTTTCTGAATGTGGAATGTTTTGGGTCTGAGTCTTTCTGAATGTGGGTTTTGGGTCTGAGTCTTTCTGAATGTGGAATGTTTTGGGTTGTGTGGTACTGTGTTCATATAACATTGCGTGTGTGTGTGTGTGAGTCAGATGCAGGAGATGTTCGACATGATCATGAAGCATAAGAAGGCCATGCAGGACATGCAGCTGATGTGGGAGAGGGCGGTGAGGGACCACCAGCACGAGTACGACAGTGACGAGGAGGTCGAGGAGGACGGCACCTGGGAGCATCGCCTGCGCAAGATGGAGATGGAGAAGACTCGTGGTGAGTCATGTGTGTGTGTGTGTGTGTGTGTGAGAGATTTCTGTGTGGATGCCCACGGTGCCGTGTTTGTGTGTGTGTGAGTGTGAGATTTCTGTGTGGATGCCCATGTTTAGTGTGCCCACGGTGCCGTGTGTGTATGTGTGTGTGTATGTGCATGTGTGTGTTGGTACTGTTTCTGCTTTTCAGTTTCCACAGCAGCTAGTTCTTAGACAAAAATATAATGATCAGATATGAAGACAGGTGTGTGTGTGTGTGTGTGTGTGAGGCAAGATTGGGCTAGCTGGCACTGATTGGTTGTCTTGTTGCAGAGTGGGCGGAGCAGCTGACGGAGATGGGCAAGGGGAAGCACTTCATTGGTGACTTCCTGCCGCCGGACGAGCTGGAGAAGTTCATGGAGACGTTCAAAGCCCTCAAGGTGGGCTTGGCTGCACACACTGCACATTCACACAGTTCAGTTTTGCCCATTGGTTTAGTGATATTAGTACTGACAGCAGTTGTGGGATTATTAGTAATCATGGTAGAAGTAATAGTGGTTGTTGTAGTAGTAGTTTCAGTTGTAGTGGTAAAAGTAGTCCAGCAATGGTAGTAGTAGTAGTTTTAGAAAGAGTTGTAGTAGTGCTATTATTGTATTAATAGTAACTAGAAAAGCACTCCGAGAGCGCAGACCTCCGCCAAAGCAGCTTAAGTCTCCACCTTATTGTCATTCTCACCTTAAGACATTAAAAGACATTAATCATGTTAGAACATTTTATTACTGGTGTAATAGTTAACTAGTGGGTCCGTTCACTCATGCTCACACGAACTTGGTCGGCTCTTCGGTGCAGGTGGGTTTGTTGACTCATGCTCACACGAACTTGGTTTGGTGCAGGAAAGTACTTTATGTAATTTCCACTGCGAACATGAACTACTGGGCTGCTCACCACTACCACTCTAACTCTCCTCTGTCTTTCACTGAACCCTCTAACCAAAAACTCAACAACTCCTTGACCCGCAACAGGAGCCTCATTTCCGTACCAACCTACATTCCCGCCTTTCAAAATAAAAGTCTGTAGATTCCATGCTACACTGGTAACTTCACTGAATAAAAAAATCCTGGATCCAGATGGTTATCCGGATCACCACCAAAATCAAATCAGTTCTAAGTTAGGCCACTTCTGACCTATCCTGAAAATGTCATCAAAATCCATCCATAACTTTTCGAGTTATGCTGTTCACAAACAAACAGACAAACAAACCAACGCCGGCAAAAACATAACCTCCTTGGCGGAGGTAATAAAAGTACCGTAATAGTATCAGTGCTTACCTACCCAGTGTTGGTGGTGATTGGGGCTGGTTGGTGTTGAATGTGTGGTGTAGGCTGCAGTAGGGTCTTTTGTGATTAGGTGTCCCTGACTCTGCCTGTCAGAATCAAGCTGCAGTCCAGGCTTTGCGGGGGCGGGCTTTGATAGGAAAATTACTTTCGGTGCTGTAACCATCGGGTTGGGCATATTAATTTATTGTCCGGTATGTTTTTTACACTAGGGCTGCACAACATCTCTAAAATCGTGTAGTATTAAGATTTGCTAAATATCTTCGTTGGGTTCTGGAAAACTTGTTTTATCCAGTTTCAAGGACACATGGATGGTTTATTGTCACATGCATAGACATACTGGGTAGAGTAGTAAGCACATGCAGTGAAATGTGATATCTCAGTACTGGTTTCTTTGCCAGCACTGAGATAAGCAGGCATAGTGTGGCCTTCATAAGGCCTGTCTGTCTTCTGTCTGTATTTCATGGGGCTCATAATGAGCTTCCCCAGTCCCACAGCATTGCCATCTGCTTTGACAGCACCTCGACAGCGACACGCAGTAACTTCACGAGTCTCCACAAGCCTCGAGTCAGCACCTACTCATGCAAGTTAAACAAATCGCATGTTGCGAAGTAAACACTCCAAAAAACAGCAAAAAGCAAAAAAGGCAACAATCCACAAATCTCCTGGGATTTTGGAAATATTAAAACAACTACTTAATCTAAACTGCATAGGCTGCAGTGGACAGACAGAAGACAAACACACAAGCCATGTGTGGTCTAAAAACGCCAAAGCGGAAAAGTCTCGCAGAGAAAAAAAAACGGATTAACTGTCGGGAGAAGTCAGTAATCAGTTTTGCAATTAATCGACTGATTCCTCCCGGACGAGCCACCACTTATGTTACGACCCCATAAGGAAAAATAGGGAAAGACATATGGGATTGCATCGCCTCCATCTTGGAAAGGGGTGATTTTTATACGCTCCTCTATTCAGCCCGCTCTCAATCCTGAAGACAGTTATTACCACAGCAGACAGGGAGAGCATAGTATTAGAGAACTGGCTGGACTCTACGTTAAGGCCATGTAACAGTGCATACATGTACATGTACCCCCTTTAGCATAGGCTGATCATCAACTCCTAGTAAACTAGTAAATGTAGATGAAACGGCCCAGTATGCAGTATTTCAGATTATGGTTTATGTTAAGACATTGCCAGATTAATACAAAAGAGAGGAAGCTTGAAACTGCTGCAGGGTCATTGATGCTCCTTTTATCACTTGTGTGTATATGTGTACTTTATGTGTGTCTGTCTGCAGGACGGGTGCAGCATCATTTGCCTATTAAATTTAATTAATCACCACTTAGACCATTCAGGATACTAATAGACTATAAGTAATGTTTGGATAAAAAACATTAGGCAGTACAATGCTTGAGGTAAGAATAGTTTGGTAACTAGTATTCTAGGAAATGGATCATGCCTGCATATTCCTGGCTTAGTTTAAAATCACAGTCATGAAACTCTTACACTGTGGGTTACTAATGCTCTGTGTGTCTTGGGTGTGTGTGCAGGAGGGACGCGACCCGGACTACTCCGAGTATAAGGAGTTCAAGCTGACAGTGGAGAACATCGGTTTCCAGATGCTGATGAAGATGGGCTGGAAGGAGGGGGACGGTCTCGGCTCCGATGGCCAGGGCATTAAGAACCCCGTCCACAGGTACGACAGGGCATTAAGACCCCGTCCACAGGTACAGCAGGTTATCAGAACCCCCTCCACAGGTACAGCAGGGCGTTAAGAACCCCGTCCACAGGTACGGCAGGGCATTAAGAAATGGATAGATAAACATCACTGAGGATTTCTGGTGAATAGGAAATTAGTGGAAGTTGACTTTGGCGCGTCCACATACACTCAACGCACTACTTGTGCACTACTTGTGAGTGGCAGTGAAATCTGGGAGGCGCCTGGCGGTCTTTACATGCTGCGATGACATCAATGCTGCGATGCCCTTTTTGCATGGTGCGTTGCTGCAAAACTATACTGTGGCCTTTGGGCTCTTGCATTAGGAGGTTTCCCCACTCCTAGTTAACTCATTTAGGTTAATCACAAACTTGTCTACTTAGAATATACGTCTGATGTGGAGTAGGCCAGCGATAGGAGTGACAGTCACAAGGCACATTTACATAAAGTTTCGTGTGTGTATGGTTTATCACTTTATTGTTTGCATCATAAATGTGTGTTTGTGCACATCCCAGGGGTACAACAGCGGTGGACGGTGCAGGATTTGGGGTGGACCGCCCAGCAGAACTCAACAAAGGGGACGATGAGTATGACGCATTCCGCAAGAGGATGATGCTGGCCTACCGCTTCCGACCCAATCCCCTGGTGAGTTACAGACTACACCACCAGCACCCACACCCAGACTGCACCACCAGCACCCACCCCCAGACTGCACCATCAGCACCCAGCACCCACACTACCCCACCAGCACCCACACCCAGACTGCACCACCAGCACCCACACCAGGCTGCACCACCAGCACCCACACCCAGACTGCACCACCAGCACCCACACCAGGCTGCACCACCAGCACCCACCCCCACACTACACCACCCACACCCACACTACACCACCCACACCCACACTACACCACCCACACCCACACTACACCACCAGCACCCACACCACACTACCCCACCCGCACCCACACCCACACTACCCCACCAGCACCCACACCCACACTACCCCACCAGCACCCACACCCACACCCACACCCACACCCACACTACACCACCAGCACCCACACCACACTACCCCACCCGCACCCACACCCACACTACACCACCAGCACCCACACCCACACTACCCCACCAGCACCCACACCAGACTGCACCCGCACTCACTTCCAGACTACAACTAGCACTCACTCCCAGAGTCAAGGCCAAAGGCATGCTGTCGTAAGCATATGAGTCACATGAGCTTACCTTACTGTTGGGGCGGGGGGGGGACTAGGTAGACATAGATTGTCGGGGCATTTAGGTCATGTTTTGTTCGGTGTAATAATGTGTTAATGGGGTTTGGACATGGTGTGTCAGTTGAAAGGAATTGGCTAGTGTCTGAGTCCAGATGGGGTGCTCCATTTCAGTAGCCTGGTAAACCAGCTCCTCACACTTTATTTCATTTTGTACAGAGGGTCTGGCTGAGGTTCCATTGACATGGTTGTCTCTCGCAGAATCTTGCCTAACCAGTCAGCAAACAGAGGGAGTACTCGTGAGTGATAACATCACATCTGTGTGCTACATGTGCTACATGCTGCATGTCGTGACCACACGTTAGCAGTTGGGTAAAGGCAGATCGAATCATTTTAAACTTCAGCAGAGGCTACACCTGCAGGAAGAAAACGTTTCTTAATACAGCACAGCCAGCGCCTCTGTACAAAATGAAGTGTAGTACAAGGTGCTGGTTTACCAGGCTACCGCTGCAGAGTCCCTGTGCCCCTTTTGGCAGCCGGTGACATGACAAGGGCCCTTCACCACTTCCTGCCCATATGTAGCCACTCTAGCATGGACTAGTGTAACATAAGTGCTCCACTGACCCTCTTTCTCTCTGTCTTTATCTCTGTCTTTCAGAACAATCCACGGAGGCCATACTACTGAGGGCGTCATTGTCGTCGTCACCTGACCGTTGTTTTATGTCATGCATTTCTGTCTCTCTACAAGCTTAGGGAAGACTGCTGGTCGTCTGACTCAAACCACTGGAATAAAGGTTATATTTGGAAGACCGTAGGCATTTTAACTGTGCTAGGAATCATGTCTTTGTATCGCAGTGATTGCAGGGAAGAGGACCCATGCCTAGAGTGAGTGCTTTCAGAAGAGGTAGAACACTCTGTAGATGTGAGCCGAGGGGCCGAAATGTTTGCTCACGTGTGCAAGGTTGGCGTGGGCAGTGCCGTGATCTCATTGGCTCCTCGAAGCTGTCATCATCACTCTCATCATGTTTCTCCACCCCCTGTGCGGATGCCACGGTGCACAAATGTTTTTTTTTTTTTTTTTTGTAATGTGTTTTTATCCTTTATTTTTATTGGTTTTATAATTCATTGTTGTCATCCATTGCCTTCAGAAGTGGACTTCTTCAGTCAGGCAGGAGAGGGCACCTCTCCCGTAGCCTGTCTGTCTTAGAGACATGATTACCCCAACATGTTTGGGAAACCATTAATGAAATGAACTGTGCAGTTAAATAAAGTAAAGATGGGTCCAGATGTGTTTTTATGAGTGGCCATGTTTCCAGATCCCTTGTGTCCAAGTGTAATGTGTTAGTGGCAGGCAGACCTGAGGGCAGCGTGTCGTGTGCTGTGGTCCCCACCACACTCCCCAGTCCTCCTGCCATGCTGTGTGACGGCTCTGCTTTGGCACTGAGGAAAAAGCCTCCGAGGAACACAGCAACCCCGACCCACCAATGCTGAGGCGCACCTCTTCTTTTCATGGACTCGTGAATGCCTTGGCATTAAATGTAATAAGCTTTCCTGTTTAAAACCATTAAAGTGAGCCTCTGTCCCCAGAGCCCTGTGTGGTTAGTGTGTCTCATCCCATCCATCTGTCTGCGGTAAATATAGCTGTGGTCCTCAGTGGTGGGCTCTACAGCATACACTGGGCCGGGCACCAGGGCCTGGTGGAGCCCTGGGGCTTTTATTTAGGGCCTACGGGGAATGCAGTGTGCCCCTGAGAAGACTATCACCTCAGTAACCTCTAAACTCTCCTTCATGTAAACATCCTGTATGATGGTGTGGCGGCTCATTAAAAGATTTTACACTTGGAACTATTTTCACTCATTGCAACTTCACATTGTATGCAGTCATGCACATTATCTTTCGCAGGACTGGTTATTTCCAAGGGTTCTGAGGCTGCTGCAGTTAAGCTCAGCTGTAAACAAAAAAAAAAAACTTGGCCAACACTGTCCGTTGTATCAGAAGTGCAGGACTGGGAAACTCCGCCGATAACGTCGGATGGGTTGTACAGGTGTTTCAACACCATTCTCAAAGGTCACACTGGCCCTGGCCACTCACCCAGCCGTGGTAAGCTGCACTCCGGCCCAAACCCCATAAGATAAAGCCATAAAGAATTTGCCACTATGTCTCAGGAGATCAAATGAGCTGCAGTCTTCTACAGTCTCTCACATTATCTTCCAACACTTACAGACTTTGATGTGCAGTAATACACTATTTAAGGCAATCAGTAATTTTGTCTGGAACTCTTAGATTGGCAGGTACATTGTGTGTGTGTGTGCAAGTAGCTAGTATAGCTTAACATCAGAACGTGTAACTCTTCATTTGTCCTTCCTGGGTGAGTCACCATGGTAATGCAGACATGCACAGTCATTGGCTAGAGATGCACAGTCATCGGGTGGCTGACCCGTCTTACCGGGTGAGCTGTGAGCAGAGAGGCCTTACAGGAAGGGCTAACTGTGTGAGTGGGGGTGCGGGGCTGAGGGCGAGGAATGTATGTGGGCTACTGTCTCTGTGGTGGTGGCGGTGGGGGGCCGGTGGGTTATTGTGGGCAGGAGAAGGCTGGGGGTGGGGATTGAGGTGGGGGCTGGGGGGGTGTAATCAGAACCTGCCTTTGCCATTTCCCGGGATCTACATGTGTTAAATATATCCCACATGGGCCAGCAAAGCAGAGGCTGTCACTACTTCCCACTGCTATTACCATGCACTCTCTTAGATCTGTTGGGCTGAGTGTGTGTGTGTGTGTGAGAGAGAGAGAGAGAGAGACAGACAGACAGAGTGAGTGTGCTTGGATATGTATGTGTACTAGGTGAGCAAGCGGTCATTAATCATAGCTTAACAATGACCATGCAGATAGAAATGCCAATGGCCACCACAGCCAGAGAGTGTATGCGTGGCAGGGAAAAAGATATTCACTCTTCAAACATAACGCTAACCTGAATAAACCTGAATATACCTCTCAGCACTGATACTGCCTTAATGGATGTACAATTTGGCCATGCTGGTTTCTGAACAGAGTACAAATAAACACATTTAAATGAGCTTGGGCACAAAACAGGCCTTTCTGAATTATGTCTGAATATTGTGTCTTCAGTGTCATACAGTTTTAACCAACACCTTCGAATAGCATAATGAACTGCATCCTGCATTTTTTGACAGAATGAACACAACTGCATTTGCAGACATTAATATCTGGAAGTATCCTTGACCCCATGCAATCATGTGTAGAAGCATCAGCGTTTTTAATGCAGTACCACCCTGGGCCTGAAGATGACTGGCATTCAAACACTGCTTCAGTGCCCTGTCCCTTGCAAACAGATTATTTTAATGGTGGTGTGTACTATAACAGAAGAAATACTCAAATTCCTTGGTCTTTGACAGTGAGAAACATTATTTAGAAAGTGTTGCTAAATTTGTACACACAGCTTCTCACATACAGATAAACCTCTGCTCATTTTAAAATGTTCTTGTTATACCCAATCTATTAATATCACAAATTGTTCCTCCTGCTGTTTTAATTCAATATTTTAAATCCTATTGCTATACTGTCCCAACTTTCCAAAACATGTTGCAGCCATTACATTTAAAATTACCTTTTCCTACCAAATAAATAATCAACTTACTAAATATCTCTATTTCAACATATGATACATATGTTTTATAATAAATAAAATATTAATTTATGAGATTTGCAGATCCTTGCATTCAGTTTTTTCTTTACATATTACATAGTCTCCCAACACCTCCCACCTTCTTGCAAGTTGCAATACAGTATACTAATTTAGCGGTGCCATTGTATGAGCTATTGTGACTGGAGCACAACATTAATCTTGTGCTCAGGACTGCACCTCACCCTACACTCTTCCCATTCTCAAAAGCCTTTTTCTGATGTTGGATTCCCAAATAGTGATGGTCACCATGGTGCAACAGAAGGTTTCCATGACCACTCACTCTTTTACCGGTGCCAACTTGCATTGGTTGTTGTGTATATTTAGTGTTCGCGCCTGGGCAGTCAGTCGGACATGCTTCGGAAGGCAGTAGTAGCTTATAAAGACAGACTGTGATATACAACACCAGGGCCTCCGCGGTGCATGCTATGGGTGCCCTGGATAACCACCAACACAAGATACCCAACATACCCAAACATATTCACTACATTTAATCAAAAGGCTTTCCCATGCAGAGTGATTATACAAATTATCATCATCGCCCTCGTCCTTGTTGCCAGATTCAGGATGCATTTGTAAAACACAGACTGCTGATCTGTGCATGACAGAACAGGTCAGTTGCACTACACCATTTGGGCTTCTTCAGAAGGATGATGTCCTCTAGCAGCCTGGAACCTCTGTACAGTCTGCTATTTAAACTCGGTCCAACAGAAAGCAGTAAGGCTTACAAAGTGCAGTATTCAGTAAATTAGTGACAAATACCCACACAATTTGATGAATACATGGACTAAAACTTGACTGGCAGATTTTTTTCACAAAGCTTTATTTTCTGTATGTTATTATTTACTGGATTTATCTGGCAAAAATATTCTGTTTATTTTTTCCCTTTACTTTAACCTCAGCCATTACCAGTGCTACAGACTTCCATAGATATTATGTTGCAGGCGGGTTGTCCTGAGAGGAGCACACAATAGCGATTTCTACCTAAGAATATTACACCTGGGAATATAAGGCACTGCTACTATTGTAAGGTCTCCTACAGGTTTTGCTGAGAGGGCAACTTTTTAAAGTGAATTGTGTATCTTTACATTCGTCTAACATACCAGCTTTTGTGTGCTATGTTAGGTTTTCATACAACCTGTTCGTCCTTACAGTAACTACACAATGTCATAGCTGGTGTACGGTAATTTCAATGTTCTCGCAATGTTGACATTGCTAGCCACCACCCCTCCACTCACCCACCCTTTACAGAGAGAAGGCCGATACCTCGAGAGTTGACGCACTGACGCTGGAGGTTGGCATATGGATGTATCAGAGCGAGGGGGGAGGTAAACAAGATGGCTATAGCCGTAGAGCAGCTGCATTGGTAGGGGCAGATATCTAGCTAATAATTATGCATACAGTGACAACTTCATGTGGAGGAAAAAACCCGGGAAGAGAAGTCAAGCAAGTCTGCTGCGTTTGAATGTTTAAAAGCAAAGGTACGTAGTTACCGTAACAGATAACATTTATCCCGCTTTCCAATGCAACCACCGTCGGCTAACGAGCATAGTCCGAGTTAGCCTGCCTCAGCTAGCCGCTGTTACCTACAGATTCAACAACATACACGTTAGCTATCAAGCTAGCTAAGCTAACAATCTTACTTGGACTACCAATGTTGCGGCCGGTTAAATTCATTAAGGAATGCAAGTGTAGAAATATCAACTCAACGGAATACTTGCGAATTCGTCAAGTATATTGTATTGGCAGCGTTCACTCTAAAGCTGTGATCTCGTCTAATTGCTTAAAACGGTTGTACGGGACTGTAAGAGTTAAACTAACGTTTAAAGTCAAGGAAGCGTGCCTGCCTTCGAGCCTGATAAAGCTAAACGACAGCTAGTAACATTGTGTCGGCAAGTAGTGAATATGGTCAGTTAGCTTGTTAGCTAGTCAAGTTTTCCTCGACTCCCAGAGCCTCTGAGTTTTGTTTAAACTGTATTTAACCCAGGTCCATACTTGGTCGGATCCTGATAACGTGAGTGCACTGATGCATTTGTATATCAAAAAGCTGGTCTGCAACATCTCGTTTTACTTGTATTGCGAGACTTGTCATCTGATGTGTAATAAATCCAGTTTGCTAATCAAACTAGCCTTTATATTAGCAAACAAGTTCTGATCGCAGTGTTGCTGTGGAAATGTCATATCCAAGCGATGACTTGTGCTAGCCTATAGTATAAATGTAGATAGATTAGCTCACTGTCGTGTTGTAAGCTTGAGAAAACAGAATGAAGTGACTACAGGTAGTAATTTTCCAGGACCATTTTCTTCATAATCCAGGGCCTAAACTAGTTCCAGTCTAGTTAATATCATTTGTGATAAATTTAACCCTCACACAACATTGGTACGTTAACTTGATTGCTATTAGTAGAACGCCAGCTATCGTTATTGTTAAACTTCAAGCTGCTTGTGTTTGGATGATTATTGATGTGCGATGGCATGAAATTTGAGATGTAAAGTAAATTCACATTAAAGCTCTGTTAAG
Organism: Setipinna tenuifilis; assembly: GCA_030347295.1. Taxonomy (NCBI): domain Eukaryota; kingdom Metazoa; phylum Chordata; class Actinopteri; order Clupeiformes; family Engraulidae; genus Setipinna; species Setipinna tenuifilis. Next base: position 45,338,564 of record CM059265.1, read on the forward strand.
AGTAGCTGCAGTCGTCGAGTAAATTTACTTTAGGACTTACCTGTTACTGTGTTGGCATGGCTTTACTATAGTATCTAGACAGCCTTGCAACGTCGTTAACATCAGCATTAGCAAGCTACCGCTAACTAGCTAGCCAGCTAACGCCTGTAACAGACCAGATGTGACTTCAGGATCCGTTTTCGGGTCTTACATGGTTAATGTAATCATGTTGTTATTTTTACAGGTATTACCGGATGCTTTGTATGGGACGGATTAGCGGAATCGGGTTTATTATAAGGAGGAATCAAATGCCCCGGCTCTAAAGTACCAAAGAGGAAGTTCTTTTTTTAAGTGGGGGACCGTTGTGTTTTTTCGGTCATGTAAGTGAAACGCCTTGGAGTCACTGATGCACCTCTGATGTAGCAACAAAAAAAAGACTACTTGCCAAGAATCTCTAAACCCCTAGGTTTTAATATTAGCTTAGTACAGATCTGTGCAGGAACAGTGGTTTAACACTCAACTAATCAAACCAGTCAGGCTATCCCTGCGCTGGCCTTTCAATGGAGTTGCGCCAGCAAGGAATGGACCGATCTGTAAATTCACCACAATGCCAGAGCCTGGTTTTACGCCACATCTCAGCATATATGTAAGACAGCACCCAGCAGGACATATAACAGACAGCGCTCAGTAAGTGAGAAAGGGCTCTTGCTCTTTCCTTTTTCTTACTCCATCTCTTTGCACTGGACCTGAAGGGAGGCGTTGCTGCTGCTGATCTCTGATTCACATGGGAGGAGCAGGTCATGTGTCCCATGCCCACACTCCGGCAGCAGCAGCTCCTCGGCTCTCCTCCCCAAGGCCGGTAGTGCTGTTCAACTGAACGGTATTCCTGTTTCACCAGGACATACACACCCATTCTCTCTTTCTTACAAACACCGTCTCCCACCCCCCCACCCCTGTAGCAGGCCTATCCTGGCCCACCACATTCAGCAGTAGCAGAAGCAGAGCTTTTACTTTTATTTTTCGTGCCGATCAGAACGCGCTTGCGTTCGTGCTGGCGGCCCCAGAGATGAGCGCTGGAGACCTGCACCACCTGGACTACCTGGCAGAAAGCGAGCTGATGGGCATGGACACCTTCATCCACCGCATCGACTCCACGGAGGTGATCTACCAGCCGCGCCGTAAGCGGGCCAAGCTCATCGGCAAGTACCTCATGGGTGACCTGCTGGGCGAGGGCTCCTACGGCAAGGTGAAGGAGATGCTGGACTCGGAGACGCTGTGCCGACGTGCCGTCAAGATCCTCAAGAAGAAGAAGCTACGCCGCATCCCCAACGGAGAGGCCAATGTCAAGAAGTGAGTGACACACACACATACACACAATGTTAAGAAGTGAGTGACACACACACATACACACAATGTTAAGAAGTGAGTGACACACACACACACACACACACACACACACACACAATGTTGAGAAGTGAGTGATCCCCACACCCCCAATGTTTAGAAGTGAGTGACCCTCCACCCCCACCTCACCCACCCCAGTCTGGCTGTGCTCTCTGGGGCTTGTACTTGCACCCCTCCTCACACTTCCTTCCTGACGCTCACCTGCCACATCTGCAGTGCCGTGTACCTCTTTCTCTATATCCCTCTGTTCTTTTTTTCATCTATTTATTTGTTTGTTTATTGTTACGGTGGTCTGGTCCTGTCTTTTTTTGTCATCCCTCTCATCCTGTGCCTGTCTCTCTCTGCTTCACAATGTTTTTACATTACCAAACGTGTGTGTGCCATAACGCTGTTCTGTTCGTCCTCTCTGCCCCATCCCCTTACCAGATCTTTAACACTGAAGTCCATTTCTGCTCCACAGGCAAAGCACCTAGCCTGCTTGGTCAGCTGCACAGGTTTAGTGTTGTGAACCGATTCACACACACACACACACACACACACACACACACAATGTTAAGAAGTGCGTGACACACACACACCGATTCACCTGGTCCTGTGTCTCATGTGGAAGCTGTAAAACTCTACCATTTCACCCGTACATGGTAGCCCGACGCGCACCTTCAAAAAATTCTGAGTACACATCAAATTTTCGTATGCTTTAAGGAGCTCTGATTGGTCAACTAGTCCTGTGCTGTGGTGGATAGTTAGCAACATGCCAGTTTACTGACAAAGGTTGCTAATCTCAACATGTTCTTGGTTGCTAGAGTAGGGTTATGTGATTATGCAGTGTATGTTTCAGAGTAATGTTTTGAAGTCAGCACCTCGCCAACAAACGAGTACGCTGGGAACAGTTGTGGGAAGTAAAGCTCTGCAATATCTCCTAAATGTATCATCATGATGGCAACACACGTGATGGGCATATTTCAAAACACAGATTATGCTACAATAAATGGTACGTTTCCCATAAACTGTGCATTTTCATTTTACATGTCACAGTTCCTGGTTAATCTGCTGTCGTGGATGCCCACACTCTTTACGTTGATGCTGTCAGTCCCAGGTGCTGGTGGTGACTGTCTGAGGTGGCAGAGTAATGGCTGAAGAGAGAGAGCTGTGGGAGAGAGACTGGTTAAAAGAAGGGCCATGTGTCATTTAGGAATATTCTAGCAGCATGAGGGATGGTCTGCTATAGGATCATACTCTGTAGACATGCCAAATACATGTGGGAGCCACCAGAAGCAAAACACGAGCTAATCGTCTTGGGCACACACCTACATAGACAAGACAGTTTCAAAAAGTGGCATTAGTCTAGTAGAGGGAAACGGAGCTCTGCGCAGATTTAGATTTGTAGCCTTATAGATAACAAACATCGTCTCCCCTCTAGGCCAGTTATGGCTTTTTTCAGGTAACAAAGGGCCACATCAGCCTTCTGTCTATGAAACCTTTAGTTTAAACAAAGGTTTGATACTTTACAATGTCTCCATGTTGTTGATGAACAATGTAACATCAACTTCTTGAAAGACGCATTGAAAATAACTCCTGACGTATTTTTCCTACATCAAATAACAATATAAGATGTAGCCTAATGTACTCTCTACTTTTTGGTAACAAAGACATTTCAGTGGCATTTCAGCGCTATGTGCTATGTAGACACATGAGCCATAGAACTCTGAAAGGTTCCTGGTGACGTAGAAGCATTGGTGTAGGTATCGGCATGGGTCAGTGCAGAAACATAAACAGGCCTCTACTTAGCTAGTTCAATGCAGAAACATAAACAGGCCTCTACTTAGCTAGTTCAATGCAGAAACATAAACAGGCCTCTACTTAGCTAGTTCCTGGACATGCTACCAACTGAGGTTGCCCCTTCTCGCTCTTTCTCATACACTCTTTCCCTCTTGTTTTCTTTTTCTCTGTCTGTCTCTATCTCACACACACACACACACACACACACATTCCCCTATTCTACTTTGCCTCATCTTATCATTCCCTTTGCTGTAGTTGCAGGGTTTGTAATCACATGAACCACTTTAATTAATCATAGAGGGAGAGAGACTTCTGCCTCAGCATGAAGATTTGGTTGTAGCTGGTTTGTGTATTTGTTTTTAACATACCAGCTCTTTTTTTGTGCTTAAACATGTGTGTTTGTATATGTAATTATGCTACTGTGTCCTGCATGAATGTTTGTATGTACACTAATGAGTGTGTGAGTGTGAGTGAGTGTGTTTGTGTGTGTGTGTGTGTGTGTGTGTGTCTGTTTCTCTGTCTGTCTATGTGTGTAGAGCCTGGGCCTCAGGCTTTATATAGCCTAGCTGTGGAAGGCCAAACTGGAGCTGCTGATGACTCACAAGTTACAGGCCCGTCGTTCACTTTCAGCATCTGCAAGCAGTTGTTGCCCAAACCAGAACCTGAGACCGATGAGGGGAGGCTGAAAGGCCCTGGTGGATGGCGGGGCAGTGGTGTCTGCGTTGCCCAACGCACGGTTGGGGGGCGGGGCATTTACACACGGGGGCGGGGCATTTACACATGGGGGTGGGGCATTTGCACATGTGGGCGTGGCATTTAGGCTTGGTTTACACTGGGCGTGTCTGTCATGGCGCGTGCAATGTGTGCACCCGACCCTTTCATACTGGCGCTCGACACGTGCGAGTCTTCTTCTCGTTAGAGGCGTCATCATGCCACAGTAGTGAAACCGTTCGAACAGCTGGTGTTCAGAGGACCGAAACATGACTGAATTGCAGGTGTACATCTTGATTTGGGAATTAAACTGGATAAATGTTAAAAGTTTTGGATCAGTGTGTACATTTACTGTGTTTGCATCATATTGCATATTAGACATTGAGTGATGGCAGGATGATAGGATAAGGCAAAATAAGTTGGCCTGATAGACAAATTGCAGAATTGCACCTGTGTTGGTTTGTGGATAAAACTGAATAAATCTTCAAGGTTTTTGGTCAGTGTTTCTATTGTGAGGTTCAAACAGTATTAGCCAATTTATGTTGAATGTTTTCATCAGGAAAGGCATGTTAGGCTGGTAGTTAGTAGGCTAAAGGTAGCTTATAACACACTGTAGGTCATTTCCTATTGTTTTGAATAGGCAGCTGTGCGTGTGTGCACAACCTCGCGTCAAACCCCTAAACTCTGGTGTGTGCACGACCTCGCGTCAAACCCCTAAAATCTGGTGTGTGCACGACCTCGTGTCAAACCCCTAAAATCTAAAGGAGAACTTCCATCGTTATTTTTATTCATATTTCTGTGTCGCCACTATGGTTGAATGCATTGTGCGTCATTTCTGTGAAAAATTATGTCCTAGATCTCTTGTTTGACACTGTTTTCTGTAAGCTATAACAGGTCTAGTGGTTGAACGACTGGTTTTTCCGGTGTCCCTCGTGAATATCCATGACGTGTCAATAAGGCACCTCTGATTGGGCAAATTCGCTGTCTTTCGCTCACCTAGCTTCTGTCCACCAATCCTTTGGGATGTGGGCTTGCCATACATGGCTCTGGGCGGGGCTTACGACCTAGTGACGTAGATAGGTTTAGCATGCTCTGATCCGCTCGTTTTGGTTAGCTCGACCCTTCAATGACCAGTAAAACCACGAGGGTCGAATTTCATGTCTTGGAATGCTGCGTGCATACACTGCTTGTTGTGACCCACCACATTGTAAATAGAGCTACTAAAAGTGGTTTTTGACGGAGGGACCCCTTTAATCCTTAAATTGGTGCTACACTGGGTTAAACTAGTTCTGTAGAAAAATCATTGGAAGCCATCGAAGAGCTATCGACCAGTCGCTTACAAAGTCAATAGAACCTATTTTATGATATGGCATTAACCATTGCTAGCAACAATCCTAACAAGGCCGGTTAAGATATATTTCTTTCTGGACAATAAGGTGGTTACATTGTACATTTGAAAGGCTGGATTGACAGCATTGTGTATCTAGTCAGTAACACTATCAGTTATTGATCAATATAATGACTGTGCTTTAGCTGAATGTGGACGAGCTAATGCTAATGTTAGCACAACAAACTGGTGTCCCCTGGCCTAGCCCCACCCTCTGGCCCCCCCTCTGCATCCCTAGCGATCAGTACAAAAAAAAAGTTAAACAACATGGGTTGGTTGTTTTCTGTATCATTCCCAAATTTTGAGGTAGAAACGGCAAAAACTTTGTACTGACCACTGCCAATGGGTGGAAAACACCTACCGCTGACCAAAGAGATGTAAAGAGCTAAAAAGGCTTATGGGTTACCTGTAGACCTGTGTGTGTGTGCGTGCGTGTGCGTGTGTGTGTGTGTGTGTGGAGGGTATACGTTGTTGTGTTATGTCATTTGTCACTAGTGGGGAGGGTGGGTGGTAGCTGATTTAGCTTAGTTGTGTGTTGTGTGTGTGTGTGTGTGTGTGTAGGTAGTGTAGTGTGTTACTGCCTTTTTGTCCTACTGCACTCGTTACCTTGAGCAAATATTTATGAGATCCCATGGTGCCTATGTGTGTGTGTGTGTGTGCCTGTGATTGAAGTGTGTGTTTGTCCAAGTCTGAGGGAGGAACTTGTTGATTGTAGTGTTGGGGCTCGTGTGTGTGGTGTGGTCTGTGTGTGTGTGGTGTGTGTGGTGTGTGTGTGTGCGTGTGCGTGTGTGTGTGTGTGTGTGTGTGTGTGTGTGCCTGCCTATGCTTGCGTGTGTGAAAGCCTTGCTATGCTTCTCCAGCTCTGTTACTGTGTGGCTAGGCAGTCGCCCTGTCGCAGCTGTGAACACTTCAGGGCACTTGCTGCCGAACACTTGTTTGTCACTCGGCCTGAGAGGGCGGGAGAACAGGCAACTGTGTGGTCATTCTTTTTCAGCATGTCACATCAGATGTTGATTGTAGTGATGCAACGCTGTTATTTACAGGGTTGGATGCAGAGACTGTTGCTCTTTTAGCCACATGAATGCAGCCATATGAGGAGTGTTTGGTGTATATATACTGTGGACTATTGGCTACATGAGAGAGGCCTGTAGCGAGGATGGCAAATGAGAGACCATGCATGACATCTATAGTGCAGGCTCATTTAGCACAGTATATTCCATATTCCAATAGGTTATATCCCATATTCCAATATATCCCATATTCCATTTTCAAAGGTTTGAGCTGGTGGTTGTGAAATAATGGGACGAGACTGGAAAAGTGAGATTCCAGAGATTGTGTAGTTAGCGGACCAGTCGTAGACGTGTGTGGTCTCTGTCACGTTCGATGAATGGTCCACTCTATTGCACTGTGGCCCACTGTATGAGGATGAGTTTACAATATGCCCAATGACAATGTCAGTACAGAGTGAGGTTGGTGTCAGGAGAGTAAAGGGACCAGGTGAAGCAGCAGTGGGGCAATGAGTGGCTTTGTACTGCAGTGATGTATATGTGAGTGTGTGTGTGTGTGTGCACACGTGTGTGAGGGTGTATGTGAGTATGTGTGTGTGCATGTGCGTGTATTTCTCTCCCCCTGAGGAGAAGCAGCTTAAGCACTGAGCGTGTGTGTGTGTGTGTGTGTGTGTGTGTGTGTGCAGTGGGAATTGTGGGTATCTGCTCTGAACAGTCATCGGTCGGCTTTTCCAGTGGTGGCTGGCACTGGCACTGGCATTGGCCTGTCCCTGAGATGGCCCCGCCTCCCAGCCTGTGCTGGGCACATGTGGGCAGGGAGGGTTGCGCAACCCCTCCTTCTTGTTTCCATGGCGCTGCCACTAGAACTCCAGACATGGCCTGGCCTCCAGGCAACGAGGAAGAGACAGGGGGTCAGGGCTGCAACAGCAGCAGGCCCACACACCGCAGGGCACACACACACACACACACGACCAGACTACTGCCATAACGGCGCAAAACACAATACAGCGCAAAGCAGAGCAAGCAAACACCTTAGCTTAGCTTAGCTTAATTTTCGTCCTGGCACTTGCCAGGTCATGTAAAAAAAAAAAGATAGGAATGCACAAAAAGCGGCTGCAAAATGTTGTTGGATCATTAAAGATCACTGGTCTTACAGATCATTTTTAATACTGTGATGTAGTATGATCACAGATCCACAATCAAGGTCATTTCATTATCCCACAGATCATCCCACCTGTTTCAAATTGATTACCGTTACAGCAGTATTTAAACCCAACAACTGTCATTGTCATTTTTATTGTTTACCCCCAACAAATGCATCTGAATACTTTCCGAACGCTTTCGAAACATCGGGATACTTTATACTTTATGACATAAGTCCAAACTAGCATAGTTCATGGTGGTTTAATGCTAACCTACATCGTTGTTTGGGAAACGCACCGCAGGGCCAGACTACTGACACACAAATATAGACACACAGAGCCGCACAAATATAGACACAGACCATACACACAAACACGCACAGACCATACACACAAACACGCACAGACCATACACACAAACACGCACAGACCATACACACAAACACACACAGACCATACACACAAACACACATAAAACCATATACACAGACCAGACACACAAACACACACAGACTATACACACACAGACCATACACACAAACACGCACGTCAGGGCCGTACTACAGTGCCAGATGTAAGTCAGGGCCGGACTACAGTGCCAGATGTAACTCAGGGCCGGACTACAGTGCCAGATGTAACTCCAGATGTAACACTACATGCAGCAGTGTGATGTCTGAGGCAGCCAGGTGCTGCCGACGGAAGGCCAGATGACTGACACGAGGCTGATGCAGCTCAGTAACACTGCAAACGCTACATGCTACACTGCACAGCTCAGTAACACTGCAGACGCTATACGCTACACTGCACAGCTCACTGCAGACGCTATACGCTACACTGCACAGCTCAGTAACACTGCAGACGCTATACGCTACACTGCACAGCTCACTGCAGACGCTTTATGCTACACTGCACAGCTCAGTAACACTGCAGACGCTATACGCTACACTGCACAGCTCAGTAACACTGCAGACGCTACATGCTACACTGCACAGCTCAGTAACACTGCAGACGCTATACGCTACACTGCACAGCTCACTGCAGACGCTATACGCTACACTGCACAGCTCAGTAACACTGCAGACGCTATACGCTACACTGCACAGCTCACTGCAGACGCTTTATGCTACACTGCACAGCTCAGTAACACTGCAGACGCTATACGCTACACTGCACAGCTCAGTAACACTGCAGACGCTACATGCTACACTGCACAGCTCAGTAACACTGCAGACGCTATACGCTACACTGCACAGCCCAGTGAGACTGCAGTGGCTATACGCTACACTGCACAGCTGTAGAGTCGGGGTGACCACAGCACTCGTGAGAATGCGTTGGCGGGTTTGGCTCACATACACCTCATTGAACAGGTGAAGCTGTGCTGAGTTGGCAGGTATGGTTCACAGACACCTCGTTGAACAGGTGAGCAGCTCTCACACACCTGGTTGAACAGGTGAGACTGCTGTGTTTGCAGGTACGGCTCACAGACACCTTGTCGTGGGCTGAATTCCCACAGCAGTAGCAGTCGTGCAGAACTAAGCAAAGCCCTGCACACACCCCTGCGATACAACACTAGGGTTGCACGAAGCCTGGGAAACTGCAGTTTGGTGGATGTTTCTATGGTGGATGTTTCTATGCTGAACTGTACCTTCCATCGTATCAGTTCCTGGCTTTAGTCATGAAGTGCACAACTGGTTTGCTCATCAGCCTAACTACTCATGGGCAGAGAGAAAGGACGACAAAACAGCTAGGCAATGCCACACCCAGTCAGAGAGGGTACAGCCCCAGAGAGACCTTGGCTGGGTACACTGAACTCTTGCATAGATGGCCTGAATACTCTCCCCAACACATCATGGTATGACTGGAGAAAACTGCCTAGTCAAAAAATGCAACACTAACTCCAGTGCAGAGGAAGACAATTTGTCACATTTATGTGTGTGCGTGTACACGTGCATGTCCATATCCATGTTTGTGTGTGCGCACGTGCGTGTATGCGTGACTTCCGTACACACATGCAGACACACGCGCACACACACACGCATACAAGGATCTGGTGTAGCAGCTTGTGTAGTGTGAGCGATGTAGTTGTTTCTGCATAGGCACACACACACACACACACACTCACACACTCACAGAATGAGCTGGTGTGGCAGCCTGTGGTTGTTTATGTATGGGCGAGTTGTGCTGCAGAGGGGTATAAATTAGAGCTAAGACACAGCACTCTGTAGAGCTCTGCAATACTGCACACACACACACACACACACACACACACGGACCTGGTGTAGCAGCCTGTGGTAGTGTGAGAGATGTAGTCGTTTCTGCATAGGCCAACATACACACACACACACACACACAGATGTGCACAAGACTTTAAGACAGGGTTGAAAGCACTGGATGGTATTAGCAAATGGTTTCAACCCAGTATGTGTACACACACACACACACACACACACACACACACACAGCGATAAGGGCAGACACGCTTTAACAGATGTAGCAGTAAGCATCAGCATGGCCCTTTATATTCGCAGCCTATTTTTGGCCAACACAGACGCAGTCTGCTCTGCAGTCTGTACAGAAGACGGCAAAACGCTGACTCCTCTCCGACTCCCTCTCTTTTTCTGACCCCCCTCTCTCTCTCTCTGTCCCTCTCCCTCCCTCTCTTTTTCTGACCCCCCCCCTCTCTCTGTCCCTCTCCCTCCCTCTCTTTTTCTGACCTCCCTCTGTCTCTCTCCCTCCCTCTCTTTTTCTGACCTGTCTCTGTCTTTCTCCCTCTCTTTTTCTGACACCCTCCCTCTCTCTCTCCCTCCCTCTCTCTTCCTGTCTTTTTCTGACCCCTCTCTATGTCTGTCTCTTGCTTTCTGCCTCTCTCTTTCTGACCACCCTCTCTCTCTCTCTCTCCCTCTCTCTGCTTCTTTTTCTGACCACCCTCCCGCTCTCTACCCCTCTCTCCTGTTCTGTCTCTCTCTCTCCTCTTCCTCCCACCCTCCTCTCTTTCTCTGTCTCCCTCTGTCTCTGTCTCTTCTCTGTCTCCCTCTGTCTCTTCTCTCTTTCTCTCTGTCTGTCTCTGTCTCGTGCTGTCTCTGTGTCCCTCTCCCCCTCCCTCTGCCCCCCTCCCCCGTCCCCTCTCTCACATTTCCCTGTACTCTTACTGCTGTATGTCATGAGCAAATGAGTCTGAAACCATTTACATTTCTCTTACACACACACACACACACACACAGAGTTCATCCTCTAGTCGTCAAAATTTTGGAGTGAGTTATTTCTTACCATTCATTTTTATCCTGCATGTTCTGCTGGTGTAAGTAGCAGTTTGTCCTCAGTGAGTGTGTGTGTGTGTGTGTGTGTGTGTGTGTGTGTGTGTGTGTGTGTGTGTGTGTGTCCTAAGGCCTAAACAGCATCAGCCTGTCTCATTAAAGCACTGCTGGATGGCTGCAGCTGGGTGGGGAGGGCTGTGCTGTTGGCTCTGATGCAGGCACAGCATCCCACATCTAACTGGCCCTCATACACCAGCACACATCATATAGCGTCAAGATTTCAGACGTGTGTTCAGCGTATCGGGCCCCTTGCATGCTTATTCAGTCAAGCGGACAGAAGTTGAGCTAATGAATGATAAGTGGATGTAGTAATTTAGTTTCCTGCGTTCTGCTGTGTCGAGCCTCAGGCAGTCTGGTGTGTGTGTGTGTGACTGTGTGTGTGTGACTGTGTGTGTCCTGGTGTGTGTGTGACCGTGTCCGTGTCTCCATGTCTGTGTGTGTGTCCATGTCTGTCTGTGTGTGTGTGTGTGTGTGTGTGTGTGTGTGTGTGTGTGTGGAATGGGGTGGTGGTAAAGGGGTCTCTGTTTGCAAATGGGTGTGGTGGTGATGAGCTGTAGTAATGGACAGATGCCCCTCACTGGGACTCAAACCCTCTCCCCCCTCCTCATTGGGACTCAAACCCTCTCCCCCCTCCTCACTGGGACTCAAACCCTCTCCCCCCTCCTCACTGGGACTCAAACCCTCTCCCCCCTCCTCATTGGGACTCAAACCCTCTCCCCCCTCCTCACTGGGACTCAAACCCTCTCCCCCCTCCTCACTGGGACTCAAACCCTCTCCTCCCTCCCCTCCTCACTGGGACTCAAACCCTCTCCTTCCCACCTCACTGGGACTCAAACCCTCTCCTTTCCACCTCACTGGGACTCATTCCCTCTCCTTCCCCCTCCTCACTGGGACTCAAACCCTCTCCTTCCCCCTCCTCACTGGGACTCAAACCCAGTCCTTCCCCCTCCTCACTGGGACTCATTCCCAGGCTCATTTTAATTTCCCATCTCTCTTTCTCCAGCTATTTCCTCCATCTTTCTCCTTGTCTCTCTCTATTTCCCCCCATCTCTCCCTTTCTCCCTCTAGTCCCTCCATCTCTCTCTCTCTCTCTCTCTCTCTCTCTCTCTCCTGCTGTTCTCTCCCGTCTCTCTCTTTCTCTCTACTCCCTCCATATTTTTATCTATCCTGCTGTTCTCTCTCGTCTCTCTGTCTCTCTCTACTCCCTCCATCTCTCTCTCCCCTGCTCTCCCCTGCATGAGTAGTGTCTCCAGCAGAGTGTGTGTAATTGGTGTTTTGTAGGGAACTCGCCGCCAGCACTGACACAGGACTGGGCTGGCCTCTTTCGCTCCCTTTCTCCGTCTCTTTCTCTCTCCCTCTCTCCCCTCTCTTTCTCTCTCCCTCTCTCCCCTCTCTTCCTCTGTCCGTCCCCCTCCCTCTCTCCCTCTTTCACTATCTCTGTCTCTCACTCTCCGTCTCTCACTCTCTTCCTCTGTCCATCTCTCTCCCTCTTTCACTATCTCTGTCTCTCACTTTCTCCCTCTCTCCGTCTCTCCTCTCTCCCTCTCTCCCTCTCCGTCGCTCACTCTGTCCGCCCTGTGAGGTGACGTGCTGCGAACATGGGTTTCTGGGTGGGCTTATGTGTTCATTTAATGGTTTAACAACAACTACTGTGTTGATGTAGTTATGCTGACTGAATGCTTAAAGCGTTGTGTGTGAGGGAGCGAGTGTGTATTTATGATTTTTTTAATGTTTGTTTCTTCATTGTGTGTGGGCATGTGTGTGTGAGTGTGTGTAGGCCTCATTGTGTCTGGGCATGTGTGTAGAATGTTCTTTTTTCCTGTCTGTGCCGTGTGTTGAATCCCTCCCTGTGTTAGTGTGCGCATCTGAAAAATGTGTGCGTGTGTGTGTGTGTGTGCGTGCGTGTGTGTGTGTGTGCACTGCAGTACTGCAGTGTTCTACACAGTGGTTAGTCTTAGCTCTGATTTGTAACCCCACATCACAACTCATCATACAATTGATTATGTTTGAACAGCTTCTGTCTCTCTTTTTTCTGTCTCTCTCCCTGCTCTCTCACTCATTCTTTCTCTCTTTCTGTCATTTTTTTTCTTCCTCCCACTCCCTGATGTCCATAGTCATCAAATTTCTGTCCTTCCTTCCTTTTTGTCTTCTCTTCTTTCCTCTCCTCTCTTTCCTCTCCTCTCTTCTTTCCTATCCTCTCTCTTCCTATCCTCTCTGCTCCTTTCCAGTGTTTCTCACCTCTCTGTAGCTTTCCACTCTCCTCTGCCTCTTAACAAGGTGTGAAGTCACAGCAGTGTGTGTGTGCATTTGTGCGTGTGTGTGTGTGTGTTTGTGTGTGTGCGTGCGCAGGTGTGCGTGTGTGTGTGTAAGAGTGTGCGTGCGTGTGTGCTTGCGTGTGTGTGTGCGTGTGTGCTTGCGTGTGTGTGTGCGTGCGTGCGTGTCTGTGTGCATGCATGCGTGTGCGTGCGTGCGTGTGTGTGCGTGTGTGTGTGTGTGTGCGTGTGTGTGCGCCGGGTCTATGCAGCCGTGCTATTCAGTTTGGGTAGTGCTGGAGGAGTGCAGCCCATAGACCGGCATGGCATGTTCAGCCTGATGTGTGTGTGTGTGTGTGTGTGTGTGTGTGTGTGTGTGTGCATGGCATGTTCAGCCTGTGCAGGCTGCAGTGGCTCAAGCAGTACATGCATGCCATATGTTGCCCAGAGGTGTTAAACACAGGCACAAATGTTAATTTACTACGGCCTACTTTTATTAAAAGGTGTGAGTGCGTGTCTGTGAGTGAGTGAGTGAGTGTGTGCGTGTGAGTGCGTGTCTGTGAGTGAGTGAGTGAGTGTGAGTGCGTGTCTGAGAGTGTGTGCGTGTGAGTGCGTGTCTGTGAGTGAGTGAGTGAGTGTGAGTGCGTGTCTGAGAGTGTGTGCGTGTGAGTGCGTGTCTGGGAGTGAGTGAGTGAGTGAGTGAGTGTGAGTGCGTGTCTGGGAGTGAGTGAGTGAGTGTGAGTGCGTGTCTGGGAGTGAGTGAGTGAGTGAGTGAGTGTGAGTGCGTGTCTGGGAGTGAGTGAGTGAGTGAGTGAGTGAGTGAGTGTGACTGCGTGTCTGGGAGTGAGTGAGTGAGTGAGTGAGTGAGTGTGACTGCGTGTCTGGGAGTGAGTGCCTGTGTGTGAGTGCCTGTGTGTGAGTGCCTGTGTGTGAGTGCGTGTGTGTGTCTGTGAGTGTGTGTCTGTGAGTGCGTGACTGTAAGTGCGTGTCTGAGAGTGTGTGCGTGTGAGTGCGTGTCTGAGAGTGAGTGAGTGAGTGTGAGTGCGTGTCTGAGAGTGAGTGAGTGTGTGCGTGTGAGTGCGTGTCTGTGAGTGAGTGAGTGTGTGTGTTGGAGAGAGAGATCACCTGATGCAAGATCTGATTAAGTAATGAATGTGTTTTGCTTTTTCCTCACAGGGAGATTCAGCTACTGCGTCGTCTTCAGCACAAAAACGTGATCCAGTTGGTGGACGTCTTATACAATGAAGAGAAGCAGAAGATATATCCTTACTGATCTGCCTGTCTGCTTGCCTGCCTGGCTCTCTGGCCACCTGTGTGGCTGTGTTAAGAATTTATGTGAATCCAGTGTGCAAATCCTGTAAAAGAAGTGTCTGTCTGTAAAACAACTGTCTGTCTGTCTGTCTGTCTGTCTGTCTGTCTGTTCGTCCTCTCTGAATCAGAGAGACTGTAGTGGAGTGAAGGGTAGGTCGTCCTCTATGTCTCTCTCTCTCCCTCCCTCTCTCTGTCTCTTTCTCTCTCTCTCTCCCTCCCTCCCTCCCTCTCTTTGTCTCTCTCTCTCCCTCCCTCCCTCCCTCTCTCTCTCTCTCTCTCTCTCTCTCTCTCTGAATCAGAGACACTGTAATAGTGGGGTGTGTAGTTCGTCCTCTCTCTCTCTGAATCAGAGAGGCTGTAATGGAGTGGAGGGTGTATGTCCGTGCTGCTGGTGCTCAGGCTAGGCTGTCCCCAGGTGTGGTGGCAGGGGACGGGCACAGGACACAGGACAGGGCCCCCTAATCGCCCCTCTTAGTCCGGCCCTCCTCCACTGCGCTGCACGAACCACTGCCCTAACACCAGTGTCATATTCTACTCTGCAGCTGCAACATCCTTTCCAATCACATCAGAACAGCGCACCATTCCAAGTAGCACCAACATTTACCAAGACTATGCCTATTTACCAAGACTATGCCTATTTACCAAGGCTATGCCTATTTACCAAGGCTATGAATATTTGCCAAGGCTATGGCTATTTGCCAAGACTATGACTATTTGTCAAGACTATGACTATTTGCCAAGGCTATGGCTATTTGCCAAGGCTATGGCTATTTGCCAAGGCTATGGCTATTTGCCAAGGCTATGGCTATTTGCCAAGACTATGACTATTTGCCAAGGCTATGACTATTTACCAAGGCTATGACTGTTTCTGGGGAAGAATACAGATGAGGTCAAACACATCTGTTGTACTGCGTTGAACCAGGTTGCGTCTTTGCATGACAGGGAAGGACTTCCAGGTACTCTCCTGCCCTGGTCTGTGTTACAGCCTCTCTGCATTCACATCATTTTTACATGTGTGGTCTGTCTTCTTTCTCACATCTCTGTGGTGGAAAGTCACCAAAAGCTGGCAGAAATGGATAGCTTGGTGCAGCTTTCATCGCAGCAGAAATCAAAGGTGCCTGAACAAAGGTGCCCGTTTCACTAAAAGGGCCCGCAAGCGTCTGCAGTGAAAAATTGCCCGTGTGTGTGAGGGAGAGCGAGCGAGCGAGTGTGTGTGTGTGTGAGGGAGAGCGAGAGAGTGTGTGTGTGTGTGTGTGTGTGTGTGCCCGTGTGTGTGTGTGGGAGAGCGAGAGAGAATCCCCCCCTGCAGACCAGTGTTTGCTGCTGAAGTGTGTCTGACGCAGAATGCTTCTGACTAAGCTGTCCTTACTGCGTCATCAGAGGCTGCAGAAAACCCCCCTCTCTCTCTCTGTCTCTCTGCCCCCCCCTCTCTCTCTCTGTCTCTCTTTCTTCCCCCCCTCTCTCTCTCTGTCTCTCTTTCTTCCCCCCCCTCTCTCTCTGTCTCTCTTTCTCTCCCCCCCCTCTCTCTCTGTCTCTCTGCCCCCCCCCCCCTCTCTGTCTCTCTTTCTCTCTCCCCCCCCGCCCCCCCTCTCTCTGTCTCTCTTTCTCTGTCTGCCTCTTTCTCTCTCTCTCTCTCTTTCTCTCTGTCTCTTTTCCTCTCTCTCTCTTTCTCTCTCTGTCTCTGTCACCATCTCTCTCTCTCTTCCTCTTCCTCACATTCTCTTCCTCGCACCCACAGTTACTCTCTCTGTCCATCTCCCTTTCTGTCCTCTCGGTGTGTTTTGTCCTTCCATCCATCTCTCCTCTTGTGTGTCTCCTCCTTGTCTGTCTAAGACTGTCATTCTGCAGCCTGTTAGTCTCCAAACAGCATTTAGACGCACACAATCTCATGCTTTTTTCATCTGAAACACACACCCACACCCACACCCACACCCACACACACACACACACACACACACACATACACACGCCTCCTATGTGCCATGTGTGTATAATAGGAAGAAAGACTCTCACACCTTCTTTATGGGTGTTGCTGATATGTTCTGTGTGTGTGTGCACTCAGGAGTATGTACCTGAGTCATGATGACAATCAGCATGGGAATGTGTTTACGTTTTGGTCAATAGCCTTTCCGCTCCTCCCCTCCCCTCTCCTCCCCTCTCCGCTCCTCTCTTCTCCTCCCCTTTCCTCTTCTCTCCGCTCCTCTCTTCTCTTTTCCTCTCCTCTCCTCTCCTCTACTCTCCTCTCTTCTCCTCTACACCCCGCTCCTCTCCTCCCCTCTCCGCTCCTCTCTTCTCCGCTCCTCTCCGCCCCTCTCCTCTCGTTTCCTCTCTTCTCCTCTACACCCCGCTCCTCTCCTCTCCTCTCTTCTCCACACCCCGCTCCTCTCTGCTCCTCTCCTCTCCTCTCCGCTCCTCTCTTCTCTGCTCCTCCCCTCCCCGCTCCTCTCCTCTCCTCTCTTCTCCTCTACACCCCGCTCCTCTCCTCCCCTCTCCGCTCCTCTCTTCTCCGCTCCTCTCCTCCCCTCTCCTCTCCTCCCCTCTCCGCCCCTCTCCTCTCTTCTCCGCTCCTCTCCTCCCCTCTCCGCCCCTCTCCTCTCCTTTCCTCTCTTCTCCTCTCCTCCCCTCTCCCCTCCTCTCCTCCCCTCTCTGCCCCTCTCCTCTGTAAGGGCTGTCTGCTGCTGCCTCCATTAGAGTGGACCCGTGCATCAGCACGCATGCACACCCAACCGCAGAGCCCAGTGCTGGCACGTGCTCCTCAATCAATCTAATGTAATACAGTCTTACTCCTAATAGGGAATCACTTATCACCACTGGAGGCCAAGTGGTCGAGCACAAACGGAGGTTCACCACAGCAATATTTAGAGTCAGTGGTCATCGCCCAGATGGAGTGTGCAGGCAATGGTCCTCTCTGTGTCTGTAGTGTGCACTGTATGTGCAGTACCAGGGCCAAACACCACATTTCTCCTGACAGATGTGTACCTCATTTGACGTGCCCTTTGTGATGAAACACCAGCAGCCTCATACACTGATCTTCACCCAGTTAGCATCACAGGAGAGTGGGACTGACTCGCAAGGGTGACGGGCAGGAGAACTGGGAGAACCCGCTCTAGCATGGCCCACTGACTAACTAACTGGCCCACTGACTACCCAACTAACTGGCCCACTGACTAACTAACTGGCCCACTGACTAACTAACTGGCCCACTGACCAACTAACTGGCCCACTGACTACCCAACTAACTGGCCCACTGACCAACTAACTGGCCCACTGACTACCCAACTAACTGGCCCACTGACCAACTAACTGGCCCACTGACTAACTAACTGGCCCACTGACTACCCAACTAACTGGCCCACTGACTACCCAACTAACTGGCCCACTGACCAACTAACTGGCCCACTGACTACCCAACTAACTGGCCCACTGACCAACTAACTGGCCCACTGACTACCCAACTAACTGGCCCACTGACCAACTAACTGGCCCACTGACTACCCAACTAACTGGCCCACTGACTACCCAACTAACTGGCCCACTGACTACCCAACTAACTGGCCCACTGACTACCCAACTAACTGGCCCACTGACTACCCAACTAACTGGCCCACTGACTAACTAACTAACTTGCCCACTGACTAACTAACTGGCCCACTGACTAACTAACTAACTGACCCACCTACTGCCCACTGACTGCCTGACTAACTGTGAGCTGGCGACCCCTGGTAGTCTGGAACCTCCTGTCTGCATGTACACTGCAGTTGCAGTCATGCAATTGATGTGCATTAACACTCAGGGCCACAATGAAAAGTGTGTGTCCAGGGCAACGGCTTGTGATCTGTGTGAGTGACCTTTGACCTCTGGTGTTTCCTTGACTATGCTTGTACGTATATGGTGATGGAGTATTGTGTGTGTGGAATGCAGGAGATGCTGGACAGTGTTCCGGAGAAGAGGTTTCCAGTGTTTCAAGCTCACGGGTAGGTCCCCACCCCCACACTCTCTCGTGATGCGTGGTCTCTACCTGTCTATCTCTACCTGTCTATCTCTCTCTATCTATCTCTACCTGTCTATCTCTACCTGTGTATCTCTCTCTATCTATCTCTACCTGTCTATCTCTATCTATCTCTACCTGTCTATCTCTACTTGTCTATCTCTCTCACATACCTGTCTGTTTTTACCTTACCTTCTCTCACCATCTATTCTTCTTAACTTCATCGAAATCTCTCGAGCTCTAGCTGTCTTTTTTGATCATCACACACACACACGTACACAGAGACGCAAACAAACGCACACAAACACAACCTGTTGAACTAGTATGACAAAACGCATCACAGGTCATCGATAAGCCGGTGTAACTCAGCAATGTTGTTGCCTCTCTCCCCTCCCTCCCTCCCTCCCTCCCTCCCACAGGTACTTTTGCCAGCTTTTGGATGGCCTTGAATATTTGCACAGCCAGGGAATCGTTCACAAAGACATAAAGCCGGGGAATCTGCTGCTGACCACAGACGGTGCACTAAAGATCTCGGATCTGGGGGTGGCTGAGGTGAGCAGACCACAGACACAGCATGGCAGACGGAATGCATATGTAGAATGCTCCGCAGGTGCCATGGAAACACCCTGGCTGGACGCTAAATTCTCTGGCAGATACTAAAACTAAACTAAAACTCACAGTTCGATACGTAGCTCGGTTGTGAGTTCACGGTTCGGTTCATTTCCGGTACAGTATGGGGACACAATGCAAATGTTGTTGTTTGTTTGCGAGTTTATTATGTACACTTGGGTGGGGCTGCTTCAGGTGAGTTAGCTTGTTTGCCGTGTTGCCGAAAAACATACCCGATCTCAGCTGAACAGTGTCGGCACACCGCCATACAAATACATGTATCACTGCACCCATAGCAGGTACTGTGTGTATAGGTGATCACAAATACATGTATCACTGCACCCCTAGCAGATACTGTGTCTATAGGTGATCATATGCACCCCTAGCAGATACTGTGTCTATAGGTGATCACAAATACATGTATCACTGCACCCCTAGCAGATACTGTGTGTATAGGTGATCACAAATACATGTATCACTGCACCCCTAGCAGATACTGTGTGTATAGGTGATCATATGTACATTGCTGAGCAGACCCTTCATGCCTCCTCAACTAATTCTATATTTGAAGCAAGGACCAAATAAAACATACAAGAGAGGTAGTTCACTCCAACCCTCAGTGTTCAGAGACTGCACAAACCTTTTAGGGACACCACCTGCCCCTATGTAGCTTTTAGGGGGACAGCACCCACAAATACACAGCCTCATCTAAAAGCACACATACACACTCACACACACACACACACACCCCCTCTCTGTTCCCTCTGGCAGGCCCTGCATCGAAACGCGCACACACACACACACACACACACACACACACACACACACACACACACACACACACCTACCTAATCCCCCCTCTCTGTTCCCTCTGGCAGGCCCTGCATCCATTCGCTGAGGACGACACATGCCGGACGAGTCAAGGTTCTCCGGCGTTCCAGCCACCCGAGATCGCCAACGGCCTGGACACCTTCTCCGGCTTCAAGGTGGACATCTGGTCCGCCGGCGTCACACTGTGAGTCACCAGCACCTGGGTGCCGCCACGGCAACCAGACCGAGCATCACGAGCATGGCATTATGCTGACGTGGCATCATCATCCAGTATCATGCTTAGGGTTTCATCAGTGCTTTACGTCCGTGGTCCTCATTCCAGCTGTTTGCTCTCGAGTCTAGACCACGACACAGGATTATGTCTACACTTTTCAGGAAGTTATTTCCCCTTTTTTACTGATTTCTCTGAGTGCAGGAGTCCTCCCATTCCTCACATGAAAGTATTAAAAATGTTGTCAAAGGGTTTGTCCCAAGAATCAGAGCAGTGGTACAGCAGTACAGCAGAAGCTTTTTATGGTGTATGGTAGCCTGTGTGGAGACCTCAGCTTTCTGTGGTCTGTGGTAGCCTGTGTGTAGAATTAAGCCATAATTCAATAAGATGCATATAGATCGAACTCTCTCTTTAGGGAAAAAAAAATAGCACAGCTGGATTGACATGTGTGTATGTGTGTGTGTGTTTTTTTCAGATACAATATAACGACGAGCCTGTACCCGTTTGAGGGGGACAACATCTATAAGCTATTTGAGAACATCGGTAAGGGGGACTACACCATCCCAGAGGAGTGTGGGCCTCTGCTGTCCGACCTGCTGAGAGGTGAGCCTACCACCAGAGGGCGCTCCCCACTGCACCTCCACACTGCACCTCCACAAACACCTCCCCACTGCGCCTGCACACACATGTTGCTCACTCTCGCTGTCGGTTTTTCTTCCTTACTCTCTCCTTTACTCACTCTACACTGGATCTCTGTCAGTCACTTTCTGTCCCTCACTGACTTTCTCTCCCTCTCTTCCTCATTCTTTTTCTGTCTGTGTGTGTGTGTGTGTGTGTGTGTGTGTGTGTGTGTGTCTGTGTCTGTGTGTGTGTGTCTATGTCTGTGTGTGCGTGTGTGTGTGCGTGCATGCGTGTTTTGTGTTTGCATGCGTATGTGTGTATTTGTGTGTGGTGGTGTCTGGTTGTGTTGGCCAGGTTTGTACAGCAGGTGGCAGTGTGGTGTCAGGCGTGCCTGCACACAACATTAACATAGTAGAGTGGAGATGCTTTATTCATCCCGAAGAAAAATCAGGGGTCCAGCAGCATATGCACATCATATACATATACCCCATACACACATAGGATATATGTAGGTTAAACACCATACACACATAGGATATATGTAGGTATTTGTGTGACCAGTGTAGGAAATTGACACCAAATAAGGCACCAGAAATGAACCATGCTACGAGGCAGCAGGTTATGCTTGCCGTGGGGGTAAATGGGACATGTTCACTCAGTCACTATGGTGCACTCTGTAGTGAAGCAGACACTGTAACCTGTGGTCTGCTCCTGGGGTGGACTTGCTTGGACCCCCAGCCCTGGCCGTGTGGGCGGTTGTTTTGAAAGCCTTCCACTTGTAGACTATTTTCCGGGCAGTGGAATGGCTGATTACAAAATCTTTTCAAAGTCAAAGTTAGCTTTATTGTCAAAAATCATATGTACAGAATTTTTCTAGAATTACATTTCATAGATCGTCTTGAAAAGTCTATTCTTCAGTTTTAATTATTTAGTTATATTAATTTAATGTGTGTGATATTGGGTAGAACAGTGTGTGTGTATGTGTATGTGTGTGCATGCACATATAGTATTGGGTACGTGTGCGTGTGTGTGTGTGTGTGTGTGCCACGGTCAGCAACACTCATCATCACAGCTGGAGCTATTCTTGCCTAAAGACTACTTCTCTCTTTCTTGACACACACACACGCACACACACCCACACACACACACACACACACACACACAAAAAAGGGTGTGATGACGCAGCACCTGCTATCGACTGAACTGAGCTTTGGAAATGAATCCAGTGGAGAAAAATTGCACACAAACGCAAACACACACACGTGCACACACACACTAACTCACTCACTCACTCACTCACTCACTGACTCACACACTCGTACTCTATCTGGGTGAAATTACATGCACAGTATGACAGTGATGAAGAAGCATGGGCTCATGATGACTCACACTTCCGCCACACACACACACACACACACACACACACACACACACACACTCACACACACACACACACACACACACAATGGGAATGAAAGGGAAATATTTTAATTTTCTTGTCTCTGTGTTCTTTTTCCTTTCAGGAATGCTGGAGTATGACCCAGGGAAGAGATTCTCAATACAGCACATACGGCAACACAAGTATGTTACAAATACACACACACACACACATATACACACACACATGCATGCACACACACACACACACACGTGCATACAGGCATAAGAAACATGCACAGCACACACACACTCTTTGTTCATATCTAGTAGATGTGAAGATGCCCATACGCACTACATGATGTAGAGTTTTATCCATGAACCCCCTGATGAGATGGATGCAGCTGTGCTGCAGTGTCCATAATCATTTACATGATGTCCGTTCATTGCCACAACCAATGTCCCTTGTTTTTTACACAGGGATATACCCTGAGCATATTAATGCACACACACACACACGCACACACATACGCACACAAACAATGTTCCTCTTTGTTTTTTACACAGGGATATACTCTGAGCATATTAATGCACACACACACATGTGCATGCACACACACACACACACACACACACACACACACAGTGTGCAGGTAACAGTAGTGTGCTGGAGGCTTTAGCTGGTTTGGACCAGTCCAGAGCAGAATGAGAGTATGAGAGTCCCTCTCCCCCCTGGCTTCCAGATGAGTCAGAGGTGTGTGTGTGTGTGTGTGTGTGTGTGTGTGTGTCTGTGTGAGAGAGAGAGAGAGAGAAGGAGGGTGAGCGAGGTGGATTGTGCAAGAGGCAACTGTTTGTGTGTGTGTGTGTGTTTGTGGAGGAGGGAGGGAGGCGAATCTATATATATATGTGTGTGTGTGTGTTTGAAGGAGGGAGGGAGAGGGAGACGACTGTGTGTGTGTGTCCTCTGCAGGAAGCTGTGTGTTTCCCTGTGACGTTAGTGGTGACGTCACGCTGGGGTTTTAATATTCTACTCAGGCACACACCCTCTGCTCTCTCTCTCTCCCTCCGCTCCATCCTCTCTCTCCCTCTGCTCTTGTATCTCTCTCTCCCTCTGCTCTTGTATCTCTCTCTCCCTCTGCTCCATCCTCTATCTCTCTCTGCTCCATCCTCTCTATCTCTCCCTCCCTCTGCTCCATCCTCTATCTCTCTCTCCCTCTGCTCCATCCTCTATCTCTCTCTCTCCCTCTGCTCCATCCTCTCTCTCTCTCTCTCTCTCCCTCTGCTCCATCCTCTCTCTCTCTCTCTCTCTCTCCCTCTGCTCCATCCTCTCTCTCCCTCTGCTCTTGTATCTCTCTCTCCCTCTGCTCTCTCTCTCTCTCTCCCTCTGCTCTCTCTCTCTCTCTCTCTCTCCCTCTGCTCCATTCTCTCTCTCTCTCCCTCTGCTCCATCCTCTCTCTCTCTCTCCCTCTGCTCTCTCTCTCTTTCTCCCTCTGCTCCATCCTCTATCTCTCTCTCCCTCTTCTCTGCCCATTTCACCCCACTCTCACTCTTATGCACATGTCTCTGTCAGTCTTTCTCTTCCCCTCGAAGTCCCCTTTCATCTGTCTTTTTTCTCTCATTTTTCCTGTCTTTCTCTCCCTCCATCTCTGTCTCGTTGGACGGCTACGTAAAAGGTACACATCAGCAGAATATGAGGAAGAGAGAGAGGGGGAAAAGGGGCAAAATTTAAAGAGAGATGGAAAGGGAGTGAAAAAAATTGAGAGTAAGGGTGATGTGGAGAGAGGGGACAAAACATGTAATGGGATAGAATATAAAAGGCATTGAGTATAAAAATGTGTAACAGTATAACATTGTTGACTATATAGGTTGACAATGAGCACTCCTGCCCTCACACTTTCCCTGAGAGAAAAACATCTTGCATATCAAAAAAATCCTCCTTTATCAAAACATTGTGATTTGTGTGAGCTATTTATTTCACTGCAGTGCATAGGCTCTTTATTTATAGCCAGATCCTATCATATACTGCACAAAAGTAGACGGCGTAAGCTTTCCAATGGTACTTGTCACCACACGCTGTAATAAATGATTCGTGAAAAAATTACCTTTAAAGTAACGTCAAACGTCATTGTTCATATAGTGCTCTGCATGCTCTCATAGGTGTTTGTCCAAAAGGTTAGCTATACTAAGAAATCCCACAGAAGATGTTGGCATTGTCTCCAACATAGTCGTTACACCAAAAAATAATGTATTTCTGCTTTCTAGTGATTTTGAGATGGTCAAAGCCCAGCCCCTCGTACTTCACTTTATTTTGTACAGAGGGTCTGGAACTGCTGTATTGAGAGGCCCTTTCTCCGGTAGAATTCTTACCGGGCCAATCAGCGAACAGAGGGAGTGTTTGTGAGCGTTGCCACCAATTGTGTGTGCTATATTTCACTTGAAGTCTGTCTGTGGGTGTAGCTAGGCAACGGAAGTGGAGAGCTGTTGGGGCAACGCTTCAGAATATCGAGGAATTAAAGTTGGAGCAAGAAGAATGTTTAAAGAGTTTAAATTGTGGAAGAGATGTCGCAATCTTACTCCCCATGGGGTTCAGAAAAAGTATAATCTTTCAGCTTGCCCCATTAGTTGTTAGTTCGTTAGTTTTTGGAAAGCTTCGTAACTTCCTTTACAATCCGGCGCATTGCATATGTCACGATGTTTGCGTAAAGGCAGATCCAAACGATTTACATTTCACTACACACCTCCAGGAAGAAAAAAGGGGTATAGAGAGAGGTATAGAGAGAGGGATAGGGAGAGGGATAGAGAGAGAAGGTATAGAGGGAGAAATTGGTAGTGATGGTGGGGTGAAAAGTGTAGAGCGATGGGAATGAGGGGCAGAAAGAGAGGGGGATAGAGAGAGAGAGGGAGAAGGATAGAAAGGGATAGATCAGAGAGATGGGTAGTGATGGTGGGCTTAAGGGATATGCTGACTCGGGACTGGAGTTAATGTATAGAGCATGGGGCAGATTGACCGTTGGGATTAGGTGTGTGTGTGTGTGTGTGTTTAGGTTATTATGTGTGTTTTAAAGAGAAAGGGGGGGGGGGCACTGGAGGAGACAGAGGGCTTAGGAAAGAGGAGAATTTGTGTGTCTGTGTGTGTTTTTGTGTGTGTGTCTGTCTGTCTGTCTGTGTGTGTGTGTGTGTGTGTGTGTGTGTGAGTGAGTGTGTCTGTCTGTCTGTGTGTGTGTGTGTGTGTGTGTGTGTGTGTGTGTGTGTGTGTGTTGCTCTGAAAGGGCACGTAGAGGCTCATCACACACACCGCTAAATTGGGACGATGAGTCTGGCTTTTCCATGGCAACTGGCAAGCCAGCGGCATTGGTTCTCCTATGTGGGTGACATGTAACCTCTACCCCTCTCACACACACACACACACACACACACACACTGTACCCCTCACACACACACACACACTCACTCACTCACTCACTCACTCTACACCCTCACGCACACTACCCCTCATGCACACACACACACACACACACACACACTCTACCCCTCACACACACACACATACACATACTCACACTCACTATACCCCTCGTGCATGTACACGGACACGCTTTTCACATGCACACTCACACTAACTTACTCTTGTCACATCCAGTCACTCATTCACCTACCTACACTTACACCTGCATTCACTCATTCACCTACCTACACTTACACCTGCATTCACTCATTCACCTACCTACACTTACACCTGCATTCACCCATTCACCTACCTACACTTACACCTGCATTCACCCATTCACCATGTCTTTCACTCAAGCATGCAGGCACTCTTCTACTCACTTGTTGTTTTAGTGATATATTCACTTACCCACACAGTCAGTCATTTATTCATTCATTTATTCATTCATTCATTCAATTCATTCATTCAATTCATTCATTCATTCATTCATTCCCTCCCTCAACCAGGAAGAGATAACATACAGCAGAGATTTGACTGGGTAAATGAAATGGGATGAAATGGACAGTTTGTTTTCCCGCCTACTGTATGTGTTCTGATGCCTACTGTGTGTGTTCTGATGCCTACTGTGCGTGTTCTGATGCCCCTGTGCCTCTTGCCCCAGCTGGGTGCGTAAGAAACACCCCCCCTCGGAGCCGCCGGTGCCCATCCCCCCCAGCGCGGGCGGCGGAGACCCCTGGAGGAGCATGAGCGTGGTGCCTTACCTGGAGGATCTCCATGGTTACGCCGAGGAGGAGGACGACGAGTTCTTCGACGGGGAGGAGGACGACATCATCTACACTCAGGACTTCACCGTACCAGGTACACACACACACACACACACACACACACACACACACACACACACACACACACACAGTGCTGTTGTCATTATTGTGCACTAGTGACAGTGATGGGGACACAGACGGCAGACAGGTGTTTGAGGGCCTCCCTAAGGGAGGAGCTGACTGTGCAGTGCAGTGCAGTGGCTGGGCCCTCCACACCAGCAGGTGGCAGTGAAGTGACATTACAGTACTTTACATTTAGCAGACGCTTATCCAGAGCGACTTACAAAAGGAGGACCTAATAAGCTGACAGAGGTGTAGAGGAACACAGAGTAGACTGCCTACCTTATACACACAAGGAGCTACATGTGCCTTAAGTAAGTTTCCTGGAGCAGGGACACTATACACACACACACACACACACACACACACACACACACACACACACACACACACCCTACACACACAGACTTAGGGTATATAAGCCTGAGGCACCTAGGGACAAGAGTTTTCATCATAAATGACTGAAGCATAGAAGTCTGATTCATCAGCCTTAGGTTTGCAGAAATTTGTTCCTAAAATCACTCATTCACCTTTCACAAGAACACTACTTATTGTTGTTATCAATGTTTTCTTATTTGCGATTTCCACAGAGGTAAGAAGTGGGTTTGTGTGAACTCCCGGCACATTTCCACACATTTGATCGATTTGTTTGCATGAAATAATGTATTATAGGTTATACTCATAGTGCCTCCATTTCCTCTATAGATTTTTTCCATACAAAAAAAATCCATGCGGTGTTTTATGATTTTAGTAAAAAAAAAGAACACGGTTTTGTCATTTATGGAATTACTGAAGAATATTTAGTATTAATATTAAGGTTCATTATTTAACACATTGTGGTGTGTGTGTGTGTGTGTATGTGTATGTGCGCGTGTATGTGTATGTGTGTTACTGTGTTGTGTGTGTGTGTGTCTGTGTCTGTCTGTATGTGTGCGTGTGTGTGCGTGTGCGTGTGCGTGCGTGTGTGTGCGTGCGTGTGCGTGTGTGTGTGTGCGTGTGTGTGTGCGTGTGTGTGTGTGCGTGTGTGTGCGTGCGTGCGTGTGTGTGCGTGCGTGTGTGTGCGTGTGTGTGTGTGCGTGTGTGTGTGTGCGTGTGTGTGTGTGCGTGTGTGTGTGTGCGTGTGTTTGTGTGTGTGTGTGTGTGTGTGTGTGTGTGCGCGTCTGTCTGTGTCTGTGTCCTGTGTGTGTGTGTGTCCAGGGCAAGTGGCGGAGGCCGTGGAGGCGGAGGAGGAGGGCCGGGGGCGGGGCCTGGCGAAGGCCGTGTGTGTGAACGGCACGGAGGGCGGCGGCCTGAAGCCGAAGCCGGAGCGGCGGTCCAGCTCGTCCTCCAACCCCTCCCGCAAGGGCGTGTCCACCGCCAGCAAGATCCGCAAGCTCTCCACCTGCAAGCAGCAATGACACCGCCCCACCCCACCCCACCCTACCCGCCACACACACGGCCACAACACACAACCCCTATCGGTCAGTACCCTGTGTGTGTGTGTTTGTCTGTGTGTCACTGCCCATCACGTGGTGTGTGAAGTGTCTGTGTGAGGGAGGGGGTGTCTGGGTGTGTGTGTGAGCGTGTGTGGTTGTGGGGTGTGTGTGCGAGCATTTGTGGTTGTTTGGGTGTGTGTGAGAGCATTTGTGTTTTGGTGTGTGTGTGGGGGGCGGGTCCTGATGTTGGTCCTGCCACCTGTAGCTTGGCTTGGATGAAAGACATTAAGTCTTTCAAAGATACAAAGAATTACTCGGGAGGACTTCAGAAAATGCAATCCAGTAACAGAACACCTGCTTGGCTGTTGGCAGCTCTGTATTTTCTTGCTGGGCCATTCTCTGTGATTCCTGTAGGTGGCTCCTGCTGCTTCTGAATTGTGTATGAAAGGTGGACCAATTAGGCCTTCGCTCTCTCTCTTTCTGGATCGCTGTTCCCTTACCAAGTTGACCAAACAGTCTAGAACTCGGCTGCGAGATGCAGTGTTGGGCTACGTTCAGACGTGATGTTTTTTTATAACAGAAAACACCTGCCCCGGGTGGTTTTCGATAAGAGAAAAAAGCCTTCCAAAAAAGCAGCGGTGCCTAGCAGCAGCCCCATCATAGACCGTAAACGCTAACGGTTAGCCTAGCTTGTGGTGTGAGCAGATGAAAACAACTGAAATTAATACCTACAGTTGTGTCCCAAAAGTGTCCCAATCGATCTCCAAATGGTCTCCTTGTGGTAGACGTTGTGGTATAACTTATTTGCCATGTCATATAGCTCTGTGTGCTCACTTATGAGTACCGCCAGTTGTTCGGTTGGAATTTTGTTTGACTTGAGAGACTTTGTTTTCGCCACCATGTTTCTTCTTTGAAACTACAGAATTTCAGTCGCTCATTGGTCAGCTGTCAAAAAAGCACCTGACGTAGGGTGTTTTTTTCGGGGTGAGTTCAAATTTCTCAACTTGAAAACCACCCGGGGTGGGTGGAAAAAAGCACCAGCGGCGGCGGTTTAAAAAACACCCAGGATGTTTTTTTTTTAAAAAACACCCTGTACCATAGGAAAATAATGTAAACCATCCACCGACGTCTGTAAAAAAAAACCATCACGTCTGAACGTAGCCTTGCACTGCCCCTTGCATTGTGCTAGTTTTTCTTTACCACTTCTTTGTGTTGACCGCTTTTGGGCGATTGAATTGTAATGTAGAACCCAGCTGGAGTTCACCCTGTTTGTTAGTGCCCAAAAGTGATACACTCAGGTTTTGCACCGATTTCCGCCATGTCAATGCTATCACCAAGCCAGATAGTTACCCTTTGCCACGCGTTGACGATTGATTTCTGCCTTCGCCAGTCCTGATCACTTTCTGCAGTACACTGCTATGGCTTTCGGCCTTCGAAACGCACCGGCCACATTCCAAAGGCTCATCAGTGGGGTTCTAGATGGGGTGAGTAATTGTGAGACCTTTTTAGATGACTTCGTTTTACACAGCGCCACGTGGTGTGAGCATTTGGCATTGTTGTCTAGAGTGTTTGACAGGTTGTTGGCGGCAAATTGGACGGTCAGCAATGTTGAGTGTGAATTCGGCAAGGCGACCCTGGTGTACTTGGGAAAAGTTGGTGGTGGTGGGGAGGTGCGTCCAGCCCACTACAAAGTTGAAGCGGTGTTAAATTACCCAGTGCCATACACTAGTGAGTGGTGGGATATTTCCGCTCCTTCTGTAAACACTTTTCCACCATTGCCTGTCCACTCACTGATCTCCTAAGCACTAAACTGCGGTTCATTTGGACTCTAAAGCTGCCTTTGAATCTGTAAAAGCTCTGCCTACCACAGCCCCTGAGCTAGCTGCTCCTCCTTGCTTGGCCGTCTTCTTTAGCGGTAGGTGCTAGTGATGTGGAGCTGGCGCTGTTGTACTTCAGACGGGCGCTAATGGCTTTGAGCATCCTGTGTGTTGCTACTCTAGCAGGTTCCATCGGCACCAGCGGGCGTTAGCTTTAGTTTCCTCATTTTCGACTAGGCACTGTCCTAGGGTCCCCCTCTGCATTCTACTCGTTCATTGGTTTGTCCATTTGCACTTTTTTTGCTGTTAAAAGCACTTTAACTTCATTAAACATTGTTCAAACAAACACTACCGACTGCAGCCCCTGTCCTGCTTGGGCAGGTGGAGGGCGGGGAGTCACCAGCACCCCCCACACCCCCACCACCACGGGGACTCTTCCATTTCCATGTCTTTGATATTACATTTCATCTGTTTCGTTTGGTCTCTTTCTTCCTCACTTTCCCTTTGTCTCTCTCTCTCTCTCTCTCTCTCTCTCTCTCTCTCAGACACACATACACACACAGCACCAACCCACACTCTAATGAGTGTGCTATTTACACAGGTAATTGTGTGGATGCTGTCACTAACCGCTGTGTCTTCCCCCTCCTGTCTCTCTGCAGGTTTTTACCCTCTCCACATGCTTTGGACTACACCTCCCAGGAGACACCTCTTCCACCTCCCTGTCTCTTCCCCTTACCCTGGACAATGAGCCCAACATGGATGCCAGGAAACTTTTCTTGTTTTTCTTTCCTTTTTGTTTTTAAAAGACTGGCCCAAGTGGGGACACCCCAGAGAGGGGCTGTGCCTGTGACCCCCCCACCCCCCCCTCCTGCCCCAAAACACCATCACTTTTTAATCCTCTCCGTCTCTCCCAAGAGTAGCTCCATTCTCCCTCTCTCTCCTTTTCTTCCTCTGTCCTATTCTCTCCCTCTCCCTCTGTCCTATTCTCTCCCTCTCCCTCTGTCCTATTCTCTCCCTCTCCCTCTGTCCTATTCTCTCCCTCTCCCTCTGTCCTATTCTCTCCCTCTCCCTCTGTCCTATTCTCTCCCTCTCCCTCTGTCCTATTCTCTCCCTCTCCCTCTGTCCTATTCTCTCCCTCTCCCTCTGTCCTATTCTCTCCCTCTCCCTCTGTCCTATTCTCTCCCTCTCCCTCTGTCCTATTCTCTCCCTCTCCCTCTGTCCTATTCTCTCCCTCTGTCTCTTTCTCACTCTCTCTGACTCTGGAGTGCATCCATCCTGTTCCTCCCCTTCTCTCCCTCTCTCTCTCTCTCCCTCCATCCTGTTCCTCCCCTTCTCTCCCTCTCCCACCCTCTCTCTCTCTCTCTCTCTCTCTCTCTCTCTCCCTCTCTCTCTCCCCCCCTCTCCCCCTCTCCCCCTCCCCCTCTGACTCTCCACTGCATCCTCTGCACATGATGCAGGTGAACTCTCAACAGCCAGATTTAGTTGCTAGGTTACCCATTTTTTTTGTTGGTTAAAACAGTAATTAAACCACAGTTAAAGACACAGACGTTTTATTGTGATATGTAAAGAATGACAACAACAGAAATAATTATTACTATATTGCTGATGATATATACGTATATTAATATCGTCCATGGAAAGAGTTGTAAAAAGATCAGAATTCTTCTGTTGATGCTGGTTTGAGACTGAGATGTTGGATTCTGAGATGATGGTGATGATGATGATGAAGAATTCTATCCGGTGTAAACTGCATGCTGTACGGAACGGAAGAAAAGGGAACTACCCTCAGACTAAAGGACTGAAAAACGAGACAAAAAAAAAAAAAGAGTGAAAATACATACCTACACCACCCGGCCGGCCACTTCTGTTTGTCTCGCCATTGTTTTTTCGTTTCCATTTAGGGTTTTTTTTTTCCAATAAATATTTTTTAATTATTATTTATATAAAACACATCCCAACCAGCCCAGATTGTATTGTCATTATTTAAAGTAATGATTGGCATGTGAGTGGTCTGCTAAATGTTTTAAAGATGGAGGATGTTCATGATTTGGGGAATAACCCACTGCTAAAATAGTGTATCACAAGAGGGGTGAGCCTGGCAACTCTGAAATTGGTATGTTTGTACTTCCAGGCAGTCTTGTGCTGACGATTCACTAAGGATTTACAAGTGAATACATATACCTACTCGCTGTGTTCAAGATGCCGTTTCCAAATTCGTGGATTCTTTTCTTTTCATCCCCTCCTGCACCCCATCTCTCGTCACCGCCCTTGGCTCTCCCCCACTTTGATCTCCTGTGTGTTTGAGGCTGCTGCAGAAACTCTGTGGCGTGCGCATCTTTGATCATACCCCCCCCCCCCCCCCCCGCCCTGCTCTGGGACTAGGCATCGACCGGCGAGAGCTCGGGAGATCGACATATGACATCATCACATATGACATCATCACATACGACACGACTGGGGAGCCCCCGGGAACTGGCCCCTCTTCCGGTAGCCACGGCAACAACTGAACGAGCCAGCCAGCGTGACGAAATTGCCAGATGAATTGAGATGACGCGCGCACCTGAGTAGGAGCGTGCCAAAGGATGGGTCAAAAAAACAAACGCGTCACCGCTGACGCACAATGCCGGCTTAAATGGAGCCTATCTGTACCGTTTTGTGTTAAGCTGTGATTCTCATACATGTGAGGACGTTTTAAAAAGGGGGCAACTGTTTGTGGGAAAGATCGGGTAAGACTGCAGATATGACAGTCTCTATGCAGGTGTATCTGATCTAAAGGGTCTAAAATAAACCTGTATAAACAAATGCCGAGGCTGGGCCAAACTCACAGGAGACCACACAGTAGGCTTTTCTTCATGAACCTTTATTGAAACTGAGATGGGAAGGATGAGAGACACCCACAACAAACACGTCAGTTGGTCCCTTAGTGAGCTCTCACATCCAAACTGTGTATTTTTAAACCAGACAAGGTTTCACTTCTCACACAATCCAAATGCGTCACCAGCCATACAGACAGACAGGAAAGCTTTTTTCAGGCAATCAATGCCACATTTCTGTCATTCTGTCATTTCCCTGCATCTCTGCTTAGGTCAGCCTTCACAGAGGAAGCAGTCTAAGGGCATTAAACAGGTTTCACTATTTAACATCAGCTTAGACACATATGAGGGGAGCAAAGTTGCTAACGCTACAGCTAAGATCTAAACTCCCCACATGCAGGTTGGTTGTGTTAGCGGTGGGAAACCCAGCTTCAAGAAGAAAAAGTCCAGAAAAAAAATACATTTTTGTTCAAGGCCAGTCATTCATTAAACCAGATTATTCCAATTACCATAATTCCTCTGTCTCATTAACTTCAAGTGCACGGACATGGAAACAAAACCAGCATGTAGATAGCCTGGTCTGATGAATGGAAACTAAACCAGCATGTAGATAGCCTGGTCTGATGAATGGAAACTAAACCAGCATGTACAGTAGATAGTCTGGTAAATGGTTTGTGGTCCTGAGGTCCTGTCATGGGTTCCCTCCACCTGTACACTCCTCACTAATTGGCTGGTCTATCTCACACACTCCTCACTAATTAGCTGGTCTATCTTGGCTGCATGAGCTACCAAGTCTGAACTGATATGTGGCAGGACTTCTACTTTCTGACGTCAGGTTGTCCACCTCCGATGGCCTGATCACTGGTTTGCTGTTTTTCTTGCTCTCTGTTTGCAAAGGGGGCAGCAGTGGAAGCCCAATCACTTTGCCTTTAGCAGCAGTGAAAGCCCAATCACTTTGCCTTTAGGGAACACTTGTCTGCAAGCGGACACTCTCATGCCTCAAAGCTTCCCTGTGCAATCACTAGTGAACATGAGAGGATTGTGGTTGTCCCAGTCTGCAGGGACACAGGGAGAAGCCAGGCGTATTGATCAGAGCAGGGCTGCCACACCACCACACAGCTGCCCTGCAGTAGTGCCTGGACTGCCTCATGACTGATCTTATGAGCACAACAGAAGGGACAAATCTCTGCGTAAAGGATTTACATCAGTGCTGACCAAGTGAGCTTTTCTTCAGCAGTGCAAAACATGATCGTTTGTCCATATTAGTGAGGGGCAAGAGGCCTTAGCCATTCAAGATAAAGCAGATGCTAACCATTCAGTGTAGGAGGGTAGCCAGTGTTAACTGGTTTGCAGACAGTAGCCGTTCAATCTAGGAAGCTAGCTGATGCTAAGTGTATTTCAGATGATAGCAGTTCAAAGGCTAGCTGATGCTAACTGGTCACAGAAAATCACTTTATATTTACGGGTCTGGCTGCCATCTGAAAACCTGTGCCTGTCCTGTAGGGCTTGGTCTTCCCTCTTCCTTCAGCTGTTCTAGATATTGAGCATAATCTTACTATCACTAATATTTTCAAGTGCTGATGAACAACATGAAAAGGAAGCACAACAGGTATTTCTAACCCAATTTCATATTCCAGTTGCATGTAACATGCAGTGAGATACAAGGCTACTGTAAGTCAGTAGTTAACTGAAATGTTCATGCATCGAAACTGTTTTGGTCAGCGCAACCCTGTACAGTTTATGATGATTTTAACTCTGTCTGGCCTTTTTTAATAATAAAAAAACATAGTGGTAATGAAATACAAAACAGAATATGTTGTAAATGTTACATACATTAGTCAATCAACACCACCATAATAAATAAACAAAGGAATAAAAAGCAATGCTGTGAACTCTGTCAGTTATACAAACTTGTGCCCACAAACCAGAAGAGACTGTGGTGTTTGTGTGTAAAGACCTCCCTCAGTCCCTGGTCCCCACCAAGCATCTTGCTAAGAACATGTCTGATATGCAGTGTCTACGTGGATGATTTCTAACGATTCACAATGAAGGGAGCAAGCAAGGTCTACCTCCCTCTGTCATAGTGCATTATGTTTCCATTTCTCTTTACTCCGCATGGTATCTACATTATGCACACACACACACACCCAGGGGAGAGGATGCAGACAGGCACACAGAGCATGCTTGAAGGGAACTATGGTGGACACCAGGAGGAGGGAGGATGTGTGAGGAAGGAGGGTGCCCCTCATAGGGCATGTCATCAGATCTCACAACACTTCTGGCAGTACCCACAATGCTCTTTGGCTTCCTTGTGGTTGGCAACTCATGAGCCTTTACCAACCAAAAGACAGGGCATGCCACCGCCTGCTTCTGTGAACAATAAACAACACCTTGTCCTCTGCTGTGGGCCTAGTCTATGAATCTATGAGTCTGTGAAGCCACAGGGGACAGTAACCCACCCACCCCGACACACACACACACACACACACACACCCCTCCCCCCCAATGTCTGAGCCCTCACACCTGTAGAGAGCAATGCTGCCTCCTTCCTCGCCTCCAATCTCTGCCTCGTGATCTACCAGCGCCCTCTCGGAGGAACCTGGGGATAGCTATAATCACACTGACACGCCCTCTCGGAGGAACCTGGGGATAGCTATAATCACACTGACACGGGGAGGGGCGAGAGTCTTTACTACACTGTACACTGTTTTGTTTTCTGGATGAGTCATCCTCCCCTGGGCCTCTGCCAAAGAGGATGGAGAGGGCAGAGGGAGCAGGGGCCTGGACCGGGTTGGTTGTGGCCCTGATGTGGCACAGAGGTGGCCCTCACTCATCAGGTCTCTGCCATGGGGGATGGGTGGGCATGATGCTAGAGTCTCCTGGGCCTTTTTTTTTGGGGGGGGGGGCACAGTTGTATCACTCCCCACAGTCTCTCCACTGTGCCTGATTTCCCAGTGGCTTCAGAGATACGGGACAAGTCCACACCGGACACACTGATCCCCATATGCCTCAACCAGCAGTCAGCGATGACAAACAGAGTCTCTTCTGGAGTCAGTGATAAATAAACAGCTGAAGTCTCCCCCCACTGTCTCGAGATAAGACATATGCATCTGAAGTCTCCCCCACACTGTCTTTGCATCAGTGATGAGCAAATCAGTGACAGGCAGCTGAAGGGTCTCCCTGCTGAGCCTGCGTCAGCCCGGCACGCCCAGGAGCTTAGGAGGAAGTGATTGGGCGCAAGTTTGATTGACAGCCACAGCTTCCAGGTCAGAAGGAGGTGTGTGGACTGGAGACGGTGCTGTACCTGAACCCTAGGGAGACGCGCAGGTAACACCAGAGTGTTGAACCCTAGAGAGACACACAGGTGACGCCACAGCATTGAACCCTAGAGGGACATGCAGTGACGCCACAGCATTGTTTGGTGGCGGGGTAGGGGCTGTGTGTGTTGGATCACATGTCCTGAAGAGACCAGCAGAAAGGGGTTAGGGTTGAGGTTACAGCACAGTACCAGTACAGTACGAGTACAGCAGGCACCAGTCCACTCTAACCCCAGGCCTAACTCATCCAGGCCGCCACCCCAAGCAAAAGTATCTCAGTTTCTTCAGTGTGTTTCTACTCAGTAGTGTCATCTGGACTCGTGTGGGAGACCACCACGGTCTGCTCCTGGACGGCGTTTGTCCTTCGCAGGCCACCGTACAGCCTCTCCTCCAGGTTGGCAGCTATCTTGTCCGTGGCGAGCGACCCCGTGTCCCCCGCCATCCCATAGTCCTCTGGGGCCGGGGTCAGCATGTCTGCCAGCCCCCCCCCGATCTCCCCCCGGCTCTCCTGCCTGCTCTCCCCGGAGTGGGTGCCTGCGGTCTGGATGCCGCTGCTGCTGCTGCTACTGAGGCTGTCCTGGTTGCTGCCACTGTCCTCCTTCATCTCCTCCACCTCCACCTCCCCCTTCTCCTCCTCCTCCTCCTCCACCTCCATGCTGCCCACGGCCGTGCGGGGCTCCTCTGTGCCCTCCTCCCCCCCCTCGCTGCTCTCCTCGTCGGCCGCGCTGGCGATG
This sequence comes from Setipinna tenuifilis, assembly GCA_030347295.1. NCBI lineage: Eukaryota > Metazoa > Chordata > Actinopteri > Clupeiformes > Engraulidae > Setipinna > Setipinna tenuifilis. Next base: position 45,374,915 of record CM059265.1, read on the forward strand.
CGTGGCAGGGGCCCGTGCAGGTGGTGGTGGTGGTGGAGGTGGTGGTGCAGCTGGTATCGGGCGGAGCTGGTGGGCGTGGCGGCGTCCAGCGGGTAGCCGGCACTCTCGCCCCTCCGCAGCGGGCCCCAGCGCAGGCGCTCCAGCGAGGGTGAGAGGCGGGCTGCCGCAGAGGGGGCGGGGCCAGAGGCGGAGCCACCCGGGTCGCTGTGCTGCTTGGTGCGCTGCCATTGGGCGCGGAGGTGGAGGCGGGAGCGGGAGCGTGGGTGGGGGCGCGGGTGGTCCAGACGGGGGTCGTGGCGCAAGAACTCGTTGAAGAGCGCCTCGGTACGCTCGTCGATGCTGTAGTCACGGCGACGGAATAGCCGCGGCTTCTGAGCCACCAGCGGGGACTTAACGGGGGAGGGCCGGGGCTCTTTGGGGATCACCACGACAACAGCGGGCGCCAGCGAGGCCTTCTCCAGCTCCGGCGGTTCTGTGTGGTGGTTCTCCGTCTCCAGCTCCGGCGGTTCTGTGTGGTGGTTCTCCGTCTCCTGTCCCGGCTCATCCGGCTCCTCCTGCAGCAGACGGGCCTCGAAGCTCTCGCACACCGTGCCCTTCCGCCCGGCACAGGTGAAGTAGCGCCGCCGCTCCGACGCCGTCTTGCCCCCGCCCCCTCCACCTGGCCCCACCCCCCCCTGAGCCCCTCCCCCGCTCCCAAACAGCCGCAGGTCGTCGGGGGCGCGGCACGGCGCATCCATGGAGGCGTAACCGCTGTCCATCTGCAGCAGCTTCCTGCCCCCCGCCTCCCCATCACTGCCCCCCCTCTCCGAGTCCACGCTGTCCCCCCCCTCCCCCGCCCCTCCTGCGCCACTCCCTGCCCCGCTGCTCCCCCTCCCCCTCCCCCTCCTCCTCCTCCCGGAGCTCCATTACAGGCGGCTCGTCGTACGGCAGCTCCTCGTCGATGTCCTGCGACTGGAACATCATGGCGGCTGCCCCTCCGACCTGAGCTCCGATGGCCGCCTTCCCCGCCGTGCCGCCGAGCGAGGACAGGCTGTCGGCGTCGCTGCGCGTGGAGTCGCGGTCGTTGGAGCTCAGGTCGGAGGAGGCGTACTGCTCCAGCGAGGCCCGCAGGCTCCAGATGTCGCGGTACGGGGTCGCCTCCGCCACCCCCTCACCACTGCCCCCGCCCCCGCCATCCGACCCCTCCGTCCTCTTGCGCCGCAGCAGTGCTCCCGGACCCCCCCAGCCGCGCACCGCCACCCCTCCCCCACTCCCAGCTGCCCCTTCCACCACACCTTCATCCTCCTCCTCCTCCTCCTCCTCCTCATACTCCTCCAGCTCCACGTCCTCCTCGTCTCCCATGTCGATCCCGTTCTCCTCCCCTGCACCATGTGACCTCATGGGCGGGGTTGTGGGAAGGTCAGGGGTCGTGGGAAGGTCAGGGGTCGTGGGAAGGTCAGGGGTTGCCTCAGGGGGCGTTTCTGTGCCCAAGCTGAGCTCCATCACAGCCTCTACTTCCAGCCTGCAGACAGAGACAGAAGTATGAGAGAGAGAGGAGTGGACAAAGAACAAGAGAAAGAGAGGAGTACAAGAGAGAGAGAAAGAGAGGAGTACAAGAGAGAGAGAAAGATGAGTAAAAAAAGGGGGGTAGAGAGAGGAAAAACACAGGAAATAAACAGTAGGAAAGACAAATAGAAAAATAAAGAGAGAGAAAAAGAGGTAGAAAGATGGATATATAAGGAGATAGAATAAGGAAGATAGAGAGAATATGAAACAGAAGAGAGAGATTAAAGGGAGATACTGGCATATATGTAAGGAGAACACTGAGTAATCTAACAGCATTACAACTAACACCTCTCTCCACATACCAGTCATTATAGTGTGTGTGTGTGTGTCAGCGGGAAAATCCTGAGGTCTGATACCTAAACCATCACATTAGCAGGGTATAGGTGAGGCATTGCTATGGCAACCTACCTGCCCAGCACTGGTGAGGGGAGGGACCCAGCTGAGAGGCGTCTGGGGCAAGAGGCGGGGCCTGGGACGAGAGGCGGGGCCAGAGAACACAACAAGTCCCTCCCCATAACATGGGACTCCGCCTCCTCCTGATCCAGAGTCTCACTCGCAGCACGCTGCCTTTGGAACGCCCTCCTTTTAGGAGAACCTGAGAAAGATGGAGGGAGACAGAGAGAGAGAGAGAGAGAGAGGAAGACAAGAGCTGAAGTGAAGACAGCGGATGCTGACATCTTGAAGACAGACAGACATACTGTAGCCACTGACAGAAGCCAAAGAATCCAGCTAGTGTGTAAGCTGGCCATTAACACACACACACACACACACACACACACACACACACACACACACACACACCTCTCATAACAGCTAGTGTGGCTAGGACCTGTGTGTAAGCTGGCCATGAACACACACACACACACACACACACACACACACCTCATATCAGCTAGTGATCAGCAAACACACATCCACAAACATACACACAGACACACACATACATACCTGGGAGCAAACACACATCCATAAACATAAGCACACACACACACACACACACCCACGCACACACACACACACACACACACACACACACACACACACACACACTCCTACCTCTCATATCCAGGCTGGCAGCTCTGTGGCTCTTGTCCAGCCTCCACCTCTTCATGCGCAGGTACGGGCTGGCCCCCTCCAGGCTTGTGTGGCGCCGCAACTTGGTGAGGAACATCTTGGCGACTGTTACCCCCGGCGACGAAGATGATGACGATGCCCTGGTGACCTCAGAGTCTGCATCAGCCACCCGTGGGCCACCTGAACCCCAAACCCCCCTCTCCACCACCGCCTCCATCTACAGACAGATAGATAGATAGATAGATAGATAGATAGATAGATAGATAGATAGATAGATAGATAGATAGACAGATAGATAGATAGATAGATAGATAGATAGATAGATAGACAGATAGATAGACAGACAGACAGACAGATAGATGGATAGATAGATAGATAGATAGATAGACAGACAGACAGACAGATAGATAGATAGATAGGTAGACAGAGAGACAGACAGATAGATAGATCGATAGATAGATAGATAGAGACAGACAGATAAATAGGTAGACAGAGAGACAGACAGACAGACAGATAGATAGATAGATAGATAGATAGATAGATAGATAGATAGATAGATAGATAGATGAGACAGATTTAGCAAGCAACAGACATGTTTTTCATGGCAAAGTTGACTAGTACATTACACTGATGGTATGACAGGAACACAAAACAATGCAAACTTCTGCCATCATCATTACACACACACACACACGTTTACACACTCTCTCATGTGTGTGCAGGTGTGTGTGCCTGTATGCAGGTGTGTGTGCCTGTATGCAGGTGTGTGTGCCTGTATGCAGGTGTGTGTGCATGTATGCAGGTGTGTGTGCCTGTATGTAGGTGTGTGTGCCTGTCTGCAGGTGTGTGTGCACATATGTAGGTGTGTGTGCATGTATGCAATAATGTGCATGTATGCAGGTGTGTGTGCATGTATGCTGGTGTGTGACTGTGACTGGGTTGTTATTTTGTAGTTTTACTGACATTAGTGAAGCTGGTGTGTGTATGTGTGTGTGTGCGTGCGTGTTTGTATTGTGTGTGTGTGTGCGTGCGTGTTTGTATTGTGTGTGTGTGTGTGTGTGTGTGTGTGTGACTCACGGTTCTGGACCGGGCTGGCTCTGGAGGGCTAGGGAGGCTGTTGGTGAAGCTGGTGTCCAGAACAGAGTTGAGTGTGTCGCCAGGGAGACCACCACTAGGGCTCTGAGGAGACCAGCTGGGAACCTCCTCCATGGGCTACACACACACACACATACACACACACACACACACACACACATACACACACACATACACACACACACACACACACACACACACAATACAAACACACACACACACACACACACACACACAATACAAACACACACACACACACACACATGCAATACAAACACACACGCATACACACACACACACACACGCAATACAAACACACACACACACACACAATACAAACACACACACACACACACACACAATACAAACACACACGCATACACACACACACACACACACACACACACACACACACACACACACATACACACACACACACACACACACAATACAAACACACACGCATACACACACACACACACAATACAAACACGCACGCACACACGCAATACAAACACACACACACGCAATACAAACACACACACACACGCAACACAAACACACATGCACAATCACACACAATACAAACACACACAGAAACACACACACAAACAATACAAACACACATAACACATACACATACACACACACATAACATACACACAAGCACACACATGCACCCCATTTATACACACAATGAAAACACAAATATATATATATGAACATATACATAAACATATGAACACATACAAGAAAACACACATATACATTTATATGTTTAGGTGTACATGAGAGGTTCAGGAGAGTGTGTGTGTGTGTGTGTGTGTACGTGTACGTGTACGTGTGTGTGTGTGTGTGTGTGTGTGTGTGTACGCGCGTGTGTGTGTGTCTGTGTGTGTACGTGTGTGTGTGAGTGTGTACGTGTGTGTGTGTGTGTGTGTGTGTGTGTGTTACCTGCTGGATGCTGGTCTCTGAGGACTCCATGATAGTGAGGATGTTGAGGGCAGGTGGGGGGATGTGCAGGTGTGTGAGTCTCGCACGTTTCAGGTGGTGAAAGTCTCCCTCAGTCAGTGTGTACCTGCAGGAGTGTGTGAGAGGGAGAGACAATGCAAGAGTGTGTGAGAGGGAGAAGCAATGCAGGAGTGTGTGAGAGGGAGAGACAATGCAGGAGTGTGTGAGAGGGGGACAGTGAGTATAAAGGTGTGTGAGAGACAGGCTCTGTGTAAATGTGAGTGTGTGTGTGTGTTTTTGATTGTGTACATATCTGTGTGATTACTACACATGCCGTTATACTACATGCAGTACATGTCAGCCGTTTCAAACATTCCCACTGGCTATCTCTGGAGTACTGAGGAGTCATTCCCACTACAGTGGTAGTATGGTGCTCATTCCCACTGACCATCTCTGGAGTACTGAGTGGTAGTATGGTGCTCGGGCATGCTCACACTATTCACTGCAGGCCTAATATATGTGTATATAACGTATGTATATATTATATACCGTCGCCCTTTCTCCTGGCTCTTCCTGCTCTGCTCGTAGATGGCCTGCTCGTTGAAGGACACTCGCCGCCCCGTGGACACCGCCGACAGGAAGCCCTCCGACTCGACGTCTCCATGGCAACCTGCTGCCGACAGGCCATCCACCCCCTCCAGCCTGATGGTGATGTCTAAGAATGTTGGAGCGGAATGTTGTGAGGATCATTAATAAACCTATAGAATGTTGGAGCGGAATGTTGTGAGGATCATTAATAACCCTATAGAATGTTGGAGCGGAATGTTGTGAGGATCATTAATAACCCTACAGAACATCATCCACTTCCCCCGCTATCATCCACTATCATCATCTGATCTCCCCGCTAGCAACATCATCCGCTAACAACATTCCCTAGCTAACAACATCATCCGCTAACAACATTCCCTAGCTAACAACATCATCCGCTAACAACATTCCCTAGCTAACAGCATCATCTGCTAACAACATTCCCTAGCTAACAACATCATCCGCTAACAACATTCCCTAGCTAACAACATCATCCACTAACAACATTCCCTAGCTAACAACACCATCCACTAACAACATTCCCTAGCTAACAACATCATCCACTAACAACATTCCCTAGCTAACAACATCATCCACTAACAACATTCCCTAGCTAACAACATCATCCGCTAACAACATTCATTTCCCCCGCTAACAATATCATCCGCTAACAACATTCATTTCCCCCGCTAACAATATCATCCGTTAACAGCATCATCCGCCTACTCCCACTAACAATATCATCCGGTTCCACTACTAACATCATCACCCCCTTCCCCCGCTACCAACATCATAAGTTTACAACATCATCATCTGCTAACATCATCATCCACTTCCCCGGGCTAACATCATTATCCACTAACATCATGATCAGCTACCACCGATAACATCTACTACAAACATCATCCGCTTCCCCCAGTAAGATCATCGTCCTCTACAAACATCATAAGTTAACAACATCATCCACACACACACACACATGCACATACACACACACACACACACACACACACACACACACACACTTACATACATACATACACACATACACACACATTCTCTCTCTCTCTCTCTCTCTCTCTTGAGATGATGCTGACCTTGGCTGGGTTGGGCCTCCTCCACATAAGTGGTGTTGGTCTTCTCTAGGTCATCACTGGCCCTGCCAACCAACACAGAAGGCTGTAAGCACAGGACCGTGTGTGTGTGTGTGTGTGTGTGTGCAAACATTTCTGCAAAAAGATGCTGGCTTTATAGTTTAATCTTCG
>CM059265.1:45386432-45396432 GCA_030347295.1 Setipinna tenuifilis
GGGCGAGGAAGAGGAGGTGGAGGTGGATAAGCAGGAGGAAGAGGAAGAGGAGGTGGAGGTGGATAAGCAGGAGGGCGAGGAAGAGGGCATGGAGGTGAAGACACAAGAGGGAGGGGACGACGAGGACAAGGAGGTGGTTAGAGGAAGAGAACAAGGAGGCGAAAAAGCAAGACGAGGATGGCTAAGGAGAGTAAGAAAGAGAATTGCTGATGACATCAGAGCTGTATTAGTGGACCATGGAATAACCCTGAGAGAAGCTGGCCAATGGGTTCAGCCTAACCTGAGCCGCTACAGTGTAGCAAGCATCATAAGGTATAAGGCTATAGCATCATTGGTACTAAATCCGGACGTGCATACTCTAGTGCTGTGCATGGGCCTGCTGTGCTGCATTAGTTTTGTCTTTTCCAGAGAGTGATGGAGCTAGAGGCAGATGCCACAGGTCAGCGCTATGGCCCTTCTACAAGCAATGGAAGAGAACAAGGAGGCGAAAAAGCAAGACGAGGATGGCTAAGGAGAGTAAGAAATAGAATTACTGATGACATCAGAGCTGTATTAGTGGACCATGGAGACATACCGGAGTATTGTAGCGAAGGAGAGAAAAGTCACCCCACCCGGATTTGAACCCGGGTCTCCGGGGTACCAAACATGCACTTTGACTAATGCACTTTGACCAAACATGCACAAGGCTCATTGGTATGGCAGTCAGAGTACACCCACAACCATAGTGATGGCACTCCATCACACACATTGGCTAGGCATCATGTCTGGCCTTGACACTGCACTCCAGAGATATTTTTGTCAGTGCCTTTGACTAGAACACATTGCATCCGGTTTTGACAAAATTTTGTAGCCGGACCCAGAGAGACGACAAGATGTACACTGTTTTTTTTCTTTCAGTGAAATAACTGTTTTCTTGTGTTTTCACTTGGAAAAACACTTTGTGTTTGTTTTGATGTGTGTAAATGAACATTTCTACTTGAACTTTGGATCCCTGTGTGTTGAGTTGGATCCCTGTGTATGACCTCAAGCTGAAAATACCTTGTGTACAGAGAAACCAAAAGCCAGATGTGTTTTCCATTGATACCATCAGTGTATAGTTGCTGCAATGTGTGCTAATTAATATGATGGTTTGTGTTAACTGTTTGGTACAATTTTTTTTTTTACAAATATTTGAAGAATTAAGCAAGATGTATTAGGTTTTGCAAGGTATCTACAATGTTTTGCTAATTTGGTGAAAGGTTTTTTTTATTTATGTGTTGAGTTTTGTAAAAATAGCCAATAGTTACAAAAAAGGAGCTTAAGCCATCAGAAAAATCTGCAAAATAAATGAACTTTTCCACAACTTGTCTGCATACATATACTGTACTGTATGTCTAGAGATTTACTGTAAGCCCTTTCTATCTCACAGACATTTGTAAATAGCATATCTTTATCAGTTAAATTAATATTTCTTTGTGTCTGTTTTCATCAGGTGTATTACTGCAGCGTCTGACCTATCTTTCTTAAAGCTCTGCTACTGCACCCAATCTCTACCGAGACTCTCAGCAGGCCATGTCCTATGCAGACACCTGGTGAACAATGCACGCTGCTATAGTGACTTTGCTTTCATAAGAAAGCTAGAATCAACAGAATAGTAGGAGTTGGGTTGATTTTGCGCTTCAGTGAACTACCTGATGAATATGGCATGCCAGCAGTAGTATGGTGAGGTAGGCAGTGACTGCTATGTAGGTGGAGGTGAAGAGTGCTGTTTGGACCTGAAGAAACAGCACTATATTAGCTGTTGCAGATTCACACGATGAAGAGACATTATGACAGCAACTGTGCATTTCTGTGGTGTCCTTATTCTGACTTAAATTTATTTTTTAACATGGGCAATTTACCATTTAGTTAAATCTATGTCACATGTAATGAGTTTGCATGTTTTGCATTTTCTGTTGTATATACTATATTTGGGCAAGATACGATTGTGTACATCTTGCTAGAACAATTGCCATATTTTTTTCCGCCCTCGGGTACAATCTATACTTTGTGAAACCTCGGATGCATTATGCATATGCACTGTGAAACCTCAGATGTTTGGTTTACAGCATGCTGTGTCTGTGGTCTCAGATATAAATGGCACTAGACATGAAACACCATCACTGATAAGAGTAGTAGAAATGTTTTCATCTTGGACTGCATATAAATATGAATACTATATACTATATATGAGTGTGTATGTATAAGCCATAGCATATGCCAGTGTGTATCTGTGTGTGTGTGTGTGTGTGTGTGTGTGTGTGTGTGTGTGTGTGTGTGTGTGTGTGTGTGTGTGTTCAGGTTTTGTGTGTGACTGCTGCAGTAACATGTTTCACAATGTAATGCACCACAGCATAATCTGAGCTTCAATGTTAGCAAGAATGTAACGCACCACAGCATAATCTGAGCTTCAATGTTAGCAAGAATGTAACGCACCACAGCATAATCTGAGATTTAATGTTAGCAGGAATATAACGCACCACAGCATAATCTGAGTTTTACAGTTTTTCTGAATTGCTAAAGCACAAAAACCAATTGGCTGGCCCAATTGCTTAAGCTATTTCTCACAACTGCTCACCTTAAACCATTTTACATAGTAAAACACAATTTGCAAAACTCACTGACTCCTCTTTGCCAAACTCTAAACACATTCTCACTGTCAAAACACACTTTGCAGTGTAGGACACATGTGATTCAAAATGTTGAACATTCTTCTCCCCATTTGATCATCAATAAAGCACACATGGCAGTAGCTAAGCACAATGAGTCAAAACTTTATTACTTCATTTCAAATGACCTGACACCACCAATGTAAGTCAATTGAGAGCCACATGAAGGTTGCAGCTTGAAAATGGCTGCCAATCAGAGACAAGAGAGTGAGGGACATAGCGAGGAAGAGGAGGTAGAGGAAGAACAAGAGGAAGAGTGATTTTTTTCTGCTAACCAAATTAGAGTCACCATTATAGATCACGTTCTTCGTCCATGGGTTGATGGCGATCTATGAAATTTCTTAGAGGCCATGGAATTGGCCTGTGCCATAGGCCACAGTGTCCAGGATAGATATGACACGTCAGGGCATTACCTGGCAAGGGACATCATTGCTTGTAATGTGGATGAGGTGCTGTGGCCTGACCAAACCCAAAGGCATGATAAAGCCCAGTGATCTCTTGTTTGCAGCACTGTATACAGCACTTGTAGTTTTCATTTGTACTGCATTCCCAAAATATTTTTTTGTTCGAAGTATTTTAGCAAGTTATCTAATATTACCACGTAATTTTAGTCTATGTACAATACATATACATCCGAATTGTGCTATTTTTCAGTTGAAAATGCATTTTCAGGCCTATAAAAAAACTTTGTGCTTTTCATTTTTTGGTGTAGTGTTTAGTGCAGTGTAGTGCTTCATTGTAATTTCATTTTGACAATGGTGTTAATGTTTTGAGAACAGAGTTTGCTTTTGCAACAAGAGTCAGGAATGGGGCAAGTTTTCAAAAATTGAGTTTTAGCCATTGTGAAAAACTGCAATGTTAGCAAGAATATAACGCACCACAGCATAATCTGAGCTTTAATGTTAGCAAGAATGTGTGCAGCAACCATGTCATGAACATGCAGTACCACTTAAAAACAACCCCCCCCCCCCTCCCTCCTCATCACCCCTCCCTCCCCATCACCCCTCCCTCCTCATCACCCCTCCCTCCCCATCACCCTTCCCTCCTGTCCCCTTCCCTCCTGTCCCCCTCCCTCCTCATCACCCCCCCCCCCCCATCACCCTTCCCTCCTGTCCCCTTCCCTCCTGTCCCCCTCCCTCCTCATCACCCCCCCCCCCATCACCCTTCCCTCCTGTCCCCTTCCCTCCTGTCCCCCTCCCTCCTCATCACCCCTCCCTCCCCATCACCCTTCCCTCCTGTCCCCTTCCCTCCTGTCCCCCTCCCTCCTCATCACCCCCCCCCCCCCATCACCCCTCCCTCCTGTCCCCTTCCCTCCTGTCCCCCTCCCTCCTCATCACCCCCCCCCCCATCACCCTTCCCTCCTGTCCCCTTCCCTCCTGTCCCCCTCCCTCCTCATCACCCTTCCCTCTTCATCACCCCTCCCTCCCCATCACCCCTCCCTCCTCATCACCCCTCCCTCCTCATCACCCCTCCCTCCTGTCCCCCTCCCTCCTTCTCTCCTGTCCCCCTCCCTCCTGTCCCCCTCCCTCCCCATCACCCCTCCCTCCCCATCACCCTTCCCTCCTGTCCCCTTCCCTCCTGTCCCCCTCCCTCCTCATCACCCCCCCCCCCCCCATCACCCCTCCCTCCTGTCCCCTTCCCTCCTGTCCCCCTCCCTCCTCATCACCCTTCCCTCTTCATCACCCCTCCCTCCCCATCACCCCTCCCTCCCCATCAACCCTCCCTCCTCATCACCCCTCCCTCCTCATCACCCCTCCCTCCTCATCACCCCTCCCTCCTGTCCCCCTCCCTCCTTCTCTCCTGTCCCCCTCCCTCCTGTCCCCCTCCCTCCCCATCACCCCTCCCTCCCCATCACCCCTCCCTCCTGTCCCCTTCCCTCCTTCTCTCCTGTGTGACCCGCGATCAGGCAAAGGTGTGAATATTTCACCTTACATTTACACTACGCAACCCAATGCAAGCCTTTTCTTGTTGTCGTGGTGATAATTTAGTGTTTCCCAGGTGTAAAAGGGGCTAGTGTGGTCATGTCTATTGAGCTCTGTGTGGTCTATTTACATGCCTGCCTGAAAACACCAATCAGGAGTCACTGAGGAAACTGGCAGCGTGCAATTGGAAGATCCCTGTGCTCGGTCCCGCCCCTCTCTGAGTGTGATTGACAGGACAGCAGTCGAGGGGAGAGCCCATCACGACTCACCCTAGAGGCAGCGGTGACTCACTCAGACTCACGTGACCTGAACACACACACACACACACACACACGTACACACACACATGCATACACACACACACACGCTCAATGATTTATAATGAAAGTTCCCTTGATGAAATACAGATACATATGCTGGATGAATTTATAATGACAATTCTACAGCCTGAACACACACACAACACTTACACACCCACAAACACACAGGTTGACTTCTTAATCAAATCTCAAAACACACACAGAGCAGACACACACACACAGAAACACACACAGACTAAAGGAATCTCTCCATGAGGGCTTTCCTTTCTGAAGTTCACCTCCACTGCAGACAGCTCAATGTCAAGGTCATTCCACTAAGGCTAGCTCAATGTCAAGGTCACCCAGGCCATCAGCTGTAGATATGCAGTTCAGTCTAGTTTTATGTCTGATTCAGCTCTTCAGTTCAGTTCAGTTCCATTTCATTTTATTTAAAAAAAGATTCAGTTCTGTTCAACTCAGTTAAACATAAACCGAATTAATTCTATTCAGTTTAATTCAATTTAGTTTGTTTTAATTGAACTTGTGCGGCATCTTAATTAACATTTATCTGAGCGTGTTATGGGCACAGAGGAAAGAGAGAGAGAGAGAGAGAGAGACAGAGAGAGAGACAGAGAGAGAGTGTGTGTGTGTGTGTTATGGACACGGAGGAGAGTACTGTGTGTGTGTGTGTGTGTGTGTATGTCTCAATTGCCAGGTGTTGTTATGCAAGATAAATGAAAGTGTGAGAAAGAAAATGTGTGTACTGCTTTGAAAAACAGTGTGTAAATTCATTGCATAATTCAGGCATAATATTTTGTATGTAAGCAATAAATAAAAATGTAACACATGTGATGCAAAATGGTAAGCATTCTTCTCGACATTTACAGTTTTTTTCCATTAGCATGACCCACTGCCACAGTCTGTGTGTGTGTGTGTGTGTGTGTGTGTGTGTGTGTGTGTGTGTGTGTGTGTGTGTGTGTATGTATGTATGTGTGTGTATGTGTATGTGTGTGTGTGTGTGTGTGTGTGTGTGTGTGTGTGTGTGTGTGGTACACTGGGCCATGTGTTTGTGCTGCTTCTATTTATGTACCTGAATTTATTTTTATCCAAGTGTGTTTCTTTATTTTTTTATGTCTGAATCTGTTTGATTCATTTGATTGATGTATTTATCTCCCCCGGTTTCTTTATTTGTGTGTGTGTGTGTGTGTGTGTGTGTGTGTGTGTGTGTGTGTGTGTGTGTGAGAGAGAGAGAGAGAGAGAGAGAGAGAGAGAGAGAGAGAGAGAGCTTGTGCTGTATAAGGGGACTTACAGTGGAGTTTTCTGTTAGACCCTGTAGTATAGGTGAGTCATCGCTCATGGTCCAGGCAAGCGTGGATGGCTCCTGGGAGAGAGAGATAGGGGGGAGAGAGAGAGAGAGAGAGAGGGAGAGACAAAGATAGAGAGAGAGGGAGATGGAGGGAGTAAGGTAGAGAGAGAGAAAAATAGAGAAAGAGGGAGAGGAAGAAAAAGGGGGAGAGGGTGAGAGAGACAGACAAAGATAGAGAGGGAGAGAGGAGAGAGAGAAATGGAGAGAGAACGAGAACTATGAGAACTACACTATTAGCAGAACTATGAGAACTACACTACATGCAGAACTATGAGAACTACACTATATGCAGAACTATGAGAACTACACTACATGCAGAACTATGAGAACTACACTATATGCAGAACTATGAGAACTACACTGTATGCAGAACTATGAGAACTACACTGTATGCAGAACTATGAGAACTACACTATATGCAGAACTATGAGAACTACACTATATGCAGAACTATGAGAACTACACTATATGCAGAACTATGAGAACTACACTATATGCAGACCTATGCGATCTGAATGTGTTACGCCTGGCTCATCACCAAGGATACATACACAGGCATTACAGACGGGTTTCAAGTCAATCAAAATATATTTATTGAAAATAAGGGAACATGCAGTGAGGATGCATGCGTGTTGGATGTCAGTAAGTAGGAATGTCTGTTAAGCGTGGTCAACACCCATCCAGGTGTAGGCAGTCCTTCCAAATGACCTGTTAGTGGTTCCACACAACACTATGGGCCGAGCCTAACCCTAAACCTAACCCTAACCCTAGACCAAACCCTAAACCTAGACCAAACCCTAAACCTAACTTTAGACCAAACTCTAAGCCTAACCCTAAACCTAGACCAAACCCTAAACCTAACCCTACACCAAACCCTAACCCTATCCCTAATCCTATCCCTAACCCTAAACCTAACATTATACCAAACCCTAACCCTAATCCTAGACCAAACCCTAAACCTAACCCTAACCCTAAACCTAATATTAGACCAAACCCTAAACCTGAAAATAACCCAAACCCTAAACCTAACCCTAACATTAGACCAAACCCTAAACACTAAGTGTAAACCTAACCCTAAACCCTAATTGAAACCCTAACCCTATCACCAAACCAAAGCATAACCCTGCAGCATAAACAACTTATAACAACAACACAAATCCCATAATCAGGAAACTGGAAGTAGAGTGGCATAAGTGTCGGTTTGGTATTAGTGAAATGAGGCTGATGGCATGGGTTCAATTCCCACCTCACTTCAAACACAATATATCTGCCCTCCATCTTTCCCCCTGGCTGCCCATGTGTAGTAACAGGGCTGTTCACACAGGTCTTGGAATCCTGGCATGAGGTTTGTAAATCTATTAAAGTGATTTTTTCCTTATAGCTAAATATTTCTCACATTCTCTCTCTCTCTCTCTCTCTCTCTCTCTCTCTCTCTCTCTCTCTCAATTCAATTCACTTCAGTAGCTTTATTGGTATGAATGTAAATACAATATTGCCAAAGCACTAATCAAGCACTGATAGTAATAATAATAGCAACAATAATACTAAATACTGTAGTGGAGTAATGTATAATACTAAAAGAAATAAATGTAAAGAAACCTTTTACTAGTGTAAATAATTAAAAATGAATTATAAATAATAAAAAACTATGACAATTCTTCAAGGAAATGAAGGTAATATCATTAAAAAAAAAAAAAAAAAAATACTGATAATAAATGAGAAGAAAAAAAGAGAAAGAAAAACAAACAAATCTCTCTCTCTCTCGCTCTCTCCCTCTCTCTTTCCCTCTCTCCCTCCTGCTTGCTGCCATTTAAATCCTATGTCAGATCACACACTTGAGTATCCAGTTTGTCCAGAGGAAACTGACGGGTCAAAGCTGTACCAAGTTCTGCAGGCCACCTGATTGGTGTAATGATGACCAATCAGAGAGGAGAAAGGCCAAAGTAGAGTTCGCTGATTGGCTGTGGATACGAGGTCTTTTTGCCTCTCTCTCTCTGTCTCTCTCCACCCCCCCACTCTCTCTCCCTCTCCCTCCCCCCCCCCCCCCCCTCTCTCTCTCCCACTCTCCCCCTCTCTCTCGCTCTCTCCCACTCTCTCTATCTCCCTCTCTCCCTCTCTGTCTCTTCCTCTCTAGATGTGTGCTGATCACAGGTACTCCATGACACAGCAAGCGGTCTGATCGCAGGTTGCTTCTCTTTGCCTTTCTGGCCACCACCAACTCCAGTCACAGAGACAAACAGCAGCCATGAAACTGCTCTGAAGCACCAAACATGCAGCCTGAAGTGTGTGTGTGTGTGTGTGTGTGTGTGTGTGTGTGTGTGTGTGTGTGTGTGTGTGTGTGTGTGTGTTGCATGTGTCTGTGTATTTGTGCAAATTCACACTGAACCCACTCTATATGATGATGCGTGACTCATTTCACACAGAGAAGCTGCCACACACACACACACACACACACACACACACACACACACACACACACAGGCTTTATATAACTCCATTGCAGCATCTTTCAGCACTAACCAGTTTTTATGTAACTGCATTGCTAAATATCCCTATAGCTACCCATGTTATGTAACACACACTTATGAATATATGTGCTGTTATTTTATGTAACGCTGACACCTATTCTTAGTTACCTGTTTGATGTGGTTCGTAGCACTGAACCGACTAATCAGATATGGTTCTATTGATCTACACATCCAGAGTATATTCACCATGAGTCACTCGCTCGCTGACAATAATGGAATTACACATAAGGACAACCATTACATGCACCTTCCAGAACGCCACTCAGACTGCTCATCCCCTATGGGACAGACACTTTAAGCCTTACTATGCATCCCCTATGGGATGGACACTTTAAGCCTTACTATGCATCCCCTATGCTATGGGATAGACACTTTAAAGGGGTCCTTCCGCTAAAAAACACTTTGAGTAGCTCTATTTAAAATGTGGTGGGTCACAGCAAACAGTATATGCACGCAGCATTCCAAGATGTGAAATTCGACCCTCATGGTTTTACTGGTCATTGAAGGGTCGAGCTAACCAAAACGAGCGGATCAGAGCATGCTAATCCTATCTACGTCACTAGGTCATAAGCCCCGCCCAGAGCCATGTATGGCAAGCCCACATCCCAAAGGAAGAACAGTGGACAGAAGCTAGGTGAGCGAAAGACAGCGAATTTGCCCAATCAGAGGTGCCTTATTGACACGTCATGGATATTCACAAGGGACACCGGAAAAGCCAGTCGTTCAACCACTAGACCTGTTATAGCTTACAGAAAACAGCATAAAGCAAGAGAAGTAGGACATAATTTTTCACAGAAATGACGCACAATGCATTCAACCATAGTGGCGACACAGAAATATGAATACAAATAACGATGAAAGGACCCCTTTAAGCCTTACTATGCATCCCCTATGGGACAGACACATGAAGCTTTACTATGCATCCCCTATGGGACAGACACTTGATGAGTTACTGTTGGACAAGCTAATGGATAAATGAATTAATTTCTTAATCAGTCAATCTATTGAATCTCCACTCTAATGAGTGAAGGACACATAGTCACACCAGCCAGCATTACAGTTGCTGAATTTGAATATCAAACATATTGATTTATTTATTAATAAAGACGTTCAGACAGGGCAAATCACAAATTACTTGAACAAAACTAAAAAATGAATCAGGCAGTGAATCACTGAATGGATGGATGGATGGAAGCAT
>CM059265.1:45398932-45403932 GCA_030347295.1 Setipinna tenuifilis
TGTTCAATTTATTAAGCGAGGGGTCTCTAGCTGTGAAAGGCAAGTACGCGCACGCATTTCGAGCGCTTGAATTCACTACCCAAAGGCATCCGTCACCGCGGCGCAGGCTTGCTTACTGCAAGCTGCCAACACGAATCCCCAGCCCTCCCGCGGGGAACTGACACTCGAATGATCGACATGCGAACACCAGGATAGCGCGCGGATACATAATCACAGGCAACAGATGGCTCGCGGACAGAGCACATCTTCCACACGGATGTCTGTGCACAGCGCATACACGGCGGAGGGGAGAGCTCACCTATGTGTGAGTCGCGCGGTCCATTTGGGTAGAGAACCTGAAGAGCGAGCTTGCAGTAACGCAGCAGTAGTTCCTGTCCGTCTTCGTGCTGTTTTAATTTTTGCCCTAATAGCAAACGGAGTTATGAATGAAACGGGCCTCTTTAGGACACACCCACTGGCCGGCGTTAGAAACACCACGTGATGTAGAAGGTGATGCTAACGATGGGATTCCATCCGCGGAAACCATCCTTGAGTTTTTTTTCCCCCTCCATTCTTCAGTTTGACAGAACGGGAGACGTGCGTCAGAATCGTCTACATCACTGTCAAAGCGTTACCTTTAGAATTCATGGAAATCTACAGATCAAAACATAACACATTTTGCATATATTTTTTATTTTTCACGTGTCAGTTATAAATATCAATATTCAATTAACGCGCAACAGTCGTGATCTTATTAGGCTATTATGTAAAAAAAAAGAGACATCATCTGTATCTGTTAGTGTGCTGCCGTGAGACAGCATCAGGATGCCTGTTTGAAGTGAAGGCATAGCCTGCGATTAGATTTTACAGTCCCTGCACATATTACCCAGCACCCGGGGAAACAATGGCCTATTTATAGCCCTACACAAAATACGTCAACATTACGTAATACACCTGGTACCGTGTGTGGAGGACCGCTTCTCTTAGATTAGGCTACCTGACCGGCGCGCAGACAAGCATACAGAACAGATTTATTCATTAGGTGCATATGAACAACGTCGTAAATTGCTTGGTGGCCTATTTTCTTTTTCTGTTTTTCTTTTTTTCTAGTTTCTTTCTTTCTTTCATTCGTTTTTTTCCCCCTTTTTTTCACTGTATGATGTTGTACTCTGACGTCAGTGAAATGGTAATCTACTGCTGACAACGCGCCATCCTCTGGCAGCAAATAGCCAGCGTGATATGCGGAGAGAGAGAATCTATTACATTAAGCAATTATGTTATAAAAATTCTTCTACTTCTACTTCATGGGGAAAACACTTAGGCCAACTTCAATCCACTTCATCAGCTGCCCACTCGCCATGCACACCGGTACACTGAATGTCACACTGTTACACTGAATGTCACACTGTTACACTGAATGTTACACTGTTACACTGAAAGTCACACTGTTACACTGAAAGTCACACTGTTACACTGAAAGTCACACTGTTACACTGAATGTTACACTGTTACACTGAATGGATTGTACTGATGCCTCTCACTTGGTTTCTAATCCACACTACGGGTTTCCTACATATTTGACTGGCTGATTGTCGGAGATACATAACACACGTAGAGGTGACTGGAAATAACAATGGGCCAATAAAACAATCCAAAATCTCACTTTCTTGGTTTTTTGTTTGTTTGTTTGTTTGTTTGTTTGTTTTTGTCATGTTTTGTTGGCTTTGTTGTGTCTGTCCAGTATAGTGTGTGAACCCAGAGCAAAGGGAGATGGGTCAGGGTAATTCCACGTCAATAACAGAGAAGCACCGTAACTTTAAACAAGTACAGTAGGCTAGATATGGTAAGAACCACAAAAAAGTATAGATGGCCATAGAGAAAATTCGACCCAATTCTGGCGCAGATCCGGAGAGCTAGACATAGTCCGGACGCAGCTTCTGCCTACGCATTGCCGCATCCAGACGGCAGAAGGGCGTAAAGGCGGTGCAGTACCAACGTTTGCCACTTGAGGTCAGTGTAGTACGGCCTTATGAAAAATATCACATCGGCCCTCAACAACAGCATTAACCATTGAGTTCTATGAGGCCTCATTCTCATTGAAGTGACCTTAGGATTGTCCCGACTCCCCCCCCCCCCCCCCCCCATTCCCTTCTATATGGTAGGCCGTAAAAACAATATGGATGGTTCAGACTACCAATGTGCATTGCATTGTTACAGTACATTGTCTTGTGTAGTCTGGTGTTACAAACATCCCCTCTCTGTCTTGCAGGCTTGCATGGAGAGACAGACACGTGTGCCCGATAACTAGAGGAGTGTGTGAGCGATGTTCTTCTGGTCTCTGCAGGGCTAATGCAGCTTCGGTCCGCCTCACCGCAAGGCCCCGGAACATGAACATGAGTGGAGTGCCTGTGCTGAGAGCACATTCCCCTCACTCATCACTGGAACACAAATGCAAACACGCATAAAGTCGCTCCTAACTGCAAACAAGCCTAAAGTAGCTCCTAACTCATTCATCAGTAAGGCACAGGAACATGACAGAGAAAACCCATGATGCCCGCTCCACCCCACTCCTAACCTTAGCTTAGGATCTCAGATAAGACTGTAGCTCCATCCCACTCCTAACCTTAGCTTAGGATCTCAGATAAGACTGTAGCTCCCATACTCCCCCCTGTCTGTGAGGGAAGATCAGCAGATGACTGGTATCGACCCACCTGCTGTGGATAACTGGTGTCTGGAGATCTGTCTGTCTGTCTGTCTGTCTGTCTGTCTGTCTGTCTGTCTGTCTGTCTGCCTTCCTGTCTGTCTGTATGTCTGTGTGTCTGTGTGCCTGTCTGTTTGCCTTCCTGTCTGTTTGTCTGTCTGTCTGTCTGTCTGTCTGTCTGTCTGCTTTCCTGTCTGTCTGTCTGGTCTTTGGTCAACTAGTCTGTCTGTCTGTCTGAATATCCATCCATCTGTCTGCCTGCCTGTCTGTCTGTCTGTCTGCCTTCCTGTCTGTCTGTCTGGTCTTTGGTCAACTAGTCTGTAAGCACAGTGCTTAAGTGCTTAACTCCTTAGATCAATAAAAATGTGTAGCACTCGGACTCTACCACGTCGCTCATCACATACAGCAGGATTGAGAATAGTCTCTGTTTTTTGTTGGTCAACTTTTTGGTCTACTCTTAGGGGATTGAGTTTGGTTTATTTAAAGTCTCAGAGCCCTGCATGTCAGTGGCACAGGGTATTGGTCGCTGGCAGCTGGGGCTGAGTGGCAGCTGTCCTCGGCAGACCCCTGTGTGGCTGAGCAGCCCTGTTTAGGGACCCCACTGCTCACCTCACTCAGAGGAGGGGCCCAGAAAAGGTGGCCCAAGAAATAACACTCAACTTACACCTGGGCAGGTTACCGCACCTGTCAGGTCATTCCAATACTGTGGTTGAAACAGAAGAAACAAATCTTATAACCTGAGACTAGCAACATGTAACATAAGGACCCTCCTGGACCTCCATGGCAGCTCTGACAGACCCCACAGAAGAACAGCGCTGGTTGCGGCCGAGCTGAGTTACTATAACATCGACATCGCGGCTTTGAGTGAAACCAGGCTACTGGACGAAGGATCATTAACAGAGGAGGGGATGGGCTACACCCTGGTGAAGAACCGTTTTGCCACTCTTCTCAGCGCATATGCTCCAACCCTGCTTCCCAACAGTGAGATAAAAGATTCCTTCTATCAGTCACTAGATGAGGCTCTTCGCAAGATCCCCAGGAGTGACAAGACCATCCTCCTCAGGGCCTTTAACCGAGAGTGGGCCAGACCAGTGGGATATGGAGTGGAGTTCTTGGGATTGGTCTGGCCAACTCAAATAGTATGAGGTTACTTGCCCTCTGCTCTGGGCACAACCTGACCATAACCAACACTGTCTTCCAGCAGAGGCTAAATATAAAACATCATGGATGCACCCACGCTCCAAACACTGGCACCTGATAGACTATGTCATAGTGAGGCGCTGTGACACCAGTGATATGCTCATAACCCAAGCCATCAGAGGTGCAGAGTTCTGGACAGATCACTGCATTATAATGGCCAAAGTCTACCTGAAAGTGCACAACTGACAAAATCCCTGCAAAATTGCTAAAGTAGGGAGGTCACCTCTGTACAAGAGGTAATACATTGGCAAGGTCTGGGCAGATGAGAACATCCCACAGCAATGGAGAGATGCCAGTATTGTCACTATCTATAAGAACAAGGGTGACAAGGCCACCTGTAGAAATTACAGGGGCATATCTCTCCTCGCTGTGGCTGGCAAGGTCCTGGCCAAGGTGATGCTCAAGAGGCTGATCATCAACATCACAGAAGCAATGCTACCTGAGTCACACAGAGGACAGGAGTACAGTCAACATGGTCTTTACAGCCTGGTAACTTCAGGAAAAGTACAAGGAACAGCACACACACACACACACACACACACACACACACACACACACACACACACACACACACACACACACACACACACACACACACACACACACACAGAGCAACCATCACCCAACACCAGCTGCGATGGGCATGTCATAAGAATGCCCTATAACCGCCTGCCCTGCCCTGTCCTCTGGCCAGATTAGACAGTGTGTTTATTGTCCTCATGGGGACATTTGTTTTCACAGTCACTTTACGTTTCTGATCTCGCACAATATAAAAACATAAAATAACATATAATATATGTCATAATATAACATATATTATATTTATATAATATATAAATATGACACATATACATGCACAACCTTACATAGACTTCCATAGAGATACCTATTCCCACACATTCATTTCAGCATTCACATTTACACATATTCACACTGACATAAGGGGGAGGGGTTAGAAAACGAATGGATGCTTTACATACATGGTTTAGTTTTGTTTGAGGTGGAGATGGTAGAGGGCAATAGGCTCCTGCGGTAGCAGGCTTTTTTGCATCTTAGGCTATAGAATCTCCTTTCCGATGGCAGGAGATGTAAATGATGTTTGAGTGGGTGTGCGTGGTCC
>CM059265.1:45406432-45408932 GCA_030347295.1 Setipinna tenuifilis
AACTGACTTACTCATCCCATCCTCACACACACACACACACTCATCCTCCTCTCTCTCTGCCTGCCTCAGGGAGCTGGGCTTTGGCCACATCATACACTTTCGATAATTCTCCTCTCTTGTCTGCACTTGTTCCTTGAGGTGCATGTCTGTGTGTGTGTGTGTGTGCGTCTGTGTGTGTGTGTATGTGTGTGTGTGTGTATGTGTGTCAGATCTAATCTCATTTTCACAGGATCATAACGCAGAGCACGTCTTGGTCATGTGTTATCAGTGTGTGTGTGTCTTGGTCAGGTGTTATGTCTGTGTGTGTGTATGTGTGTGTCTTGGTCAGGTGTTATGTGTGTGTCTGTGTGTGTGTGTCTTGGTCAGGTGTTGCCTGTGTGTGTGTGTGTGTGTGTCTTGGTCAGGTGTTGTGTGTTGGGTGTGTGTGTGTGTGTGTGTCTTGGTCAGGTGTTGTCTGTGTGTGTGTGTGTGTTATGTTGTCATTATACCTAAGGGTCGTTCACACCAGAAATGACAACAGTATCTACATAGATGCATTTGGATGAATGACAACAGTATCTACATAGATGCATTTGGATAAATGACAACAGTATCTACATAGATGCATTTGGATAAATGACAACAGTATCTACATAGATGCATTTGGATAAATGACAACAGTATCTACATGGATGCATTTGGATAAATGACAATAGTATCTACATGGATGCATTTGGATAAATGACAATAGTATCTACATAGATGCATTTGGATAAATGACAACAGTATCTACATGGATGCATTTGGATAAATGACAACAGTATCTACATAGATGCATTTGGATAAATGACAACAGTATCTACATAGATGCATTTGGATAAATGACAACAGTATCTACATGGATGCATTTGGATAAATGACAACAGTATCTACATAGATGCATTTGGATACATGACAACAGTATCTACATGGATGCATTTGGATAAATGACAACAGTATCTACATAGATGCATTTGGATACATGACAACAGTATCTACATAGATGCATTTGGATAAATGACAACAGTATCTACATAGATGCATTTGGATAAATGACAACAGTATCTACATAGATGCATTTGGATAAATGACAACAGTATCTACATAGATGCATTTGGATAAATGACAACAGTATCTACATGGATGCATTTGGATAAATCGTGGGGAAGGTAATACCGCAGCTATTACTACGGCAACACCATGGGGGAGCGATATTGTTGGGATCACTTTCAGAGTGAACGTGACAGACGGCAGTGAACATTGACAGCAATGAGAATCTATTAGAACTAATCATTACACATCTGTTAGGCAGAAATCTTAAAATGAAATGTTCTTTCTGTCAGAATCTATGAGAACAACAACAACAACAATGATAATAAACAAAAATCCTAAACCCAAGTTGCTCAAGCTAATCTTGGCAATAAAATATCATTCTCCAGTATGGACTATCATGTAATTAGCTTCCGCCGGTGCTAACAAGTGTCTACACATGTGATCCCCTGGGAACACCCCTCAGCAACGAGATGACCTTGGCAAGGTCGCGAGATAACACACTGCGTGTTGCTGTGCGGAGAGGTGAGTCAGGGCAGAGTGTGTTTTATGACACACACCTCATAAATACCTCCGACTTCAGTCACAGCGCTCCACTGATGACTGCATATTTTGCATATTTTATGCCTGTGTGTGTGTGTGTGTGTGTGTGTATGTATGTGTGTGTGTGTGTGTGTGTGTGTGTGTGTGTGTGTGTGTGTCTGTGTGTGTGTGTGTGTGTGGGGCAGGGAAGGAAATTGGCACCAGCTACCAGTGAATTGCTGGTAACATATGAAAATGGCTGCTTGATGTTAGACACACAATAATAATTCAATGTTGAGTGGCTGATGATTTTATCATGTATTTGTCAGTGGCTGGTAAAGGTTCACATTTTGAAAAATTATTTTCCACCCGTGGTGTGGGTGTGTGTGTGTATAGGGCCGTGTGCGTGTGTATCTGTCTGTGTGCTTATGTGGGCATCTGTGTGTGTGTCAGTGTGTGTGTGTGTGTGTGTGTGTGTATGCAGCCCTGTGACTCATTGGAGAGGAATTCTCTTAGATCTGCCGCCTTACTGGAAGACATTTTTGCATGGCAAAATATGTGTCGAATTCTGACTTCCAATGACTGTCCAAATATTCCTGGAAATCAGACCCCTGGGAATGACTGGGAATGACTGGGAATTCTGTCCTGTTATTCTTGGTCCTTCTCATGAGTCATACATAACGCAGTCGTCCAGGACTTCAGGCTTCCACAGGGTCACTGAGGCCATTCTCTTTCTAGAAACACATGGGATCTCTCTTTCCCTCCCTTCCTCTGTGTGTGTGTGTGTGTGCGTGCGTGTGTGTGTGTGTGTGTGTGTGTGTATGTGTGTGTGTATGTGTGTATGTGTGTGTGTATGTGTGTGTGTGTGTATGCGTGTGTGTGTGTGTGTGTGTGTGTATGTGTGTGTGTG
>CM059265.1:45413932-45436432 GCA_030347295.1 Setipinna tenuifilis
AGCCTGTGTCCTCCTGTTGAGGGACAGGATGTGGTGCAACCTCTCTGTGTTCCCTTGCTGGAAGAGGATATACGCTACAATTACTTAACTAAGGGGAACCTTCTGTACGGGGACTTGAGTGACACATACCATGAATGTAATTCTTAACAAACTGTGACTGACTCACTAAGCAAACCCCCCCCCCCCCTTCTTGTGTGTGTGTGTGATGACAATCTGCTGAGTGGGGTTTCCTAAGAACCAGGACGTCCTGTTAAACTCTACAAGACTATGATAACACTCTAGATACTCCCACAGTGGCTCGCGTCGCTTACTGCTGTTTTGTAAAGACAGACCAGCTCGGGCAAGGTCGCTTCCCTAATGAATCAGCTGGGTTGGGCCCGAGCGCTCACGCGCTCCAAAGCCATAGCGGAAGCGCCGGAAGGTGACTCACTTCTTCGGGACACACCCGCATTTGAAATGGTATTGAGTAAACAAGCAGTCATTAGGAACGCGACAGTATGTGATTCACTAACCTATAGCCTACTTTTACTGTACGGCGTGTTGTCAACGTTGTGCAACTGGCCAACGAATTCCCGATCTTAGACGGTCATGACCAAAACAAATCGTTTGACGATACGCCGCAGGAATGAGCATATTTTACAGCTGACTGATGTCACAGCTGACTGGTTTACGGATCTGGATTACATTATACAAAGATTAGACTACATAGCCTAATCTATTACATGAATATAATTAGTATTTTTTTCCTGTTGGTGGTGTTATTTCTACATTATTACATGTATTGTTCTGTTACGAAGTTTTGTGAATAGACTACATATTGTGAAGACAACTAATAATTCACACTGTTGCAGCTCGCCTCCCGCTTTGCCTAGTGCACCCTCGCGGGCTCTGTTTATGATTCCATCGGCCGCGGGTCGGTACGGAGCCGTGCGCGTGCCGTGCTACTGTTTTGGTATCTCAGATTATGAATGACTGGAGAGGGCGGAGACCTGCGCACTCACAGGCACACGAGCGAGCTCTGATTGGTTCCGCCGACAATCACAACGTGGGAGCGCAGCCGAGGGGGTGGGGACACATTTTACATGTGGCTGAAACGGGATGAGTGACTATTGGACATTGTTCACCAACGCAAGCCGTAAAGGCGACGCGATTGGACAGGTTGGAGGGTAGGCGGGTTTAAGAGGCATCAAACCCATACGTCTCGTAACATATTTGTCAGTGCATTTTGTTAAGAGCTTCGTGGGAACAAGAAAAGGGAAACAGATCTCCCAGGCTCCAGTGGTCTTTTGGTTTTAAGGCGCACATAGACTTACGCTGGCACACTGACAAGTCGGGCTATAGCCTACGTGTATTCTTCAAACAAAGGAATCTGTGGAACAAACTATTTAGCATTTTCCCCCTTTCAGGCTAGTTGTGGATTGCATTACAATTGTTTGGTGGACTATGGAATCTGGACCCTCATTAATCTTTACACAAGCTTGAACAGTAACTGAATTTGCCAAGATTACCGGGAATACCCCCGGAAAGGAACATCGTGAAAACTCCAATTTCACTTTGCAGTTGGAACCGCAGGCAGGTAGAATTCGCGTCGCGAATTAACGTTCATTTCATACGCTGGTGCTCGGTGCTAGCCCCAGCTTCGTCCCCTCGCTCTACTTCCGGTCACAGCGCGCATGGACCGGCATCCAGACGCCCGCAGTTGCAGCTGTGCCATGCGGGGAGCGACGTCCTGCTGTACCGCGCGCACCATGAGTGGACCGTCCATGAATTTGGTCATCAACTCAACAACTGGCAGGAGCTTCGAGCTCTCTCTCCCACACGAGGAGACCGTGGAGGGGCTGAGGTGTAGGCTCGCTCAGAGGCTGCAGGTCCCCAAAGAGAGACTCGCTCTCCTTCATAAAGACACGTGAGTAGTGCCAACCCGCCGCCCAGCCTGAGAGGTCTGTGTTATGGTCAACCGATCAGGTGTGGGGCAGACTCCACCTAGCATGAAGGCTAGCTGCTTTTTTGGTCGTCCGTCCCGGGGAGACAGTTTCTACTTCATGGTGTATAAAGTAGACGAGAGTTACATTGGGTGCACTGGTAGAAAGAAGCACATCTTTAACTGCTTGTTTCATCTCTATGCTGCATTTGTACTTGATTCAGTATACACTCCAGTACGGCTGTGCCACGAGGTCAGCGAGCAAAGCAAACCAAAATATGGGAAGGGTTACAGACTTGTAACGCGGGTGTGTGTGCAGACTACCGGGAAGGGGATTCGTGGGCGAGGACCAGTGTGAGTGCGGCGTCACCGCAGGGTGTTACGGAGGTTGGGGAGCACGCTCTCACGGTTCCGCTTTAAAATGCACCGGGATGTGAGGAGGGGGCGATTAGCGCGAGGCATAACAAAGCGGTGTCTGACTAGTGCGAGCTGTGCAACAGGCCTAATAATACTAATAATGGCCCACAGAACAGAGCAGATGCATGATTCAGGTGCTGTCATTAGTAGGTAATCTCTAACCCTAAATCTACAGTCTTTAATATACTTTCAGCTCGATGAGCAACTAATTGCTTATTAATTGCGCCCAAGTAGAGGGCAGGTGTTAAAACTGCCGTTCTTGATCGCCGCCATCCTCTCAGCGGTAACTTTTTAGGAGTGATTGGCCCTAATTGGCACTGATGACAACGTGTGTGTGTGTGTCTGTCTGTCTATCTCTCAACGCAGGAAGCTGACCTCGGGAAAACTGCAGGACTTTGGCGTCTCCAGCGGAAGCAAGCTGACCCTGGTGCCGTCGGTAGAAGCCGGTTTGATGGTGAGTCACACTACCTGTCCGAAGAGTTCGGCACGGACAGGGTTATGATCGTAACAGCAGATGTTGGAAATCACAGGCTGGCTTCTCAGATTCACAAACCAAGCATCATATTGTTCTTGTCATTATTGGCAAGCATACAGCAAACCAGCTAGTTCTAATTAGCACAGACTTCTGTGAAGATTCTCCTTCATCCAGGTCATGTTGGTCAGATTACCTACGTTCTAAGCAACTGGACTTCTTGTAGTAGTGTCAGGGCTCTGTTGGTTTCAGGAGCACTTAGCTGCACCCTGCCCCCTCTCTCCCTTGTTTGTTCAATTAGCAGGTAGATTGGAGTCCAGGTGTGGCGATTCGGTCTAATGGGGGCCTGGCCTACAAAAGTTCTCCTGACCAAGGAGCTTCCTCCTTTGCCGTGTCGTTTTTGTTCATCACCGCAACAGTCCATGCTGACATTACACTTTTATTTCTTATGACATTACTGACTTTAGTATACATACATAAAATAAATAGAAACATGTTTTGAACTTTATACTACGTGTGGTCTCCCATTCATGTTGCCCATGCTTTGAGCCAGTGTGTGTAACAGTAGCTTGAACTAAAAGAAGTCCAGTTGCTTACACCTTATCTCATTTGACCAGTAAGCACAGATCTTCAGCTAGCCGCATGTAAATTAATTATGATGCCATTATGCTTTGCTTAGTGTGGGCCTCATAGGGTGGTATTAGCCCAGCAGCACTTGTTCATTTGTTAATCATAATGAGCGAGCCAGCGAAAGGTAACTTCCCCTCTATGCTCTTCCCAACAGTTCCAGTCCTCTAGACCGGACAACAACATCATGCAAGCCCTCGAGAGCCTCTCGGAAACCCAGGTAACATGTCTGCCTTTGTATACAACAACATAAAACTTTACACACTGGTGACAGACAACATGGCTGCCTATAGCTACATGTATAGTGTGTGTTTACAGTATGGTGACAGACAACATGGCTGCCTGTAGCTACATGTATAGTGTGTGTGTGTGTTAACCAAGGGGGCAGGGACAGACGCCCATGGGGCGAAAAAAAAACCCGGACAAGGCCCTGTAGCCTTTAGCATTCCATAGACTTTCATTCATTTCAGCGTCACTTTGAAATCAAATAACTTTACATTAAGCTAAGCTACACACTAGCCTTGTATGCACTGCTAACTTGTAAGATTGCCAGAAACCAAAGTTAGTAGAGGAAGAGTCCCAAAGTCCTGAAGTACAATATTATCCTTCCACTTAAGTTGCCGTGATTGTAATTATGATGATGGTAAAATTATATTCATTAACAAAATTATCATATGTCATCTGACTTGTGATTGAGCATCTACTAGTCAGTTTATCGTATTCGGGTTCCTTGGCCAACGTCACCAGGCTGGCTCTCAAGCTTACGCAGTAGCCTGGTGATCAATTTGAAAAATGGAAAATCTGGCTTCATCCGGTCACATTAAAAAGGGTGCCATCCCTCTACCTGTCCATTCCTTCTACTGTCTCTGGTGTCTCTGGTGTCTGTGGTGTCTCTGGTGTCTATGGTGTCTGTGGTGTTTACAGTATGACGACAGACCTCATGTCTGCCTGCCAGAGCATCATTGGTTTGTCTTTCTTTCTGGTTGTCATGGCTGCATAGTGCAGCAGAGCTCAGGGATTTAAATACGAGCAAAACTTCACCGGATGTTTAAGTCGAAGCTCGAGGTTGGCCCAGTGCCCTTGTCAGTCACTGTGGGTCAGCGGCTATGCACTCAGCGGCGTGCTAGCGTGCTAGTGTGTGTGCTTTGTGTCTCTCTGTGGCATATAATTCTGCATGCACTGCTGTGTGTAGTGCGGTGGGACTGTGTGTGTGTGTGTGTGTGTGTGTGTGTGTGTGTGTTTTCAGAGGCCGTGTGTGTGTGTGTGTGTGTTCAGACGCTGTGTTTGTGTGTGTGTGTGTGTGTTTTCAGAGGCCGTGTGTGTGTGTGTGTGTTCAGACGCTGTGTTTGTGTGTGTGTGTGTGTGGGGGGGGCTGTGGTTGTGCTGTGCGGGTGCAGTCAGCTGAAGGTTTCTTGGAAACGCTACACAGAACAAGCGCCACGTGCCCGCAGGATTCTCGATTTGAGTCGGATGCGTCAGTGAGAATAACTACTTTACAGCGCTGAGTGAGCGTGGAGGAAGACAGTCTTCCTCTCCCATTCAGTCAGGAAGTAGACAGTGCAAAAAGAAGCACAGTTTTTCTGTGCGTGCATGTGCGCGTGTGTGTGTGTGTGTGCGCGCGTGCGCGCGTGCGTGCGTGTGTGTGTGTGTGTGTGTGTGTGTGTGTGCATGCGTGCATGCGTGTGTTATCTGGTATGAGGACATGATCAGTTACTATGCATGTGGGGGACTAGAAGAGGGGCCTATTGGTGTGTGTGTGTGTGTGTGTGTGTGTGTGTGTGTTTTGTGTTGTGATCGAAACTGTGTTTGATCTCTGTTTGCTTTTATAAGTACTTTATCCTGTGTCATGACCACACAACCCGTGTCTGTGTGTGTGTGTGTGTGTATATCAACTATACAATATGTCAGAAGGTTGTTGGCATGCATATGCATCCATAGACACACACACACACACACACACACGCGCAAGCAAGCGGTACAGCCTGGGTGGTACACAACACTAATATGTACTTGCAGTGCATGGACATGCACACAGTGACCACATCCTCACGGTATCAGTCTTTATCAGTGCACAGTCCAACACACTCCCACACACACACTGACCTCAGTCTTGGTTATAGTCATGTCAAAAACATCATCCCTAGACAGCATAGATTGGCATCTCTCACCCATTTACACACACACACACACGCACACACTCTCTCTCTCTCGCTGTCTCTCTCTCGCTCTCTCTCTCACACACACACACACACCAACAACAACGTGTCTACACAAGGAACAAAAGTGTCAACTCATAGAAAGAAAAGGTCAGGAGAGCTACTGAGAACTACTGTGTGTGTGTGTGTGTGTGCGTGCGTGCGTGTGTGTGTGTGTGTGTGTGTGTGTGTGTGTGTGTGTACACAGTAATTGGGATGTGGGCTTCAAAGATCACAAAAAATCCAAGTCATCGTGTCTTACAGTGTTTGTGTGTGCATTGTCTGTGTGTACTCTACGGATGACACGTGCGTGAGCGTGCGTGTGCATACGTGTGTGTGTGTGTGTGTTATCTGTGTGTACTCACAGTCGCTTTGGATAAAGCCGTCTACTAAGTGTAATGTAATGTACTCTACAGTAGTAGATAAAGATGACAGGACTGTGTGTGTGTGTGTGTGTGTGTGTGTACTCTACAGTAGTAGTGAGATGGCTTCCATTGTGACTTTTGAGACTGACCAAAGTTATTTTGCTTCCTCTCTTATCCCCACCTTCTTTTCTCTCTCTCTCTCTTTCCTCTCTCCTCCTTTCTCACCCCCCTCTTCATCTCTTCCTCTTTCTATCTGTCTATCCTTCTCTCTGTCCCTTTTATTCCTTCCCTTCTCTCTTTGCCTCATCTTCTCTCTCTTCCCTCCCTTTTTCTCTCGCTCTCTCCCTCCCTCCCTCCCTCCCTCTCCATCTCTCTCTCCCCCTCTCCCTCCCCCTCCCTCTCTCTCCCCCTCTCCCTCCCTCTCTCTCCCCCTCTCCCCCTCTCTCTCCCTCCCCCTCTCTCTCTCTCTCTCTCTCTCTCTCTCTCTCCCTCCCCCTCTCTCTCAGGTGTCTGGGTTCCTGTGTGGCCGGTCTCCCCTGACGCTGGCGCTGTATGTGGGCGATCACATGATGGTGGTGCAGCTCCAGCTGGCCATCCAGTGTCCGCGCCCCTCCGACCCCGACCCCCCCAGCCACCCGCCCCCCCCTGGGGCCGCCTCGGGCCCCCACCCCCACCCCCGCACCCCGTCCGGCATGCGCGGGACGGCCACCGCCGGCTTCCTGCAGACAGGAAGTGGAGGCCGTAGGACCCCTGCTGGCTCCTCCCACTCCTCCCACTCGTCCCTCTCCAGCTCCAGCTGCTGTCCTCACCACACTACGCCTGCCCCCGCCAGCCCCACGCCCGCCCCCCCCACCCCACAGGTGAGAGTGTGTGTGTGTGTGTGTGTGTGTGTGTGAGTGAGTGAGGACATATACGTGTGTGTGTGTGTGTGTGTGTGTGTGTGTGTGTGTGTGTGTGTGTGAGTGAGGACATATACATGAGTGTGTGTGTGTGTGGGTGTGTGTGTGTGAGTGAGTGAGGACATATACGTGTGTGTGTGTGTGTGTGTGTGTGTGTGTGTGTGTGTGTGCTGGTCCTAACTCCTCCGTGCCCCCCCAGACTGCCGCCCCCCCCAGAGGCCCCCTCAGTGCTGCTCAGGGCCGCAAGCCGGGAGCCGTCATCGAGAGCTTCGTCAACCACGCTCCAGGGGTGTTTTCTGGAACATTCTCAGGTACACACACACACACACACACACACACACACGCATATCTATATACACACACACACATGCACACACGTTGGATATCTGTTGTGTAGCTAAGAGTGTAGGATCATGCTCCAGACAGACGTGAAATCTAACACAAGTTCATATGTAGGTGTATGCCTTCTCCCACTAATAATAATTAATATTAGTTACCAGTAGTGTTCATGACTGGAGGGAGTTGTGTGGTTTTTTTTGTTGTTGTTGTTATTATTAATTATTAAGTCCTGGCCCATGACATCATATTTTATTATGAACTATAACCCCGCAGGTACCCTTCACCCCAGTTGCCAGGACGACAGAGGTCAACCACGTCGCAATGTCCGCACCATCCTCCAGATCATCAGCGACCTCCTGAGTGCCGCGCTGCGCTTACAGGGCTCGACCACGCCCACACCAGAACATGCCCCGCCCCCTCCTCCGCTCACACCTCCCCCCGCTGGCTCTTCTCCCCCTCCATCCCTCTCTCCATCCCTCTCTCCATCCCTCTCTCCCCCACCATCCCCTCTCTCACACACCTCCAGAAAGCGCTTACAGGGCTTGACCCCGCCCATACCAGAATATGCCACGCCCCCTCCTCCGGTCACACCTCCCCCTCTCTCCATCCCTCCATCCCTCTCTCCATCCCTCTCTCCGCCACCATCCCCTCTCTCACACACCTCCAGAAAGCGACCTCACGCCACGACTGCTGGTGAGTGTTGTGTCTTTGTGCTTGTGTTTTTGTGTGTGTGTGTGTGTGTCTGTCTTTGAGTTTCCCTGCTGTTCCACTAGTGTGTTCCAAAACACTGACCTCATCTACTAAACATTCCACAACCCATAGACGCACACGCAAATGCACATGTGCGCACACACACACACACACACACACTCACACACTCACACACTCACACGCACGCGCACATACACTCTCTCGACAAAGTCAACAGATTAAGTTTAGGAGGAGGAAAGAGGGATCCCAAAGCCCAGTCCCCTTACTCTAGACCCGCCCCCCTTCTAGAGTACCCCAGACCTGCCCCCCTACTCTAGACCTGCCCCCCTACTCTAGACCTGCCCCCCTCACTCTAGACCTGCCCCCCTTACTCTAGACCCGCCCCCTTACTCTAGACCCCCCCTTTCTAGAGTACCCCAGACCCGCCCCTTCACTCTAGAGCCGCCCCCTCACTCTAGACCCGCCCCCTTTCTCTAGACGCGTCCCAGCCATCAGGCCGCCCTCATGTGGACCAGTTTTGGCACCAGCATGTCCAGTGAGCTGCCAGTGTAACTAATGTGAATATGTGATCATCTGTCTGTCTCAGGTGTGAATATGTAATCCTCTGTCTGTGTCTCAGGTGTGAATATGTAATCCTCTGTCTGTCTCTCTCAGGTGTGGAGCGGGAGCACCCCATGGAGAGCCAGGCGTTGCGCTGTAAGGTCGAGCGTCTCCATGAGAACCGGGCGACGCGCTGTAAGGTCGAGCGTCTCCAGCAGCTCCTGCAGCAGCGTCGTCTTCGGCGGAAGTTCCGCCGCAACATTCGAGCCCCTTACGCCTGGTCGCCTGGCAACCATCATCATGGCAGCAGGGTCGTGCGCAGCCTCAGCAGCAGCAGCGTCGCCGCATCCTCATTGTCTTCATCGTCCCCGCCATCCTCATCCTCATCCTCACCCCCGCTCGACCTGGAGTACGAGGACGATGTGTGGTTGGCCGAGGTCTTGCCCACTGACATCGGCAGCGAAGTCATCATCGCTTGAATATGGAGGGATGGATGGATGGATGGATGGATGGATGGATGGATGGATGGATGGATGGATGGAGGGAGGGAGGAGAGAGGGGTGAAAGGTGGGGTGGGGGCAGTGGAGGAGATGTAAAACGAGTCGAAGGCCCTTCGGGAGCCCACATTTACTTCACTAGATGCTGGATAAACACCCTTTGTTTGTGTGTGTGTGAGTAGGTGGTATGTCTCCCACCCGGTGTGTGAGTAGGTGGTATGTCTCCCACCCGGTGTCTGTCCCCCTGATGCTGGACTCGAGCCCCTCTGGGCAGTCAGGGAGCAGACCGGCCCAGTCTGTGTCTCCGCAGCAGAGGCACACGCCGGCGTCACGGCTTCAGAAGCAGCAGTCCTGCCGTGTGTTTCTTGTATTTTTTTTACGTGCTGTTGCAATTTTCGATGTCCTTGTCACTCAATGTTGTGGTTACAGATGTAGCATAATAGCAAGCCAAGGTTCATGTTGGGTTATCCACAGTTCAGATAAGAACAGTGCTGTCTCTTTATGAGTTTGGGAACCTCTTTGAGCATTATGGTTTTGTGTGTGTTTGCTTGCGTGAGAGAGAGATATTGAGATGAATTAATACCTGCTCTTTATTTTTTAAGTTTACTTTTTTATTTAGTATTAGTACACAGGTAACATTGTTTAACATAATTTATTTGAAAAAATAAAGATTAAAGAACATTCATTTCACTTATAATGGTGGTTTTTGTGTTTTTATTGTTGTGTGTTGAAAGATGTACTCTACATAAAAAAGGCAAAGCGTGTAAAAGCTTACTCGGGTGTTTTGTTCCTTTAGCATTTTGCTGGGCCTTCTAGTCTCTTCACATCAGGGTAAATAATTCCAGCGATAACCATGATGATGTCTTTTTATAGATTGTTCTCACATTGCAATCTTTACATCTTCACATCGTATTTGCCTTTTTCTGGTCTTTACCTGACCTTTGGCGTCAAGGTCAAGGGCGTTACAATAGGATGGACAATCTGTGCATAATCCTAACCTTGTCCCAACCCAGATCATGCCTCACACCCATGGACATATAAACATAGACGCAGCATTGAGCTGGTGGCGCGTTGCTGGGATACGTCACCGTGTCCGCCATATTCCATGTGGCAAATCTACCCCGTAAACCAGTGGAAGTAAATGGACCGAACTTCATAAAGCGCCTTTCTACAAAGATTTTTAACTTGATGCCTTTTATTCACCCATTTAGACACACACGTATATATTTGGGAAACAAACAGGCATGAAAACAACATAAATAACTTTTAATGTGATTGTTATAAATACTGTGCGAAATACCCGTCAATATTCATGTTATGTCATTTGGACGGTAAACCTGTTGGTACAGTTAAACGCAGCATATGAATGAGGCATCTTTATTCTAGGCTACTGTCTAGAGGCTATACTAGAGACGGTTGAAGAATCTCCACTTTGCCACATCCAATATGGCGGCAAGGATGACGTATGGTTCTAGGCGGAAGGTGGCGTCTGTTTATATGTCTATGCCTCACACCCCTTCTGCCCCACCCAGACCCCTCCCTATTCATTTTCACCCCCTTTCTTGCCCCAAACGTTCCCTTGCCCCCTTTCTTGCCCCAACCGTTCCCTTGCCCCCACTCCTCCCCAGGTCCAGTCCTATTTGTGTGTCCATATCAGGTTTGAGTCCTGAATGTGTGTGTGTGTGTGTGTGTGTGTGTGTGTGTGTGAGAAATGACCCGTGCTCATTTCCACAACCTGTCCCGTCTCTCTCTCCCCCTCCTTCCCCATCACTCCATACTGTCCCCCAGTGCGCACACACACACACACACACACACACAGTCACGGCTTCAACAGCTCTTCCTGCCATCTTTAGGTTGGAGACCATGTGCGGAACTGTGGGCTCTGTAACTCTGAAGAGCGTTTCTATGACAGCAGGGGAATTTTTTTGTTTGTTATTGTTTTTGTTTTTGTTTAGAAAATGGGGGTGGGGCATATAAGAGTGAGGGTGAAACAACCTGTGGCTGCTGAGAACAAACACACACACACACCACACACACCAACACACACACACACAAACACACACACATACATGCACCAGAGTGTGCATGGGGTCTGACACAAATTCGCACAGAGAAAAACTACTTCTCTAGTCTAGACTAAGAGCAGGTGTGTGTTAGCGTGTGCCAGAGAGAGAGAGAGAAGAGAGAAAGAGAGAGAGAGAGAGAGAGAGAGAGAGAGAGAGAGACGTTGACTTCTCTCCACCACTGTAACTGCCTGTGGCTTCTGCTCCTCTGTGACACACATGCACACACACATCAAAGGAGGATATGAAACAGAAAAGGCACAACAGACAACGAACTCCTGATGTGTGTGTGTGTGTGTGTGATGTTGAGACAAGCGGTTTCTGTTCGTGACCTTTCACCAGCTCAGTGTTTACCGTAAGGTGCTCACGACATGTGAAACACACACACACACACACATACACACACACACACGTCTGGATGGTGAGGCCCTGTCATGGTGATATGTGTCGGTGCTGATGACGAGATTGGAGAGTTGTAACAGAAAGAGGTGGAGCATTTGTGAAGAAACGGCACTGGCTATTATGACATGTGAGCGGAAGAAACGGAGAGAAAACAACGGCATAGAGCACCTGTGTGTGTGTGTGTGTGTGTGTGTGTGTGTGTGTGTGTGTGTGTGTGTGTGTGTGTGTGTGTGAAAAGAGAGAGGGGAGAACCTCACTTACCTAGGCTTACTTCCCCCACTTTCTTCATTGTGTTTCTGAAAAATGGCACATCATAGATAGATGGAAAAAGACAGAAAGAAAGGCAAATCTACTTTCAACATAATAGAGATTCATTGCATTATAATTTGCACTGCTGTGGGACCAGACAAAAATGCTGGTCATGGTTTCTATGAACATAAAAGTGGTGTGTCATGGTTGCGGCTGTTTCCGTAAGTGCAGAGGTGCTGAGTCATGTTTCTTTGAAGGCTGTCAGGAGAAGTCTAGGGACATTGGAGAGAGAGAGAGAAAGAGAGAGACGGGGGCAATCACTGGATCACTGGTGTATATCCACCCAATCTTAACTTTCGATCTGAACATACTGTTAATGACTGTCTTCACTGGCTTTCCCGTCAGAGTGAGAGGAAGTGATGCGTCATTTCTGAAAAGGGGGAACACTTCCTCTTTCCCAGCGTACACTTAGACAGTTCAGTTCAGTTCAGTTCATTTATTATACAGGAAAATTTAAAAGGTAACAAACAGTTACAGTTTAAAGGGCCTGACTCAGCTTAAGCTGATTTTCAGCAGGTTCCTGTTTTGCAGCACATAAAACAACAAATGTACAGGACATAGATACCAGACTGATATAAGTAGACACCACAAGACCACAACAACTGCGACAGCTTAAAACAAATACAAAAATGAAGACAGGGACAACACAGTTTTACAAGACATTAAAAAAATAAATAAAATAAAAATAAAAATAAAAATTAGAAGTGTCAGTATGACCATAAGGAAATCATTTAGTGGTTACAGATATGACTGTTTAACAAGAGAGATGTATAGACTTTTTTGAAGTGGGTGATGTTTGAGATTAATCTAGTGTGGTGAGGGATATCATTCCATGTTTTGGTGTAAGTGTAAAAGAAAGACCGTTGCCCATAGGTATTTCTAAAGGCGGGTACTGGAAGCAGTGCCCGAGTTGCTGATCTTGTTGTCCGCCTCAATTGCAAATTTAATGTTGGCATAAACACAGCAAGACTAGCTATGGGACAGTTTGATTGTAACTGAAAGAAAAATGTCATGGCATGAGTGTTGATGTAATTCTGAAAAGTGAGAGCATTTGAGTGGGTGAGTGCAGTACAGTGGTGTGTCCAACTAGGGAGTTTGTGGTGGATCTTGAATGCTCTATAATATAACCTAGCTATTGGTTCAGTGATTTCCTTTGTAGTAAGTGACCAGATAGGAATACAGTAAGATAGTGTTGAAAGAATAATAGCATGCAGGTATGTGTTTGATACTGAGAGTGACAGATAAGGTCTGATTTTATTATAAACATAAAGCCTCTGATTGAGTTTGTTTGCTAATTTAGTAGTGTGTTCTCTATAAGAAAGATGAGAATCCAAGGTCACACCAAGATATTTATATGTTTTTGTGGACACAAGGTTTTGATTGGAGAGGGTAATGGGGTCATGAGTGGAGAAGCTTTTCCTTTGAGAATGAAAATACATGTATTCAGTTTTCTTTATATTGATGGTTAGGTGATTTGCTTCTAGCCAATCATGTAGATGCTGGAGATCAGAAGATAATTTTAAATTAATAACGTTAGGATCAGGGTCAGAAAGAAAAATAACAGTATCATCGGCATACAACAAACAGTTTGAAAATTTGCATATGCAGGGAAGGTCATTTATATACAACAGGAAAAGTAAAGGACCAAGTATACTACCTTGGGGGACTCCCATATTACACTCTAAAGGGTCAGATGTTGCAGGACCAATCTTAACAACTTGTGTCCTATTTGTAAGATATGAAGATAACATTGAAATCACAGAGGAAGATAACTGAAATGACATAAGTTTGTTCAACAAGATCTGATGATTTACAGTGTCAAAAGCTTTACGAAAATCAATAAAAATGGCACCAGTGATATGTCCTTTGTTTAACGAGTGTCTTATGTGTTCTGTAAATAATAATAGTGCAGTCATAGTTGATCGCTTGGCACGAAAACCATGTTGGGAGTCATCGAGCCAGTTACCATTCTCAAGATAAAAACTTAATTGATTGCAAAGAATTTTTTCAAGTAATTTGGACATTACTGGAAGAATTGCTATGGGTCTATAGTTTGATATGCTAGTAGGATCGTCAGATTTAAAAATTGGAATAATTTGGGCAGTTTTCCAACAAGAAGGAAAGATAGAGAGCCTAATACAGCGATTTATAAGGTGATGGAAAAGAGGTATAAAGGTGTTAACATGAGTAATCAGAAAGCTAGTATTTAGACCATAGATGTCAGAAGAGTGGGAGTTATTCAAGGAATTTACTACTTTAAGCAGCTCATCTTGTGAGATCTCGGCAAAGGAGAACTGCTCAGGAATTTGGGAGAACATAGAGGTAGGATGAGAAGGAGTAGCAAATTTTGATGCAAGTTCATTCACAGATGTGACAAAGTAGTCATTGAAAGCCCTTGCAATCTTTTCTGAATCAGAAATAAGTGTACCATTTAAAGAGATTTGAGAAAGTGTATTATTTTTCTTTGCATAGTCTCCTGTGATAGTCTTGAGTGTCTGCCATAGTGTTTTAGGGTTTGAGGCAGCTTGAGTAATTTGATCCTTGAAATAAGCAGTCTTTGCCTTACGCAATTCTATAGAGCACTTATTTCTAATCAGTATGAAATCATTTTTACTCTCCATTGTTTTATTTAATCTATATATTTTTAAGAGAACGGCTTTTTGCTTAAGAAGCTGTACTAATTCTAAAGTAACCCAGGGTAGTTTCCTCTGCCTTGAATGTAATTTAACAGTAGTGGTAAACTTATCACGTATTGCCTCAGTTTTGGTGTGGAATTGGGATAAAATTTGGTCAGGGTTATCTAAGGATAGTTCAAAATCCCAGTTGATGTTACTGATTTCAGCATTAAACTGGGGCAATTTAGAATTTGGTATTTTTGTTAAGAGTTGTGGGGTATGATTTTTTGAGGATTTAATATTTTTCCTTATAGCAAAGATGAGTGAGTGATCAGAAATCGCGGTGTCTATT
This sequence comes from Setipinna tenuifilis, assembly GCA_030347295.1. Taxonomy (NCBI): domain Eukaryota; kingdom Metazoa; phylum Chordata; class Actinopteri; order Clupeiformes; family Engraulidae; genus Setipinna; species Setipinna tenuifilis. The sequence goes on from CM059265.1 coordinate 45,428,657, forward strand.
ACTCCAGATATTTCATATTTAGAGGGCTGATTTGTCAGAATTAGGTCCAGAACTGTGTTACGACTTTTACTATATCTGGTGGGGTCTTTAATTAATTGCTGAAGACCAAGCTTCAATGCTGCAGTTTTTAGTAGTTTTGAGGAACTGTCCTGCCAGTCCATGTTAATGTCACCTACTATAATGAGCTCTTTCGTAGTGATTGATTTGATTATGCTCAAGAGCTGCGTTATGTAGACTTTTGCATTTACGTTCGGGGGTTTATATGTGGCAATAATTGTAATCGCATGTTGCGATGTTAATTTTAATAATATTTGTAAAGACTCTGACTCCGTTTCGAGCTTTAGAATTGAGTGCGCATATTTTTGGTGTATGTAGATAGCGACTCCGCCACCAATTTTATCGGTGCGGTCTTTGCGACACAGAGTATAATTGTCTATTGAAAGAAATGAATCTGGAATGTTGGGTGTTAGCCATGTTTCAGAGATTGCCATTACATGGGCTTTAGACTGTTGAAGCAAGATTTTGATTTCGTCTAGTTTAGGGGCTAGACTTCGTGCGTTTAAGTGGCAGATTTTAAGACCTCGAACCCTTGCGAGTTGGGATATTGTTGTTGGTATTTTTCTAAGGCGAGATGTTCTTTGATACGAGGAGACGTAGAAACAAAACGCTGATTTCCTGTATAAAAAGGAAATGAGTTTGCTCATTTGTGTGAAAGAATATAGGTGCAAAAGGTCTACACTGTATCAGTCTACACAGTGTGTGTATATGTGTGTGTGTGTGTGTGTGTGTGTGTGTATATATGTGTGTGTGTGTGTGAGGTGGGGTGTGCCTCTCTAAGACGCTCATCAATGCCCTAAGTCACCATTCAGATTTCACTTTGTGTGTGTGTGTGTGTGTGTGTGTGTGTGTGTGTGTGCATGATCAAGTTCTTCCTGTGATCAGCCAGTGCTGTAGAAGTGTCATAAGTTTGTAGCGACGTCACTTCCTGTGTAGCGACATCACTTCCTGTGCCATCACACCTGTCCATTAGACATCCTGTGTGACCTTCTGGCATTTCTTTCGCCCTCTCTCTCTCTTTCCCTCTCTCTCTCTCTCTCTCCCTCCCTCTCTCTCTCTTTTTCCCTCTCTCCCTCTCTCTCTCTATCTCTCTTCCTCCCTCTCTCTCTACCTCCCTTTCTCTCTCTCCCTCTCTTTCTTCCTCCCTCTCTCTCCCTCCCTCTCTCTGTCTCCCTCTCTCTCTCCCTCCCTCTCTCTTCGTCTCTCTCCCTTTCTCTTTTCTTCTCTCCCTCTCTCTCTTCCTCCCTCTCTCTCAGCCTCCCTCTCTCTCTCTCCCTCTCTCTCTCCCTCCCTCTCTCTCCCTCTCTCTTTCCTTCCCTCCCTCTCTCTCCCTCTCTCTCTCTTCCTCTCTCTTCGTCTCTCTCCCTTTCTCTCTCCCTCCCTCTTCTTCTCCCCCTCCTTTTCTCTCTCCTTCTCTCTCTCCCTCCCCCCTCCTTTTCTCCCTCGTTCCTTCCCTCTCTCTCTCCCTCCCTCCCTCTGTCTTTCCCTCTATCCCCCCTTTTCTCTCTCCATCTCTCTCTCTGTTTCTCCCTCACTATGCACCCCCCCACTCACCATGTCTCTATCTCTCTCTTCCTTTTCTTTTTCCATCCATCCATCTATCTATCTGTGTACCTCTGTGGAGTTGTGTGCTGTCTGGGGGGTGGGGGTTGTTGTCTGGGGGGAACATGCTTTTACCTATAAACCTATTGACTAAACAACTTTCCAAATTGCTTGAACCGTTTCTTTCTTCACTCACAGTAAAAACATTTTTCACATAGTAGGACACAATTTGCAAAACTCACTGACTCCTTTTTGCAAATTTCTAAACACATTCTCATTCTTAAAACACATTTTGCATGATTTAACACGTGATGCAAAATGGTAAACATTCTTCTTAACATTTAATCACAAATGGAGCACAAATGTCATAAGTTAAGCACAACGGGTCAAAATTGAATTTACTTCATTTCAAATGAGCTGACACCACCAATATAAGCTGAGAGAGCCACCAGGTTGGTGAAGGTTGCAGGTTGAAAATGGCTGCCAAACAGAGACAAAAAGGACAGAGAGTCCGAGTGTGAAGGACATAACAAGGAAGAGGCGGTGAAGGATTCTACTAACCAATATAGAGCCACAATTATAGATCAGGTTTTGTCATTGTTTGATAATAATCTACAAAATCTCTTAGAGGCTATGGAATTGGCCTGTAACATAGGCAAGGGACAATGCCAAGGATGGATATGACACGTCAGGGCATTCTTTCCCTGTTGCCTGGTAAGGGACATCATTGCTTGTGATGTGGATGACGTGCTGTGGGTTTGAATCATCATTATAAAGTGTTCATGTGACCCAAACACTGAAGAGAAGAGAAGAGAAGAGAAGAGAAGAGAAGAGAGGAAAAGAGAAGAGAAGAGAAGAGAAGAGAAGAGAAGAGAAGGTTAAAACTAAGGTGTAGCTAGAGTATGGCCATGTATGCACAACAACAGCAAAGTCTTTAGACAAATACAAACAGTGAAGAATTTAAGCTTGATGAAAGCAGACCTTGATGGCCTCTGCTCATAATGAGGTCATCAGGAAGGTCACGTGGGAGGGTGTTGATGATGACGATGGTGATGATGATGAAGATGATGATGAGGAGAGCAATAACTCAGCGCAGGGGCCAGGGTTCACCGGTCCCTCTGTGCAATGCCTAGGGCACATCAATATGCAATATGAGCACAAAACCAATAAAAAATACTATTGATCTGGTGGGTGCATCCCTGCCTTTGTGGTGTGTGTGTGTGTGTGTGTGAGAGTGTGTGTGTGTGTGTGTGTGTGTGTGTGTGTGTGTGTGTGTGTGTGTGTGTGTGTGTGTGAGTGTGGGTATGCACGCCTGTTTGTGCATGGGTTTGTATCTGACTATGTGTGCGTATTTGTGTATATGTATACCAGTGTCAGTATGTTGTACATGCATGTATGTACTGTATTTATATGAGTATGTGTGTGTGTTTGTTTGCCACACCCCACTTCTGAGGTCAAAGGTGAAAGGTCATAGGGTGCCATGTGTAGGCTCAGCAAAGTGTTTGACTGGCAGTGCTGCTCACAGCAGGGTGAAGACACACCAACAGAGGCCTTTGCAGATGCATTTGCAAGAGTGTATGTATCTCTGTCTGTGTGTGCGTGTGTGTCTCTGTGCACCAGTGTGTCTCTGTTTGTGTGTGTGTGTATGTGTGTGTCTCTGTGTCTGTGCAAGTGTGTCTCTGTATGTGTGTGTGCGTCTCTGTCTGTGTGTGTGTGTGTGTCTGTGTGTCTCTGACTGTGTGTCTGTGTGTCTCTGACAGTGTGTGTGTGTGTCTCTGTCTGTATGTGTCTGTGCGTCTCTGTCTGTGTGTGTGTGCGTCTGTGTGTGTGTGTGTGTCTGTGTGTATGGCTTTGTCTTTGTGTGCACGCAACTGTCTCTGTCTGTGTGTGTGTGTGTGTGTGTGCGCGTGTGTCTCTGTCTGTGTGTGTGTGTGTGTCCCTGTCTGTGTGTGTGTGTGTGTCTCTGTCTATGCGCGTGTGTGTCTCTGTGCGCGATTGGTTGGTGTGCATCTTTGGTAGAACGTTGCTCCAGTTCTTTCTCCTGCACACACCCACATGCACACACTAACACACATCCTTTGATGCACCACTAAGAGGATTTTTCTATCACCTGGACTACACCCCCTAACCTTTACCCCCATGCCCTACCCCCTGCCCCCTACACTTATTCCCACCCCCTACCACCACCACCATACCTACCCCCTGCCCCCTACAGCTATTTCCCACCCCCTACCACCACCACCATACCCACCCCCTGCCCCCTACACCTATTCCCTACCCCCTACACCTATTCCCTGTTCCCTACCTCCTACTTCCATTCCCTGTTCCCTACCCCCTACACCTATTTCCCTACCCCCTACACCTATTCCCTACCTCCTACTTCCATTCCCTGTTCCCTACCTCCTACCCCCTCCTACTCCTACTTCCTGTCCCCTACCACCAGGCTCCAGGACTCTGCTCCCTCCAAAGAACCTGCGTCAGCCTTGCTTGGCCAGGCATATTCATGCAAACATGCGCGTCTAGTTGTTGACTCTCTACAACAAACGGACAACAACAGTAGAAGCACCGAATGTACACAATATATAGACAATGACATATACAGGCATTCTATATGACATAACAATATACATGTCATATACAGGCATTCTATATGACATCACAATATACATATCATATACAGGCATTCTATATGACATCACAATATACATATCATATACAGGCATTCTATATGACATCACAATATACAGGGTGAGCCATAAAAGCATCTGCTAAGTGTAATATAATGTAAATGGCAGGTATATTTTAAATGCTAGTATCTTCGGTTATAACATGTACCAGATACAGTGATTTATGAGCATGAAAGCAATGCATAAACACCATGACCATTAAAAAATGCCCATTGAAAAAAAGGGCTTTGGTGTTGGCCTTTTTCATGCTTAATTATTGTTAAATGCTGTGGTGGTCATACCCTTGCTTGCATGGTCATACACCATGATGTCACTAGAAAGGGAACTGAATGAGCTGTAATTTGCCTTTGATTCTGGTGTTGCCCAAAAATTTGTTATCAACAAAGTAGAGACAAAGCCAAGCCAAGTAGTGGTAAATGACAAAACCCTCGAGGTTTATTGTAACGGATCCGGGAGCTTAATACAGTGTGCACCTAAGGCTTTCACCATACAAACTCGTTTATACAGGGCGCATCGTCCTCCTTTTATACAGGTATGATGGCCTTTGTTTCGTGGTTGGCGGGAGATCTGATTTTTCTACTACAGTGGCAGTCCCAATGATTTGGGAGACAAAAAAAACATGATTTCTACATTTCCTTCAAAACATGCAGTTCAGTTTGAAGGTCACCAACACAACAGGCAAAATTTTAGATAATATGTGGACCTCCTGTACATTAGTTATGTAATAAATACATTTGGTACGGTACTGTGGTACTGTGTCATTGTTATTGCATTTGCATTTAAAATGTGTCAGGGATCCATGGCCCACCATGTACCAACATACTAACAAATATAGACAACAACAATATACATAATGTACAATTTGACTGGCAGCATCCTGACGTTGTTGCGATATTGTGATATTGGTGTTGTTACGGTATGCAGGACTGAGAGAAATCTTCAGCCAATGAGGAAGTGGGATGATTAGAGCGTGCGCATGCATGGATAGTGGGCCGACCCTGAGACTCTCTCACAGACACACACGACCTCACAGACACACACACACACACACACACACACACACACACAACCTCATATGACCTCTGACCACTTAATTACACCTCCTCTGTGTCCACCTGTGTCCATGGCGATGCTCCTGTGTGTCCACCTGTCTCCATGGCGATGCTCCTGTGTGTCCACCTGTGTCCATGGTGATGCTCCTGTGTGTCCACCTGTGTCCATGGTGATGAGGCCGCCCCAGTCATGAGGGCTCAGGTCAGAGCTGCAGCCTAGTGCTGTGTGACGAGGGAGGGGCATGGGTGATGGGGGAGGGGCATGGGTGACGAGGGAGGGGCATGGGTGATGGGGGAGGGGCATTGGTGATGAGGGAGGGGCATGGGTGACGAGGGAGGGGCATGGGTGATGTGGGAGGGGCATGGGTGACGGGGGAGGGGCATGGGTGGGTCTCAAACACACTGTCAGGATTTTAAGTGTTTGATAATAAATTACATTCATTTTTTACATTTACCTTTTGGTAGCTACATCCTTCCATTTCCTTACACTAAAATAAGAAAGAAAGAAAGAAAGAAAGAAAGAAAGAAAGAAAGAAAGAAAGAAAGAAAGAAAGAAAAAAAAGAAAGAAGGAAAGAAAGAAAGAAAGAAAGAAAGAAAGAAAGAACGAGTAGGTGAGGGGCTGGGCTGACATATGCGTTTGATTGCAGCTATTTTGGAACTAAAGTAGGCTATTTTCAGTGCACTGCTGAAGAACCTCCTCATCACATTTATATTTATAGACCTATGTGGTTCCAAATCTTTTTCTTCAGTGTGTGTGTGTGTGTGTGTGTGTGTGTCTGTCTGTCCATGTGGGTGTGTGTGCAAAGGAAAGAAATAGAGAGAGAGAGAGAGAAATGGAGAGACAGAAACAGAGAGAGAGATGGAGGAAAACAGATTTTCAGGAGGTGTGTCTGTTTCCTTGTGTTTGTGTGTGTGTGTTTGTCTGTATGTGTGTGTGTATGTGTTTCTGTGTGTGTTTGTCTGTGTGTGTGTGTGTGTGTGTGTGTGTGTGTGTGTGTGTGTGTGTTGAAGCTGTGTGGGAGAGAATTCTGGAAAAGGTTCCAGAAGTCAGTGGGTTGGCGTTCTTATTCAGACTCGCCTCGCTGTTGTACTGTGTGTGTGTGTGTGTGTGTGTGTTTGTGTGTGTGTGTGTGTGTGTGTGCGCGTGAGTGTGTCCGTAACACAAATATAGCTGCCAGACCCACATCTTCCCCCTGGTCTCTTACATCAGCAGGTCTGTTGGCTGCACGTTAGATGAAGCCTGCTGCTACACATGACTATTCACCAACTCAGACTACTGCCCAACCCAGACTACAGATCACCCAGACTACTGCCCAACCCAGACTACAGATCACCCAGACTACAGATCGACCCAGATTACAGGTCATCCTAGCAGACTATGACTATATATGCTTTCCCTCGGACAAGTTATGAAACCATTCCATCAGCTATTGTAGCTGTGCAGATGACGCCCATATGCCCCTAGCTCTGTTACCCAGATTATGGCCCGCATTGACACTCTCTTTTGGTGTTCTGACCAAATCAATGTCTGGATGACACAAATCTTTCTACAGTTGAACACTGGAAAAAACTAAAGTTATTATTTTTGGGAAGCAAAGGCGTATGTTAGCCACTGGCCTCAATGCTACGGTGTGTTTGTGTACATGTGTGTGCGCATGTGTGTGTGTGTGTGTGTGCGTGTGTGTGTGTGTGTGCGTGTGTGTGTGTGTTGTTTTTGGCAGCAACGTTAATTTCAACAGTCACATGAAAGCAATGTTTAAATCTATTGTGCTGTTCTAGTCCTACCTGACCTTAGCGCTGCCTTTGATACAATCAATCATGACATCCTGTGTTGGTCTTCAGGGACCAGTTTTGAATTGGTTCATTTCATACTCTAAAGACCAAATGTTTTCTGTCAATTTAGGCAACTGCACTCCCTCCTCTACCTCTACTATATGTGGTGTCCCCCCAGGTTCTATCCTAGGCCCTCTTCTCTTCTCACTGTACATGCTACCGCTTGGCTCAATTCTACAAAAACATAACATTCAATACCATTGCTATGCGTATGACACACAAGTATACCTGACTGTGACACCAGATAACACCTGGTCATTGACTAATTCATTTAACGACTGGATGATATCAAAACCTGGATGGCTAATCATTTTCCCCAATTAAATGACAATAACACTGAAGTTTTAATATTTGGGATTCTGTAGTCCGCCTAACAAACAAACTCAGTCCCGTGTCTGAAAATGTACACAGTACTGTGAGAAATCTTGGGCTTTTAATGGACAGTTCACTGAATTTTAACATCCAAGTCAGCAATGTAGTGAAGGACAGTTTTTTTATCAGCTCTGAACCATGGCCAAACTGAAGCCACTTTTATGTGCTACTACTTGAATCTCTCATTCATGCCTTTCTTTCATCTTGTTTAGACGACTGCAACTCACTGTAT